>CAIGQQ010029540.1:713509-783624 GCA_903798035.1 Danio albolineatus
AGCTAATAAATCCCTTTGGTCTATTTAATGTAGCTTGGACCCCTACACCAGTATTTATTTTTATCCAATTCACCTATACCGCATGTCTTTGGACTGTGGGGAAAATCGGAGCACCCAGTGGAAACCCACACGAACACGGGGAGAATACGCAAACTCCACACAGAAATGCCAACTGAGCAAGGCTCAAACCAGCTACCTTTTTGCTGTGAGGGGATCGTGCTACCTAGGCCTGTCACAATAATCAATATATCGACTTATCGCACAATACATAAACATGAGCTCAATAATTTTTGGTGATGCAATATATATCGCCCATACATAAAAAACAATTTTTGCAACATTTTAGCTTATTGCACAACCTCTCTACACAGCAAAAAAATCAGTGTACGTTTAACTCAATTAGAGTTTATCTTAACACTCCTTGGGTGTGCATATGACTCCCTCCATGTTGGAGGGAAAATAACACTTTCTAAAGTGAAATTTGTACATTACTCACAGAGTTCATTTTAACACAGTAAAAGTTTATTCTTACATCGAACTGGTGTGTGTGTGTTACCCTTCAAATTGTTAATATATTAAATTTGTACATTACTCACTTTATTTAAGAACAAATAAATTTATTATGCATGTGTATATAAGCTAATGAGTGCATATAGTACACTGCTTCTGAAGAGAATGAATTTATTATATCTTATAATTTATTATATCATCAAGACTCGTAAAACATTCTGGTTTGATCACTGTTTGTCTGGAAGAACAAATTCTTAAATATTTGCTCTTTCACACTCGTGGATTAAAATGTACTCCGGTTTTAACAGTGAATAACACCAAAAGAAATCACACTATATAGTTAACACTGGAAGTTTTGCTGTGTATCTCTATTGGAGATGTCAGTGTCAGTATGGTTAAAAAAAAACACTGTAGTATTTACCATAAATGACTAAAGTATATTTTGATGCTGGTGCCTGACAGCTGAAAATACTGGTAAAAAAATATCTGGGAGCCGATATTGCAGACTCTGTTACTCTTTACCTTGCATTTTTTATTTAATTTTTTTTTACATTTATTATTATTTGTTTTGGATCTGCGTTTTCACATTCTGATTCCAGAGCCTAATCATTAAATTATTAAAATGACTAAATTAAATTAAATATCTAAAGAACAAAATATTATGTGTTCTTTTGAAAAGTGTACTTGCGTTATGATGCTATTATATTGCCCTTCTGGCATTATATAATGAGCGGCCTAAAATGGTCTTAAAATGACAATAATATCGTTTATCGCGATATATTTTGGTGCAATATATCGTACAACAAAAAATAGATATCGTGACAGGCCTAGTGCTACCCACTGCGCCACCGTGACACCCGGATTTTGATTATTAATTTGTTTATTATTTTCAATTGTAACTGTAGTTCATGTAACCCATAATTGAAATGTGGCAATCAGATCACACTTTTGGGGAATTTGCTTCTCCCAGATCAGGCCTCTTGTTCAATGAAAAACAATTATTTTAACTAAAGCTCAAAAGATCAATGTCTACACAATTGAAAACTTGAGGCCTGACTTTAAAAAATGCAGTTTCTGAAGAAAAACCCCAAATTCACAGGAACTGTGGTGCGAGTTTGTTGAAACCTGTTTCTGTAGGTTGATCTGCATTCTTTAAGTATGCTCTATATGTATGGAATTAGCTGTCAATTTACAACAGTGCACGTTTAAACAAAAAAAAAATTGTAACTCTTTCCTACGCTGCCTGTCTTGGCCAGGACTCCCTAGTAGAAGAGATATTGTATCTCAGTGGGACATTCCTTTTTAAATAATTAAATAAATAAATAAACTGATCTGAACAGGGTTCAGTGTCTGAATGTGGTTTCATTTGTTATCATGAATTATTAATGCAATGTCAGCAACCAAGGCTATTTTCATGGCAGGAACATTTCAATAATAAATATACGATTAAAAACCAACAAACAAATGAATACATAAATTAAATAAGATTTTTAGTGTTAATACATAATAAAAATCCTAAAAATATTTCTGGTGTCACTTTGCTAAAAATGTCCTTAAGAGAGTTCATTAAAAAAAAAAAAGTCTTCTGGAATCATTATAAGCAGGACAGTCCAGTGAAATGTGTTTTATAGTAAGGAGAATTGTGCAGTACAAACATTGAGTAAGGTTTTCACCTTGGAGCAAAAAGTATGGGTGATTCTTGTATGTCCAATATGATATCTGGTTTATATCGCTTGATCAAATCTAGTCTTAAAATGGCTTAAAATTCTGTTTCAGGTTGTATTTCATACAATTTATTATTTTTAATGCATCCCACTATCCCATTCAATGCCACCTGTTTAAAATGAAAACATTGATAAAAAGTCTCATCTTTGATGGAGGAATTAGGCATTTGTTCACCACTTGCATCAAAACGTCTTTAGCAGCTGCATCAGCTCGCTCATTTCAGATGGTGAACTTTAGCTAGAGCCCCTACTATGCATTAAAAAGGGGCATATTTTGGGTTTGTCTCCAACAACAGTCTGATATGCATGCTAGGTCAAAAAACACGTTCATTATCTTATAAAATTCATTTATTTTGACCTAACTATCCCAGCGACTCCTATAAGATTCGTTCAGCAATTCATTTGTTCCCAAACCTCTCCTTAACACGATACTAATCTGTGCTGATTGGTCTGATGATTCAGTCTGTTGTAATTGGTTGACTGCATTCAGCGTGAGACAGAGAAATGCCCACCACGGCTTATCAAAAATTATCAAAGAGTGTGCTTGTGTGAGCCCAATGCAGGAGTGCATTAACGTATGCAGTTTAACACCAAAAGCAAAAGCTGAACTATTTTGAAACTTGACCGCCGCATACATGTAGGAACAGCAGATGGTGGCCATAGCAACAACAAACGGCAGAGGATCGCAAGCTCACAAACGCATTTAACTCCTAAACAAAGCAGCACACGTCACGTTTTCAACGTGGCTTTAGACACAATATGAGAACATAAAGAGTTAACCAGATACACTACAAGTGGTTACAAGTAAAAAAACACAATTAAATACATTATTTGCTAGCAAGAAAACGAGGTGGCAACCATTTTAATTGCACTTACTTACACTTGTGAAATGAGGAAGAACATGGTCCATGAACTGTGTGCTGTAAAGTTCCTGTAAAGCTCTGACGAAGTCTCATACATCAATAGTCTTTTCTGATCCTTCCTTTAACTAATGGTCGATGAATCACCCATTGTAAGCATGTAAATTGCTGAAGCACTTGTAAGAAAAATGACAGGAATGCAGCATAGGGCTGGGGCTATATTATTTCAAAAATAAACTTCAACCACTGAGTCTTTACAGCCTCTTTGGGTAGAGAAAATAACACTAACTTTCCCTTACACTTCAGAGCACAGCCTCTTCTCGACATGATTTAACCGGAATCTGCTAGTGTTGTCGTCTTCTTCGCGACAGTATGATTTGGAGTCTGTAAAAATGATAGAATTTTTTATTTTGTTGGGACATTTTATATTTATTCACTTCTACTACACTTCTAATATTTTATTTGGGTATTTGTACTTTAATTCAATTGCTGTACATTTGTACTCCATCCACTATTGGTCACACAGCTGCAAACATTCCAATTTTACTTCACAAATGTGTTTTTTTTATTCATTTTCATTATATTAATTGTATATCAAGACTCTCCACGACTTTCTCCACTACTTTAGTTAAATCACACTGTCATATTTAATCCCATTGTTCAATGAATTGCACTTGAACTCTTCTTTTACCCTTTTGTCAGCACCATTTCTTTTGACACGATTTACAGACATACAAAGTTAATCTGCCAGTTCCTCTTAATATACGTTTTTTATTATATTAATTTTGTAATTGCAGCCTTCAAGAGTGAGAAACAGCTTGAGAAGGAAACACATCAAGTGAATGAACCACTATAAGTCTACTGACAATAAGAGTGTTTTAATAAATAACAGAGCATTAGATGGATTAGTGCGCAGTATGTAGAGTTTGATAAGGATTGGCTAGAATCTAACCTTCTCACACGCTTAGGATGTCTGAGTGATGTCAACTGCCTTTTGTAATGACACTATAAATGAAACAAACAGTAACATGTTGTAAAGTTGTCTGATTTTTAAAAAACTGTGCATTTTAAAACAACGCACTTTAAACTTTGATAATTTGTAGGCAAAGTTATGCAAAATAAGCCTGTGTTTTGCTGCATTGCATGTGTTGTATAGACACATTTTAAACAGTTTGAATCTTTCATCTCGTTCCAGTAAATGATCTGATAAATTAATTGGTCCAGTTCACTTGAGAAAAAAATGGATGAGACTTAATATCCTCCACACCGGCTACTCCAGCACCCAGCCGCTCCACTGGATTATACTGCAACAACTGCAGACAGATAGAGAGAGATGAAGATCAGTACAAATGTTACTTCAGCAACTTCAAATTTATTCCCCAAAAATTTGTTCAAGTAAATACAGTTACACACTCTTGTTTCTTTAATGGCAAGGAAATGATGATATTCAAAAAATCAACATAATGTGAAAACAGAATTGGTTCTAACGTATACTAAAAGGAGACTGGCACGTGCTTTTTAACCATACCAGTCAACCCTCCCTTTTTTCCCGGGATTCTCCCGTATTTTATAATTCTATCCTGCTATCATCCCGTAAAAGTATTTCAGCGTATTTCTTCCGTATTTTCAATCTGAAGGGTGACAATAAACATCAAAGAGCCAATCGTTCCTATACGCAAACCATACCACCGTACCACTAAGGGACGGCGCTTCCTCTTAAATGTGAATCTGCTCTGTGGTTTAATTTTATTTAGGCATGAAAACACTTTGAAATTGATATAAAAACGGCGAGATTTCCTTCCTTTCCATTACAGGCGCCGTTGCCCCTCCTATGCAATCCTCAAAACAGTCAGTTCATGTACGTGGTATGTGACTGTCAGACGTGCTCCATAGTAATAAATAGACACTGTTTTCCAAACGGATTCCGTACATGCGTTTTGAAATGGAGCGAAAGTGGACACAGGGTTTTGGGTGCATGTTTGAATACAGACATATACACATAATAATAATAATAATTATGTGGTGAGAGGGCGTTGCCGAGAGCCGTGGGAATGAAACGAGGCCTACCACATATGCACGCCTGCCTAGAATCCCACGGAAGGAGCTCTGTTTACTCTTACTTTCAGTTTGACGGCAGTCTCTGTGAGGAGCTGCCGTCCGTTTGTTTTATTTTCTTATTAAAAATTATTTAAAAGTTATCGGCCTCCTTCTCGGCGGCCATAAACTTCATTACAAATAACAACAACAACATCTAAACATGTCGATGGGGTATAAACATGGGGGGTTCTTTTAAACACAACAAATTATGTCTAAAAATAAACAAAAAAAATTAGGAAAGGACATTTTAGATAGAAGTGATGCATCTGTTATTTTATGTAATCAAACAAAAATCTAAATTTATTTGCAAATTTTTCAAATGTATACTATTTATTCTATCCTTTGTAAATATGAATATTTGTAAGGTCCATCCAGTTAGTCCAATGACCGTGCTTACTAGTGGATGAAGGTTCACTGCCTGTTCGGTCCTTCCAGTGCGCAATGTTGATTTACTTTAAATTTAACTCATATCTGACTCCAATTTTAGTATGAGGTGGTTTAGAATATAAATATATTTATTATCTTTTTATCTGATTCCAATCATGAAACATTCAGAAGCTTATTGCAATATTTCATTTAGAAGAATGTTTGGTCCCACTTTATATTAAGTGTCGCTTATACCTGTGAACTTACATGGTAATTAGATGTGTAAGTATTATGTAACTACAGTGTATGTACACACTGGTACATAGTATTTACTTGTGTAATACTGGTGTAACTACACTCATGTAACAACCCACTGAATAGTATTTGTAAGTACAAATGTGTAACAGGACATTGGTAACAACACTATAAAGTTCACATCTGTAACAAGAATTATGTAAGTGCATTGTGTAACAACAATATGTACTTTCAGATGTTTTCCCACTTCCACACCTGTTTGCAGATCATGTACTTGTGAACACTGTATGGCAGAACTAATGCTGCAATAGAAGGTTTTACCTTGTGATACCAGTGTACTTACATGGTAAATCCACAGGAACTGTCCACTCAATATAAAGAGTAAAATGGTCACAAATTACAGTGTAACTTGTAGTAATATCTTCTATGCAGCACTTTAATAACAGTGTAGTTACATGGTAACTCCACAGGAACGGTCCACAATGTAAAGTTTAAAATAAAATTCATTTTCGTTTCGGCCTAGTCCCTTTATTAATATGGGGTCGCCACAGCGGAATAAACCGCCAACTTATCCAGCATAGGTTTTACACAGCGAATGCCCTTCCGGCTGCAACCCATTTAAGCCGAAAAGAAAATGAATGAATGTATGAACAGTAATTTGGGACAATTTTACACTTTATATTGAGTGGACAGTTCCTGTGGATTTACCATGTAATTACACTGGTTGTTACACAATGCACTTACATAATTCTTGTTACAGATGTGTACTTTCCTAGTGTTGTTACAAATGTCCTGTTACACATTTGTACTTACAAATACTATTCAGTGGGTTGTTACATAAGTGTAGTTACACCAGTATTACACAAGTAAATACTATGTACCAGTGTGTACATACACTGCAGTTACATACTACTTACACATCTAATTACCATGTAAGTTCACAGGTATAAGCGACACTTAATATAAAGTGGGACCCAATGTTTCATTATTTTATTAATTCTTGTTCTGTATTACACTTATTCATTAGGATTTCTATAATATCCTGAGTCTTGTACTGGCCAAGTATACAATCTCTTAAACACAAGCACGTCAGTCTTCGTCATTAAAGAAAGGCGATTAACCACTAAATAGGCAGAACCCTACTTACTCTGTTTAGAATATTTTTGTCTGGTCCCCATAGATCTGCTACCTACTAAAACAAAGCTATTTAATCATACCACCATCCTTACTATAGAATTAAGCAGACCAATTTACTTATAAGTAACATTGAATAATCACCATATGATTTAAATAGTATTGTAAGTTAAGAGATGAAGGCCTACCCACATTTAGATTGGTCTCAACAATACTTTGTTGTTCTAAATAGAAAACTCATTATTAGCCTTTTACAGTACACATGAACGAATGCCAATGTGTTAGTTGGAGCTCTAAGAACATCGTATAACATGCCACACTGCTCAGTGTTTTAGTCCATTACAAACCTGTACAGGGGCTTGTGGTGTTATGGACTTACCGTAAACTACAAGATAAATTAGAAAGCTTTGAAACATAACTTTATTAGTCAGGTAAATGTGTCAAATTATGCCAATTATTCAGTCAATTAATAATCAATCCATACAACAAATAAAATTCTATGGGTATGTGTGGAACAACAAAAGGCATTTGCATTTAATGGCATGTTAGATCTAAACAGTTGCTGCCTATAGGGAACAAATAGTATTTTGAATAGAAGCCCCCTAGGTATGGGGCACACCCTTAGCAGTGGGTCAAAAGATACCTGGAACTATATATCTATTATTTTGTATATGTCTATTTCTGAGGGAATGAGACCACTGTACCAGTCGCACTGAGGCATTTCAAATGATATCAAACATGATGCAAAAAGTCACTTGTATTGATAGAGAACATTTATGCTTTGAGATGACCATTCTGTGTGAGTTGGGTGACGGAAAGGGAGTGTGGGAGAATGAGTTTTCCCTTATTCTCACTCCATGGGGTGCAGAGGCAAATTTCTTTGTGTTTATACACATTGTTTGTATTGTCCATATGTGAAATCATCACATTTTGGGTGGTGGCTGTAGGGGGTTATTAGTTAGGGCATAGGGTGGTGGTTTATCCCTTATTTTCACATCCCAATGTTGACATGTATATTTTTAAGCCTTTAACTTCCACTGTTTTAAACACAGTGCACTTTCTGATTTAAGCCTTTGCTGGATATTTCCCTTTACTACACTATTTCCCAGTTGTGTTACACACTGCATAAAAGGTCATTTTCAAAAACCCATAATAGTGGCTCTTTAAATATGGACCAATTGCTCGTCTTTTTTTTTAATGTCTAAACATCTTGTTTATTCCCATCCCTTTTCTAAAGTACAGTCTAAAGTATATGCAATGAATCGAGGTGCATTACTTTTAAAGAGAGTACGGAGCAAATCAACTTATGCACAGCTCTATCATTAACTGGCATCAAACAGGGAATGTTTGGGCACTCCAGTCACTGTGCCGCCTCCTCTCTGATTGCAGTGGCATACAATACATTCATTTGTCCTACATGGTAATATGTACCTGTTCCACCAGAGATCGTGCCTCCTCCGACACAAACTCTGGGATGTTCAGCGATGAGTGTCTACCAATGCCAGCAGGATGACACTGACATAGAGACTACACACAAGAAAAATACTCATCAACAAGAAACACTGCTGTTTATGTTAGACCTCAAAATACAACTACTAAAATACCTCCAATGTAATTTGCCACACTGAATGTTTAAATTGAGAAAATTACTCTCACCTTTCCAACTATGAGTTCAAATAAAAGGGCTCCCAAACTCCACCAATCAGATGCTACCGTCTCTTCGCAGATCCCACCCACTTCTACAAGACACAAAAAAAAAGAATCAATCATGACATTGTTTCACTTTTTATTTCTGTATTTTTCAGTTGCAGGCAAATGCAAGAACAACAAAACGAAGAGAAAAAACTTTTCTGGTTCGTTTAGGTTGATTCATACTTCTGCGTCGAGTGATCGGCATGACCAATGACTATAGAATACGCAAGACGTGTCACTCGTATAGTTCTGAATGGGAAAAAGTCTAACGGTCAATATGGCGAATGAAGCCCTGCTTTCTAGTACAAGAGCCAATCAGCAATCGATATAGACTAACGATACTCCAGGGGAGGAGCTGGGATTTCTGCAGATTTTGTTTAGACATGAAACTAAAGAGACAGTTGTTGTTTAATTGTATTGTTATTTCCTAATATGAAACTTAATCATAAGCTTGCAAGCAGTTTGAATTTAAGAATTTGATGTTTCCCCATTCGAACAGAATGCCCGAGAATACTGCCCAAGAGGCGAGTGAAATGACATGCCTTAAAGCAGTGGTCCTCATCAAACTTTTTATCACAGCGGACTGGTCAACGCTTTGACAATTTTACCGCGGATCAGGGGTAGAAGGGGCAGGGACTGGTGGATTGAGTGAAGATTGATTGGGGCAGTAGTTCATAGGTTGCTAGGTGACCATCAACGGTTTTCTCTGAGGAACAAGCTGACGAAACATTGCTGTCACTCTTATACAAGTTTTATTTATGGAGAAAAATTACAAAGCACTGCAGTGTTTGGGTGTTCTGTGTTTGTCTGAGATAATTAGTCTACCGAAATGTGTATATTCCATACAAAGTATGATGCTGATCGGTCAGTTCTCGTCACGCAACTCGTAGTGCGCTCACGGCCTTCATTCAACCGTGTGCCTCTGGAAGGCGAGAGCACGTCACGCTGCACACCTCCAATGGAAATAACGAACTTGCATTAACTCTAGAAAAGACCCCTACCCCTACTTTTTGTGGCCCCTAAAAGGCCACTGTCATTTGCGATCTCCGTCAGTTGATCTTCTCGCACAGACATGCTGGATTCACCTGATTTGTTGACAAATGAGTTGCAGATCCATTCCATGGCAGTTTGCAGGTCCTTCACTGAGCCTTTTCCCCTTAGAAAAAATAAACTTTCCAAAGACGTCAGTTTCTTACTCTTAACTGCCTTAAAGGGACTTTGCCATGGCCCACGGTGCATGCCTTGCGCATAGTCATGCATTTTTACTTCTGCATGCTGTTTGTTGTGATAACACTTCCAAAACACTAGCAGCATGTTTTTATGTTCCTCTGTGTCACATTTCTTCGTGGGTGTTTCGTTTTTTCTGAATGCTACCTTAAATGTACAATTAGCTCAAACTCGCTCATTCAGAGATGGGAACAGGTGGATGTGCAACAACTTTAATCAATAGGTAAATGCGAAACAATTTCCATCTGGAGCTCCTTCACAGGACTTGAAACGTGTAAACACTTGCTCTAATAAGATTGTGGCTCTCAGCACCACCCACACTCGTCACCGCACCCAAGCCGACCAATCTTTGCACTAAAGCAAAGCAACGGACTGTAATGAGGAATGAAAACATGGAATGAATTCCCATCAGACATTACCTGCTTTGTAACAAGTAAAATGAGGTTTAAAAAAATTGTGCAAGAAATATCTAATGGCATATTATTAAGTGGATTGTCTATCTGGATGTTATGTATGAATTTTGTATTTTAATGTTTTTTTATTGGTCTTGTTATTATGTATTAATGTCATTTTGTTTTGTGTTCGATGGACCCCAGGATGAACCCCTAATGAGGATCCTGATAAATAAAATAATAAATTGCGTCTTTATGCGACGTGTAGTTACTTTTTCAGAGAGGTTTGCATCGGCGTCAGCCACGGCAAGGGCTATGCGACCGCACGAAGGCTGATCTAAATCATAAATAAGCCTTTTATGCATATCGGCTTTTTAAGTCGTGACACGTGGAATACTGTTTACATGTCCAAGCCGCTACAATATTCGTTTATAATCACTTTTTAGTCATATCACACATTAAAGTGAATTTTAGATCAAATCACAACAGTCTCTGGACTATTGACTGCATCAATAACTTAAATATTTTGATAATTTATCAAAAAATAATCACTCTCTGACTATCAGATATTAAGCATGGATATTTATATATATACTGCGATCGTGATTTTTAAACCTTTATTTATAAACCTTTATCGCTTTGTAAACCTTTATTATTACCATATAGTTTGATAGAGCTTTGAACCCGGAAGCTTCTTCACATGACGATACACTTAACAAGTGGATACTTGATTAGATTTGACTTCTTTTATCTATTCTTTATTTAATTCAATGCTGCCCTGCTACTTTCTTAAAACCCATAAACAGCTCTAGAAAACTAAGAGAAATGACACTCTTCAAAGTTGTCTGGATTTGAAACTGACTGAATTGCTTTGTTTTGAGTAAAATGTTAATTTGTGTTTTATTTTATAACCTACTGACAATGTGTCATCTAAGTTTCATATAACAATGTGTACAATTATTCAGAGAATTTATTTACACAAAATGGTTTTTTAAAACCATAATTCATTTCACTTTTCTAGTAGAAGAAAACTGGTTACTGAATTATTAGATTGAGATGAATAATGTTTTTCAATGTTTCTGTCTCACAAAACTTTCAATGTCAAAAACGTTTCATTTTTATAATCTTAAAATGAGGATGAGCTTTCAATCTGGTGCTGCTGACATCAGAATCGGCACAGAGCACTCGCACTTCTTTGATTCTCTCAAGCATTTTCCATTATTCATCAGTTCAGTACTAGAATGAACAGGAGAGAGAGCTATCCACATAACAACTGCTTGTATAAAAAATACATACATGCTGACAGCACAAGCAGCGTTTCATGAGGCCACCTGTCCACCTGCACTTATACACTTTTGGAGGAATCCTGTATTTTCTTTATAAAGAAAATGTATTTTATGATTGGAGTTATTGTGTTTCACTAACCATCATTGTAGTGGGTGTTTTATATCTTTGAGGGAGAATGTGACGTCATTTAAACAGTGTGTGCTGACCGCCGTTTTCCTTTCAACACTATCAAGTGATCTCACAGTCTTATCTCACACACACATCTGTATAATCTGGTGTGACAATCCTTGCTGTCTCTGAACACAACACATTAAGACACTCGTGTAATCAAGCAATAGCCTGTTTTTTTATGTATTAGCAGTGGAGTGAGCTATTGTACTTTAGGGCATCAATGTGTTCAATTGCCTCATGACTTGTTTTAGAACAATGCAATGTTTTGGTGTGTCAGAGACATTTTAAGTAATTATAATGATTTGCACTTGCATCACAATGTGTTGTGATCTTTGCATCACAAGTCACATTAGGTGCGGTTATGAGTGTATCAGATGAAAACTTCCCCCACCTCACTTGGTATGAGCTATCACATAAGAATGTTTCCCTTTGCCATATGAGAACACTTCCAGCAATTCAATCATTTAAAAGCAGTGCAAACTGAAAAAAGTTGGTCAATTGATTTATGTAAAGCATTGTTGGAACTCTTAAGTAGAAGATCCTTTCATCAACACAAAAAATTAACTGTTGAAATAAAATTGGTTGCTGTGTCCCAATTCGCATACCATACATCCTATTTAGTATTTTAAAATAGAATTAGTATGTCCCAAAGCATAGTATGTTGAAAAGATTAGGCCAAAGGTTCCAGGATAGTTTACTATTTCTGGGACAAATTCGAAGTGTAGAAGCATCCATACTCTAACTGCTAATATTGGCCACAATACATTAAACGTTGGATGTTAACTTGATTAGAACTACAGACTTGGCAACTAAAAGCCTGGCGGATGAGCGAGACCAACCGTAAAGTAGAGAAGCTCCAGTAAAGTTGTTTGAATGACTATTAATTACTATCTAGCCAATTGGAAAATATTTCAATCGCGATTTCAGTGTTATATTTCATCTGCAACAACGTGAACTTATATCAAGATATGCTTAGACACTAACTTCTGAATGCATAATTACTTAGGGTGCTTTTACACCTGCCTTATTTAGTTTGGTTGAATTGCACTAGAGTTCGTTTTCCCTCTTGGTGCGGTTCGTTTGGGCAGGTGTGAATGTAGCAATCGCACTAGGGTGTACCGAAACCTACTTGAAGAGCAGTTAGTTTGTGGTGAGAACATGACCCAAACTAAGGCCCCGTTTACACTAATGCGTTTTCGTTTTAAAACGCATACGTTTTGCTACGGTTACGCTATCCCTCCACACTACGCCAGAGTTTTCAAGCCGCGAAAACGGAGCATTTTGGAAACGCTGGAGAGGCCGTGTTCATTCTAAAATGCTGCTGCTCTGTCTCAGTGTGGATGGGGGAAACGGAGACATTTGAAAACGGAGGCGTGGATGCTGATTCGCTACTGAGGTTCGCTTTTGGGTCATAGCTTAACCTTCCCTTATTCGTCAATCCCCGTATCACATGACTATAATGTCACAGGAAGACGACAGTTTAGCCTTCACTGTAAACAATATGGACAGAAATGGGAGTGTTGTTTGCACTATTGTCTGTTTTAGGTGCCATTGTGCAGTTAAACTCTGCCTTTTTTACTACAACAGCTGCATATATTTGTAAGAGGCAAACTACTGTTCGAGCACTCACTAATCACTCACGTTTCACGCGGCGTACGCCCTATTTAGAATGCCGAGCGAGACACATGCTTCCTGTTTATACTTGAAAGCTACTTGTACTTGAAAATATTTGTTGACAGCGCTTTACCAACAGTTTTAAACAGAGGGGGGTTGGGGTGGGGGTGCATTACCTTATGGATTGTTGGTAATCTTTCTGGAAGATGACCATGTCGTAGTTTAGCTAAATTAATTCACGGCTCCTCTTAATGTCTTTGCTGATTGCAATGCATTAAAACATTGTTTTCCTGTCGCAGCCGTGCTTCATTCTCAAAATGTATAGTTTGTCTAAAGTGATGTATGCAAACTATATAGTATACATAGACCAGGGATACAATCAGTCAGCGCAGCAAAATTGTGTCTGCCGGTTTGTTTACTTGTGGGAGTTCCAAGTTAATTTTGACCAATTGAAAAGCAGTTCAGGAAATACGTTCAATAACATCTGGCCAATGAGTGATGTGGATTGTCACATGACTGCATTTTGGTTTGTTTCAACTGGTTTGGACCAAAGCAATCAGTGTGGTGTTAAAAGGACCCAAAACGGCAGAAAAATGCTACAATGTATCATTCATTGCCCTTGGTCCGAATCTAATGAACTGAACTACAGATGTGAAAGCACCCTTAAAGACCTGAGAAGATTTCTCTGCACGAAAGACTCTCGAATGGCAGATTAACCTGTTGCTGCTTCTTCATTAAGGTAGGCAATTAAATATGAAAGAAACGTAACTAACATGAACGTAACTAACTAACGAACTAACGCAACATAACGATCTGTTAACGAGAAAGTATGTCCCAAAGCTTGCAAACTCCTCTCTTACACACCCA
The DNA here is from genome assembly GCA_903798035.1 of Danio albolineatus. Taxonomy (NCBI): domain Eukaryota; kingdom Metazoa; phylum Chordata; class Actinopteri; order Cypriniformes; family Danionidae; genus Danio; species Danio albolineatus. The sequence goes on from CAIGQQ010029540.1 coordinate 727,706, forward strand.
TATACCATTCTTTTACAAAAAAAAAGTACATACTGTTTGTTGGCATAGTGTAAGTATGTGAATTGGGACACAACAAATGTCTTCTTTTAAACTACTATTAATATCGACAAAATGAATATACTGATAAAGGACAATAAGCAAATAATCAAAATGAGACAAACAGTAGAGAGAAAAAAATATATAATAAAATAAATTAATTTTAAAAAATTAGAAAAATGAGGGTGTCTTACAGGTAACGGTGGCTCTGCTAAAGCCCAGTTCAAGCAATTTGCTTGACAAAGGGTGTTGTTGAGATTCATAAATGAAAAACAGGCATCAGAATGCAAGGTTGAATCATTTTTAATATTTACCTGTAACTAATGAGAAGATAATAGAAATCTAATGCCTCTACATTCTACAGACTGGCCACTGATCTTGGATGTAGCCACAGTGCTGTCCAACCTTGTGTGGAAGTTATTCGTGTTAAGTACAGAATTACACTTTTTTTTTTTTAGGCTTTTTTGGTGATGGCAGCTTAAACATGACTCTCGTGTGTAGAATAAAGTCACATGCATTGCTCAGGTGTGATTTTTTCACAGACTTCAACAGTGTGTAAAAAATCTTGATGGTTCTGTGGGTTTTATCCATCCAAACTGATCTTTATTTAGTATTCTCTATTGGATTCAAGCCAGGTGATTGGCTGGGCCATTCTAAAATCTGCTTGATTTTCTTTTTCTGAAAGCATTTGAAAGTTTCATTGTCTGTGTTTTGGATCATTGTCTTGCTGAAATGTCCACTCTGGTTTTATCTTCATCACAGTGGTAATGTAGATGTTGGACTGAGGCAGCAGATATTCATTTACACTGATGAAGGGCAGAGGGCTACTGAGAGATTTCAGCTGCTGTATGGGCTTTCTACACCTCCCTTTCTTCATGTGTTCAATACTTTTTCCCTGTGCCATTTCATTTTATTACACATATCTTAATTTGTAAACTGATTAGATTTGTTTTCTTTCCATATATGTGTTTCTTTGGTTGTTATCTACAATAGAATTTAGAAATATGTTTTCTGAGAAAAATTGTGACGTGTTGAATTGGTGTATTCTAAACATTTTGTACAAATTAATGAAAGAAGAATAAATGACATGCCTCATGCACAGAGAAATACTAATACTTGTTTATATATAATTTATATGAGTTTGATGCCATTCTAATTTGCAAATCACTTTAGATTAAAGAGTCTGCTAAAATACTGAATGTGAAACAAATGAAATACTCAGAAGCTAATGGGAAAGCTACAGGTCCATTTCACTTGTAAATATTTGAATCTGTAATTAGAATCAGCCTTGAAAAACATCAACATCAGTGCACCAATTGCTTAAATAACAAAAATTAGATACAACATATTTAAAAACGGCAAAGAATGGGTCTGTTATGTAAAACAAGCTGACCTGGTGCACAGTACATCTTAGAGATGGCGTTAGGGTCACATGACTCCTCTACATCACTCCAGCTACAGAAATAAGTCAGCTGCACACGACCTGAAAAAAAAAGATTGTCAGTCAAACGCTGATCAAATTACACCAGAACCCTAATTAAAAATAAAGTTATTATATGGTGTGTATTAATCGTTTTATTTCTGATGCGAGACTGTGAACCAGTGGATGAATAGGAACTTGTTTTCAACATAAAATAAAAAGACTGTAAAGATAATATTTAAATTTTCATTTTCACTATGTGCTTTTTAGCTTTCACTATAGCTTTTATTTAGACATCTACTTGGAGGTCTATATGGTTGAATGTTATTGTAAACAATAGGATTACGTATTGTACTATACAGAAAAGGTCAGCAGCACATGACCTGGAAGTGTGTTTCTCAACAAAAATTACCAAATTATACCAGAGCTCATGGGTAAATAACAGGCAGGCTTCAACACATCACATACACTTAACAGTCTAGAGCAGAGGTGCTTAAACTTTTTTGAATGAAGGGCCAAATACCAAATATCATTGATGGCCTATGCCCGAAGGTAACTATACCAAACTATTTTACATTAAGCTGCCATGGGTAATTGCCATGGGTGAATCTTTACTTCATGTAATAAATGACTTGTGTCTCAGAAGGCAATCCTGACACGCAGTGAACGCGAGGTGGCGCTTGAAGGTGTGGGACGCGGAGGCGTATATCCAAAATACACATAAAAATAGGTGGATGGAAACATAACTATTGTATCCACATTCAAGAAAATAACCCAGGATGAACTTAGTTTAATTAGGGCAGGATTTCCATCCAATAAATTTGTTTAGCACCAACTAAAAAAAACTATTTACACAATTAAATGCAATTGAGTTGGTCCAACATGATTTGGTAACACTTTATCTTCATGGTCCATTTGAGTATTAGTAGACTGTATATGTGTCATCTTACACTAACCCTAACCCCAACCCTAACTCCAACCTAACAGTCTACTTATAATCTGATAAAAAAAATTGTTGCAATATAACTTAAATTCCATAAAAATAAAGTGTGACCTATGATTTTATCAAATAAAAGTCTAAATACATTTGTATTTTTATTTAACATAAATTCTAAGGTCTGATATTATCATCTATGTCTATTATGTGTCATACATTTCGAAGTCTCTTAGTTTTTTTTAAGCATTATTTTAAAGCCATTTTAAAGCACATTTTTAAGCATAGTTACATACAGATTGAGACTGATCTCAGAACTAACTTTAGGACAGTAAACGCTCACTGAGCAAAGCAACAAATTACTTTTTTGCTAATTAAGCTGCCAACACCCAAAGCACGGGTGCTTCTGCAAAGTGGTAAACTCAAAACTCAAAGCAACACATGAAATCTTCTAAATCTTCAAACTGAAGTAAAGATTAAACTCTAACAAGTATTTCTATTAACTTTGAACACCTAAGATTACTTTTATAGTCAACATTTCCCTTTCTTAATTCAAAGAAATTACAAGAATTGTGTTGTTTTAGCTCATTTTAAACAAGTAGTTTGAATAAACGGCAGTAATAAGCAAATGCCAGTTCCTTTAGAAGTTGTGGCGATCCAATGTGCATGCAGTAATCATGTTGTCTAGAAATCACCTTCCTGTGTCAATTTAAAAAAACAAAGTAGTGCAGTTTTGTTTCTGTTTCAAAATGTGTCAAATTCCATTATTTAAAAGTACTAGACTGCCCTAAAATGTAATATAAACTATTTAGAACTTTAGCATACAGATGTTGCTCTTAAAAGCTGAAACATAACAAACGCCAAAACAATATGGATCTTCTACAGCAGGGGTTCTCAAACTCGGTCCTGGAGGTCCGGTGCCCTGCAGATTTTAGCTCTAACTTGCCTCAATACACCTGCATGTTTCTAGAAAGCTTAGTACGAGCTTGATTAGCTAGCCCAGATGTGTGTGATTGTCGCTGGAGCTAACATCTACAGGACACCGGACCTCCATGACCATGAGATTCTCTCCATGAGAACCCCTGTTCTAGAGAAATAAAAAATTATGTAGGAGTGCACAGGGAGTGAGTGAATGATTCACCTTTGTGGTTTAGCAGTATGTTGCTGGGGTTCAGGTCTCGGCATATGATTCCCTCCTGATGCAGAGCATCTAGAGCCACAACTATGTCAGCAGCCCAGCTCCTTACAAGAGCTTCTGGGATATGCGTGTCTAATGAAACTGCAGCCAACTTATCCAGTTCTTGAAACAACTTTGACATTTCCTTAACCTCATGCTCTCCTGAAGTGCCTTCTGACCCCAACCCCAAATCTTCATTTTCAACAAACCCTCTTTTAGTTTTAGAAATAGCAGCGTCCAGCATGAGGGAAGACGGAATTAAGTCTTTTCTAATGGGTGCTGCTGATGGTCTGTAAAGAGGACAGGTTGTCAGATCAATGGGCAGGTCCAACTCTGCCTTTTCTCCTCCTTGTAGGACATCCGGCCCACCAAATGTAGGAGAAGTTTTGGCAACTGCATTAAAAGGGATAAGCTCTTCTTCTACTGTTTCCACCGTATCCGCTTCAAGCACTGGAAGATTGACCAAAAGATCAGGCGTTTGTCCCTCAACAGCGCAGCTCACAGTGGCATCAACAGCGCAGCTCACAGAGGCATCCTCTAGTACAGCCTCTTTAAAGGAAATGACTGGCACCAACTCATTTGAGCACTGATCCCCATCAGCCCTCCAGAGATCTGACATAACCTGTGGCTTCATCAGTGGCTCCTCTAAGACCTCGACATCAGCATCTGACGATAACAGTGCCGTACAGGCATCTTTTCTATCACTCTGGAAGTGCTCCAAGGGCGATGATTGATTTAGACTGTCAGGTGAAGCTGTGGATTGATCCATAAAGCTAGCTAGTTGCTCCTCCTCAGTGAAAAAGCTCAGTTCCTGTATTGAAATCGGAGAGCACAGGCTATCAGTGTTTAACACTGAACATGTGTGTTTTTGTGCATCCACAGGATTAAATGAGCAATTGTCCTCCTCTGGCTCCAGCTTCTCCTGCTCATACTCATTGCATAGCGTCAAATAGCTGTTGGTACACTCCTCTTCAGAGGTGCCACCAGAGTCTGGCTGCTGGGCTGCTAAAGAATGCTCCCCGAGGCTTAGGCCATGAGAATCCACACTGCTGGAATCAGTTGGCACAGGGGTCAGGATAGAATGCATAACCGCAGAGTTCACTTTCTGGATCAAAGGTATGTTAACGCTTTCGTCTGGACTGCTGCTGTCATGCAGATATTTGGAGATGTGTCTCCACAGTTGACCACCTGATAAGTGAAAGAATAATTATTATTATTGCACCTGCCTGCAAACCTAAAGGAATAATTCACCCAAAGCAAGAATTTACTCACTGTTAAGTCTTCCTCAAGTTGTCCCGAACCTTTATGAGTTTCATTATTTTGTTGACCACTATTGAGCATAATAAGTTGACTTCCATAGTAGGAAAAACAAATACTACGGGAGTCAATGGTTACAAGATTTCTTTGTGTTTAACAGAAGAAAGACAGTCATAAAGGTTCAGAACAAGTAACAGGAGAGTAGATCAGTGGTCCTCAACCACCAGGTCGCAGACCGGTCTGAGGATCAATTGGTACCGGGCCGCACAAAAAATCATTAATTATTTCTTTTTTATTAAATATCTGAGTCTGAACGATCTTTTATTTTGAAAAGTCTTTTATTTTGAAAAATGATGGTGTTCTATCAGTTAGATCTGTGACTTGAGCGCTCAAATTTAACTCACAAGCAGAAAAATTTGTAACAAACAGACATCTTTGGAACATTTCTTTGCTAAGGGGAAAAGGCCCAGCGAAGTACCAACAAACTGACAGCAATGTTTTGTCAGCTTGTCTTCTTCTGAGACCTACAACCTACAAAACACCGTTTCGCATATCACCCCCCACCAGGACCACTGGAGTAGATGACAGAACTTTTATTTTTTGGTGAACTGTCCCTTTGTAGGCCAATTTATACTTCTGCATTGAGTGCAAGAAGTAGGTCCATCATACCCCGATGCTGATCCAGATACACCTTTCAAAAAAAGTAACAACACATCGCAACGATGCAGAGCAAAATCTGATTAGTCTACCTGGTAGCATTGACGAGTGTTTAACAAGTGTCGAGTCCCACAGAGGAGCTCAGGACGAACACATTTGTTTTGTGTTTACTTCATGATTCAAGTAGTTGAATGTTTGCTGGTGAGTTTGAGCTACTTCTACAGATAGCACGTATTTCCAAAAACTTAACACCACAACCAACTAGCGTTTTGGAAGTGCTATTGCCAGTGTAATACAGAACACATAAGTATAAATAATCACAATAGGGTCGGCCACCTGCAGGGTATGCATCGTAGGGTATGGCAATCACTCCCTGTATAACCAACCAGGCTTTAGATATTTAAAAATGTTAAAACACTGGAAAAAACTCACCTTCAGCATATTGCAGTAAAAGAAAGATGGAGTCCTCTAAGATGATGTACTTCTCCAGTTGTACCATGTTAGGCACCGTACGAGGTACAATAGTCTTCTTAATGTGCCCACATGAACTGCTTTTTCTTAAACCCTGAAAACACACATGGAAATCATATCAGAGTCCTCAAAACAACTGTATTAAGTAGGGTTGTGGGTGCTCCAGTTTCCCCCACAGTCCAAAAACATGAGCTTGGATTAAGTAAATTGGCCGTAAGGGTGACACGGTGGCTCAGTGGTTCACACTCACAGCAAGAATGTCGCTGGTGTGTGACCCTGCTGGGCCAGTTTGCATTTATGTGTGGAGTTTGAATGTTCTCTCTGTGCCCATGGGGTTTCCTCTGGGTGCTCCGGTTTCCGGGACCAACCTAGCTTTCCCATGTGGTCTCCCATCCAGGTACTGACTGGGCAGAGCCCTGCTTATGCCTCATTCAGACTAGCAGCGACTTTGTAGCTGCCGGTCGCCCTGGGTGACGACATGCTGAAAACCCAGGTCTGTGTAAGTATATAAAGCACAAACAGCGACGTCACTGTCGCTGTTCTGGTAGTCTTGCTGTGTGTGTTTAAAGCTCTGTCGAGTAGATTCTCAATTTACATTTTTATCATAGAATACATCCACATTCGCTAAGTAATTCTCCCTTCTACCTAGGGTGGACATACCCTTAATACATTTATACAAACAAATCTACCTTAAAACGTTCTGTCTCTCGAGCATCCGCTTGTTGCTTGTAGCTTTAGCCTGCTAGCACCGCTAGTCAGCAAAAGCTACCGGCTTCCTTCACTCACTCATTTTTCCACTTACTGGCTTTGCTCCTCTCCCTTTTCAATGTCGCTTTTGTGTGCAGGAGAAACTATGATGGGGATGCTAGACCGGGAGCTCGAAAATCTCGGGACGCTGATACGAAATCTGGAGATGAAGCGTGCGCAGCTACAAGAACGACGGGCATTGCTCGTTGTACCCGCCGCTGCGTCCCGCTTATCTGAGGTAAGTGTGCAATACGATCTCAACACTCTGTCTACCTCAACCCCGCGTGTTTCTCTGTCCGAGTACGCGGTTTACCCAGGTGTCGTTCACGCCGACACCCGGCTACCACGGCCCCTGGATGCAGCCGCGGAAGGTGCTTGCCAGGTCCCGGGGCAGGACGTCTCCTCCTCCCATGTTCGAGATCTCCACGGAGAACCGCTTGGCCCTCTCCGCGAGACCGGTCACGATGTGGCTATCATCGGTGAATCCATCGTTCGTCACGTCCGCGCTGCTTCCACTAAATGTAACAACGTACGCACTCACTGCTTTCCCGGTGCCTGCATTAAAATCTCTGGACACTGATACGAAATCTGGAGATGAAGCGTGCGCAGCTACAAGAACGACGGGCATTGCTCGTTGTACCCGCCGCTGTGTCCCGCTTATCTGAGGTAAGTGTGCAATACGATCTCAACACTCTGTCTACCTCAACCCCGCGTGTTTCTCTGTCCGAGTACGCGGTTTACCCAGGCGTCGTTCACGCCGACACCCGGCTACCACGGCCCCTGGATGCAGCCGCGGAAGGTGCTTGCCAGGTCCCGGGGCAGGACGTCTCCTCCTCCCATGTTCGAGATCTCCACGGAGAACCGCTTGGCCCTCTCCGCGAGACCGGTCACGATGTGGCTATCATCGGTGAATCCATCGTTCGTCACGTCCGCGCTGCTTCCACTAAAGGTAACAACGTACGCACTCACTGCTTTCCCGGTGCCTGCATTAAGAATCTCTGTGCCCAGGTTCCTGCTATCCTGACCGCTGGCGAGAGCATCGGAGCCATCGTCCTCCACGTGGGGACGAACAACACCGGGCTGCGGCAGTCGGAGATCCTGAAGAAGGACTTCAGGAGCCTGATCGAGACGGTTCGTCGCACATCTCCCACCACGCAGATAATCGTTTCTGGACCACTTCCTACCTACCGCTGAGGAAGTAGAAGGTTCAGTAGACTTTTTGCTCTGAATAAATGGCTATAAACATGGTGTAAAGAACAGAAATTGCTATTTGCCAATAACTGGAATCTTTTCTGGGAGCGTCCTAGGCTCTTCCGTGCTGACGGGCTGCACAACAGTCGAGCTGGAGCTGATCTCCTGTTGGACAACATCTCTAGGACGCTTCGTTCTGTCTGACTAGTAAGTAAATATTCAAAAAATTCACATTTTAGCCCTATAGACCCTTCTCCATCCCACTTAATTCACAGTAATGCATGTCCAGCTAACCGCATAGAAACTGTGTCTGTTCCTCATATTATTAGACCAAGAAATAAATGTACTGTGTGCTCTAGAAAACATCTATTAAGAATCAAACCAGAAAAACTGCTAAAAAATAAAAATACAAATATCGTAAAGCTAGGTCTCCTGAACATTAGGTCACTAGCACCTAAAGCACTTATCATAAATGACATTATAACAGATAACAATCTTAATGCACTCTGTCTCACTGAAACCTGGCTGAAACAAAATGACTATATCAGTTTAAATGCAGCAACTCCTCCAGGATTCTCTTTTAAGTATGAGGCTCATCAAACTGGTCGTGGTGGTGGAGTTGCATCAATCTTTAGTGATATTCTTAATGTTAATCAGAGAAACAGACTTATGTTTACCTCCTTTGAAGTATTGGTGCTTAATGTTATGCTTTCGGATATTATAAATAAAATGTTCTCTCTCGCTTTAATCACCATATATAGACCCCCAGGACCCTATGTCAATTTTCTAAAAGAGTTTTCCGATATTATTTCTGACCTACTAGTTAAAACTGATAAAATACTTATTCTATGAGACTTTAACATCCACATAGATGACGCTAATGATACACTAGGGCTCGCGTTTATGGATTTACTACATCCCCTTGGGATAAAGCAAAATGTTGTTGGTCCCACCCATCGCTTAAAGCATACTTTAGATCTAATTCTCTCTTATGGAACTGAGGTCATGGATGTAGAGATTATACCACAAAGCGACAATATTACGAACCACTACCTCTTACTTTACAAGCTATGTTTACCTGACATTAGCAGATCCGCACCAATACATCGCCTTAGTAGATCTGTCGTTTCGTCTACCAAAGAGGAATTCGCAAATAACCTGCCTGATCTTTCTCTATTTTGAAATGCACCCGCAAATGCAAATGACCTTGATGTAATAACTAGCAGCATGGATGCCATCTTTACTAGCACACTAAATACTGTGGCATCCATCAAATTAAAAATGACTAGAGAGAATAAAACTACATCATGGTATAAAAGTCATACGCGCGCTCTCAAAACAGCAACCCGTGCCTTGGAACGTAAATGAAAAAAACTAATTTAGAGGTCTTTAAAATTGCATACAAAGACAGTATGTCCAGCTATAGGAGGTCCCTAAAATCTGCCAGGGCTGAGCACCTCCGTAAACTGATAGAAAATAACCATAACAATCCTAGATTTCTATTTAACACCATTGCTAAATTAACAAACAATCGGTCATCGTTGGAACAAAATATCACACCGCAAATGAGTAGTGAAGACTTTATGATTTTTTTTCAGTGTCAAAATAGAAGGCTTTAGACAAAAAATAGATGTTAAACTCTCTGCACCGCCTTATACTTCAGATCCAGTAAACATCCACTGAATCGAATTAGCCTACAGTGCTTCAACAATATAGAACAGGAAGACCTAGATAAAATTATAAATAGTTCTAAACCAGCTACGAGTATGCTAGACCAAATTCCAACAAAATTACTGAAAGAATTGCTACCTGTAGTAGGAGAACCTCTTCTTAACATTATCAACTCTTCTTTGTCATTAGGCCATGTTCCAAACTCTTTCAAGCTAGCTGTTATTAAGCCTATTATTAAGAAACCACAACTGGACCCCTTCAACTTAGCTAATTATAGGCATATTTCAAATCTTCTATTTATGTCTATAGTACTAGAAAAAGTTGTTTCTGCCCAATTATGCTCCTTTCTGCAGATGAACAATGTTTTTGAGGTGTTCCAGTCAGGTTTCAGGCCTCATCACAGTACAGAAACTGCATTAGTAAAAATAACCAACGATTTACACTTAGCTGCTGACCAAGGGTGCATCTCGCTGTTAGTCCTGCCAGATCTTAGTGCCGCATTTGACACTATTGACCACAATATCCTCATAGATCGCTTAAACTCTACAGGTGTCCAGGGAACGGCTTTACAATGGTTCAAGTCATACTTAACTAATCGTTACCAGTTTGTGAATATTAATGGACAACCTTCACAAGTCAGGCCAGTAAAGTATGGGGTGCCTCGAGGATCGGTTTTAGGCCCTTTGCTGTTTACAATATACATGCTGCCCCTGGGAGACATTATTAGAAGACACGGGATTAGCTCTCACTGTTATGCAGATGATACTCAATTATATATTTCTACTAAACCTGACAAGACGTCTAAACTGTCTAAACTAACTGAGTGTATTAAAGATGTTAAAGACTGGATGACCAACAACTTCCTTCTCTTAAACTCAGACAAAACTGAACTATTAATTATAGGACCTAAATCCTGTACACAGCAGATCTCACAACTCCACCTGCAACTAGAGGGATACAGAGTTAGCATTAGCTCTACTCTAAAAGATCTGGGTGTCAAATTAGACAGCAATTTAACTTTTGAAAACCATATCTCCCATATCACAAAAACTGCATTCTTTCATCTGAGAAATATTGCTAAGCTACGAAGTATGCTATCCATCTCAGATGCAGAAAAAATAGTTCACACTTTTATGACTTCTAGGTTGGATTACTGTATTGCTCTGTTCGCTGGTTGCCCAGCATCCTCTATTTACAAAATTCAGCTAGTACAAAATGCAGCCGCCAGAGTTCTTACCAGGTCTAGAAGATATGATTACATAACCCCAATTTTATCCTCCTTACACTGGCTGCCTGTTAGGTTTCGTATTGAGTTTAAAATATTGCTTCTTACCAATAAAGCTTTAAATAATCTAGCTCCTGTTTATCTAACCAACCTTCTGTCTCGCTACAATCCAACCCGCTCTTTAAGATCTTAAAACTCAGGGATTCTGGTAGTTTCCTTCTCATTTATGGCTCCTAAACTCTGGAATAGCCTTCCTGACAATGTCCGAGGCTCAGACACACTCTCACAGTTAAAAACTAGATTAAAGACCTATCTTTTTAGTAAAGCATACACTCAATACATCACATAGCGGTATGATGCATGAATGTGCTCCATGCATCTCGTTTATATACACTATGAACAGCAGCTACACTAATTATTTTCTTTGTTCTCTGTTTTCACCTGGGGATACTCATCCCGAGGCCCCCAGAGACTATGCAGCACCATGGATGCAATCCAAGACCTGCGACGAGACTATTTCAAGGCTCCATAATCCTGGACCTCGCTGTATCCTGAGCAGCTGCTTGGCGGAGTAGCAAGCAAGAGACAGATTCCTGAGACCCTCCAAGGACAGACGAGTCTAGAGTTCTTCAGCCTCCGGCGACTAGACTGCAGCTAGAGCTGCGCAGCGATGGATTACTCTTCAGTGTTTGGACTCTAAGTAGTGAATATTAAACAACTCTGAACTGAACTCCAACATTAATAACTGGACTGACACTTTCAATTTACCATAACCTTCTATGTGAAGCTGCTTTGACACAATCTACACTGTAAAAGTGCTATACAAATAAAGGTGAACTGAAAAATACAACCAGCCTCTGAGCAAGCTGGGAGAGGATCACGTGAGCTCTACTGGTGCTCCTAGTGGCTGTCGTTCAAGAAAGTCGCTCTTCATTTGCATAAAGTTGAAGACTTCTCAACATTGTCGCGTCGTTCGACACACCCACCTGGTCGCCAACGGTTGCTGTCACTCACGTAGTCGGAAGTCGCCAGATGTTGCTCACTCTTCGTTGACATGAACGGTCGTTTGCCGCTTTACCACTGTGAGTGGCTTGTAGTGTGAATGAGGCTTTAGCTTCAGTGGGCTACCATGTGAGAGTAGCAGAGAGCTAGCTGCCGGAGACAATGTTTAGAATTCCACAGCACCAATTTCTGTTAAGACTACTCATTCAACTTTGAGAAATAAGTAACTAAACGGTTTGACAGGTATAGGTCAGTTATCCATGTTATTTTTAGCTGTTTATATAACATAGATCATTTAATGACAATATTGTATTTAATGACATGCTTCCAAAATGGTGGTCTGACCTGCAGGCTAATTTAGCTGAATGACTATGAAAGAAAATATTTTATTAAAACTGAAAGAGTTGTGTTATAGCTTGATGTGATGGCTAAATAAATATTTAGCTTCCGGGTCGAAAATATCTTAAGTGGAAGTTTAGGACCTCCGCATTTATTAACATCGCCCTGGATAATTGTGACATTTATTATACCAGGGTTGTTGTTTTTTTGTCAGTTTTGTTATTGTAAAGAGCAGTGTTGATCACCAGATGGCCATGTCATTAAACTGATTAAAATTGGCATGTAAATTCATTCATTCATTTTCGTTTCGGTTTAAGCCCTGCTCACACTGTGAGATTTCAGTCACGATTTTGTCATCCGAGACAAATTTGGGAAATTCTTAAAGATTCCTGAAATCCTGGGCTAAAATCTGTGGACTTTGACCATTGGTTTGACATTTTCACAGACAGCCGCTTAATGCCTGTTGCTATAAGATATAGCCTCCGATGAAGCTCTGGCAGTGTCAGACTTCCCTGCAGTGTGACAACAGCTGCGATGAGCATCAATCCTAGAACCAATAGGAGCAACGAATTTGATGACGCAATCCATGCAACATTTCAAATGACCACAGGGAAATGTCAAAATAGTTTTTTTCTTCCTGGTTTTGTTATTGAGACATGCTCCATTTGCTGTGAGAAATCATTTCAGAATGCGGGATAGTGAAAGTGTCACGGATGGATTACGTCAAGTGATTTGGTGATTGGCGCGACTTCATTGACGTTCAGTCTAACTTTATAACAGCTGAGCCCTCACAGTGTGACATGGGCCATGTTCATGCAGTCAGACATGCAGCATGCCACAATCGTTCAGGATTTAACAAACAAATAAATAAATAAATATATAAATAAATAGCCACGATGGTGAAGTGAGTAGCAAGTTCGCCTCACAGCAAGAAGGTCCCTGGTTCCAGCCTCGGCTGGGTCAGTTGGCATTTCTGTGTGGAGTTTGTATGTTCTCCCCGTGGTCGCGCGGGTTTCCCCCACAAGTCCAAAGACATGTGGTATATCAGACGGCGCCGAGAATGGCCGCCTCAGTACGAAGCTTTTTGTTTGTTTTTCCTGTTTTGTGTTCATCCAACGTGATCAGTTATACCAGGTATGAGCTGCTGAACATTCTGCAGTGCACACCAATTGATCACCAGCCATTTTTTGACTTCTCCGGCGTTTTGCAGAGCGTTGTCCTCGGTAGCGCAGCGGCTCTATGGAAACGCTACAAGACGCACAAGTGTGGGAAGCGAGCCGGCGTGCTCATCAAAAATAGACAACGCGGCTTCAGAATGCCGCTGCCTAGCATTCATCTGGTGAATCTCCGCTCTCTTCCTAACAAAATGGAGGAATTACTTCTGCTCACAAGCACAAATAAGGACTTTAATAACTCTGCTGCGCTCTGTTTCACGGAAACCTGGCTAAACGAGGCCATTCCGGACAGCGCATTACAACTACCGGACTTTCAGCTGTACAGAGCAGATCGCAACACGGAGGCAACGAGGAAAACGTGAGGTGGTGGGATATGCTTTTACATCAACAGAAGGTGGTGTATGGATGTAACTGTGTTAAAGAAGATGTGCTGTCCTGACGTGGAAGTGCTTTTCATTAACTGTAAGCCATTCTACTCGCCGCGTGAGTTTTCCTCGTTTATTCTGATCCGTGTTTACATCCCACTGCACGCGCACGTGAGTACTGCTCTTATGCTACTGGCTGATCTAATCACAGAGACAGAACAAAAACACCCAGACTCTGTTTTTAGCATTCTTGGGGACCTTAACCAGGCAAAACTCACACAAGAGCTGCCTAAATTCAAACAGCACATTACATGCCCTATACCAGAGACAATAACATTCTGGACCATTGCTACACAACAATAAAAGATGCATATCGCTCCGTCGCCAGAGCAGCTCTAGCACTCTCCGATCACTGCCTGGTTCATCTTATACCAACTTACAGGCAAAAACTTAAAACTACTAAGCCAGTATTAAGGACTGTTAAGAGATGGACCAACGACACAGAGCAGGTCTTACAAGCCTGTTTTGAATGCACTGACTGGAGTGTTTTTAAAGCTGCATCAACCGACCTGGACGAGCTCACAGAGACTGTAACATCATACATTAGTTTCTGTGAGGAGTTATGCATCTCTACCAGGACCTACTTATCATTTAACAATGATAAACCATGGTCAACACCAAAACTTAGAAAGCTTCGTCAGGTCAAAGAGGATGTCTACAGGAGTGGGGACAGGATTCTGTATAATAAAACTAGGAACACATTGACAAGGGAGATTGGTATGGCTAAAAAAACTATGCCAAAAAGCTGGAAAACCAGTTTTCTGCTAACGATCCTGGATCAGTGTGGACTGGTCTAAGAAACATTACCAATTACGAAACACCTTCCCCCAGTATCGATGGCAGTAAACTTCTCGCAAACGACCTGAACATGTTCTATTGCAGATTTGACACCTTCGACCCTCTACACAGCCATCAACACCCAATCCAGAAGAAACAAAAGATCACCAGACTCAACGACTACAGACCTGTTGCCTTAACATCTGTGGTCATGAAGTCATTTGAAAGACTGGTTCTAGCATATCTGAAAGACATCACCGGACCTTTGCTGGACCCCCTGCAGTTTGCCTATAGAGCAAACCGGTCTGTGGATGATGCAGTCAACATGGGACTGCATTATACCCTACAACATCTGGACAAACCAGGGAACTACGCAAGGACTTCTTTGTGGACTTCAGTTCTGCCTTCAACACCATCGTCCCATCACTGCTCGAACCCAAACTGACCCAGCTCTCTGTTCCTAGCTCTGTCTGTCAGTGGATCACCAGCTTTCTAACAGATAGACAACAGCTAGTCAGAATGGGCAAAATCACGTCTGACAGCTGCACCATCAGTACGGGTGCCCCCCAAGGATGTGTTCTCTCCCCACTGCTCTTCTCTCTGTACACCAACGACTGCACCGCAAAAGATCCCTCCGTCAAGCTCCTGAAGTTTGCGGACGACACTACTGTTATCGACCTCATCCGGAACGGTGACGAGTCTGCATACAGACAGGAGGTGGAGCGGCTGGCTTTATGGTGCAGATACAACAACCTGCAGCTGAACACGCTTGAAACGGTGGAGATGATAGTGGACTTTAGGAGAAACCCTCCTGCACTCCCCCCACTCACCATCATGAACAGCACTGTGGCTGCAGTGGAGTCATTCAGGTTCCTGGGCACCACCATCTCTCAGGATCTGAAGTGGGACACTCACAAAGACTCTATTGTGAAGAAAGCCCAGCAGAGACTGTACTTCCTTCATCAGCTGAGGAAGTTCAACCTGCCACAGGAGCTGCTCATGCAGTTCTACTCAGCTGTCATCCAATCCATCCTCTGCACTTCAATCACCGCCTGGTTGGGCTCAGCAGCCAAATCTGACCTCCGTAGACTACAGCGAATAGTCCAGACTGCTGATCGAATAACTGGCACTACCCTTCCTACACTTCAAGAACTGTACTCTTCCACAGTGAGTAAAAGGGCTCGCAAAATCACCCTGGACGCCTCGCATCCAGCACACTTACTGTTCGAATTGCTACCGTCTGGCCGGCACTACAGAGCACTGAGCACGAAAACAGCCAGACACAGAAAAAGTTTCTTTCCTCAGGGCATCTACCTCATGAACAGTTAATATTTTTCCTATTGTGCAATAAACGTGCAATACTTTGCAATATTTGCAATATACAATGCAATACTTCTTACGCACCTGTACACAGCACCTTATAACAATATACAATGCAATACTTCTCCTTACGCATTTGTACACAGCACCTTATAACAATATACAAAGCAATAGTTCTTACGCATTTGTACACAGCACCTTATAACCTTTATATTCATAACAAATCTGTACATACATTTCAACATCCAGATCTTGTTGGACTGACTGCATCTCAGTTTAATGTCTATTGTCTTCTTTTTTTTATATTTATTCTGTGTTGTCACTTGTCACTTTATGTACACTGGAAGCTTCTGTAGCCAAAGCAAATTCCTTGTGTGTGTGAAGCACACTTGGCAATAAAACTGATTCTGATATAGGTGAATTGGGTAGGCTAAATTGTCCATAGTGTATGTGTGTGAATGAGTGTGCATGGATGTTTTCCAGAGATGGGTCGCAGCTGGAAGGACATCCGCTGCGTAAAACAAATGCTGGATAAGTTGGCGGTTCATTCTGCTGTGGTGACCCCAGATTAATAAAGGGACTATGCCGAAAAGAAAATGAATGAATGAATGAAATAAATAAATAAACGGAGGGAAAAAAAACAGTGTAAGCCAGCCTTTAGTCCCTTTATTAATCTGGGGTGACATGTAAATGTTAAAATATAAAGAAGACTGAAAATGGGCTTGTGTCATCCAAATTATAATCAGAGGCATTCAACAAACCACTAATGTCACTAGTCTTAATTAAAAACATAAATTTTCTAAAAAAAACTAAACAAATAAATATCTAATAATCAAATAAACACAAGCGCACTGTTTCAGCTTTCAGGAAAAATGGAAAGTGACTCATTTTCCTGTTTGATGTTAGAAATTGTTGTTGTACCACTTACTTTCAAAATAAAGGTTTCCTGTGTTCTATTATCCATCACCAACAGCACCTGAAGATTTAAAAAAAAACAGACATCATAGGGATTATTTGATGTATTTTGCAGTGTACAAGAAACCAGAGCTTTTGGAGGACCTGAATTCAATTATATTATTAATTCTTTTGAAGTGAAAGTTCAAAGTCCTCAAAGAATCAGAAATTTATTTATTTATTTAAGTTTTAATGCCATATCAGCAACATCGGCTATATTCATGGCAAAACATGTACTTAATATACAATATATTATCATATCAGCTTCTTAAACATACATTGTAAACTTTTTTTTTTAAACATACAAGAACACTCAAATATCAACAATACAGAAAAGAGTCATATACAATCTTTTAGTTTGATAAAAGACAAATATTCTAAAACTGCTTCACTTAAAATATTTCCTGAATAAAAACGTTCTCTAAAATCATTTAAAAATACACATTCTATTAAACTATGTTTTATCGTCAAAATATTCTTACACAAATCACAAATAGGTTTTTCTTCCCCTTTCAATAAATATGCGTGTGTAAGTCTTGAGTGTCCGATTCTACATATCGTATAAACAACCTGGTCATGTCTACTTTCAAAATTGTAATTATTTCTTTCATTTACAAATGGACTCACTTCATACAATGTTATTTTTACACTCATCCCATTCCATTTGCCATTTCTCGTTAATATACAGATTTAAAATAGGTTTTACATCAGACACAGGAATTTTGCATTCTGTTATTTCCAAGTGTAGAGCTTCCTTAGCTGCTTTATCTGTGCGTTCATTACCAATGAGTCCCATATGACCAGGTATCCAACAGAATATAATATAAAAGTCTTTTTCCTTTAAAAGGTCCACTTTTTCTATTATACTAAAAATCATAGGATGATCAGTTTTCATGGACTCAAGTGCTTGTAAGCAGGACATGGAATCTGTGCAAATTAAAAACTGGCGTTGCTGTTCTTTTTCTATTTGTTCCGGTGCTAAAAACAGGGCACAAGCTTCAGCTGTGAATATTGAGCATTGTCCTGGAATACTCTTTCTGAAGCACTCTGAACCAATGACTGCTGCAGCAGATACTCGTCCATCTGATTTTGAACCGTCTGTATATACACTGGTACATACATTGGTAGATTGCATCGTATCTTCATAAATTCTTCCTGATAAACATTTGGGTGGATTTCCTTTTTTTTAAACTGAGACCGGTGCATTATAATAGATGGCTTTTTAAGATACCATGGTGGTATAGGGCACACATGCATTACTGTTATTATCTCCAGCTTAATATCCAACTTCTCCAAGTGAGTTTTCATTCGAATTCCGAAAGGTCTGATGTATCTGGGTCTGGCTTCGTATAGGTGCTGATATTGAGGTTGGAAAACTGTAGAATATGCTGGGTTGTCTTTGTTAGCTTTCAGCTTGACTGCATAGTTGAGAGACAGTTTCAATCTTCTGTTGTAAAGTGACATTTCTCCTGCTGCTGTGTATAAACTTTGAACTGGAGAGGTCCTGTATGCTCCAAGAGCAAGTCTCAGTCCTGTTTGATGTACTGTATCAAGCATCTTTATGTATGATATGCATAGATCTTAAAAGACAAAAATGCATGCATACAGTTTTTGATTTAGAAAATTTTAAACCATTTAGGACTGACCAGTCATACATTTTATTTATACATATTTGAATTTGTCTCTCGATTGTATTCATATTTTTCCCTTTATAACAAATACAAATATCATCTACATATAAGCTACAAAATATATTATTCCCAATAATATTTACAATATTATTAATTTTAATACTACAAAGTGTTACTGATAGTATACTTCCCTGGGGCACTCCTGATTCTTGTATATGCAATTCAGATAACACATTTTTAATACGCACACAAACTCTATTGGATAAAAAAATTTGCAATAAAATTAGGCAAATATCCTCTAAAACCCATCTCATGTAAATCTTTTAAAATACCATACCTCCAGGTAGTATCATAGGCCTTTTCCAGATCAAAGAAAACTGCTACTATGTGCTCTTTTTTAATAAAACCATCTCGTACAAAAGATTCTAATCTAATAAGATGATCAAGAGTACTTTTCCCTCTTCTAAACCCACACTGATATTTATTAATCTTCTGTTCTTTTTCTAAAGTCCACACCAATCGATTATTAATCATTCGTTACATTGTTTTGCAAAGGCAACTGGTAAGTGCTATTGGACGATAATTATTTGGATCGGAATGATCTTTTCCTGGTTTAGGTATTGGTATAATTATAGCTTCTTTCCAAAAAGCTGGTATTTCTCCTGATTTCCAGGTATAGTTAAACATATTCAGTAGAATATGTAGTACATTTTGAGGAAAATGTTTTAAAAACTGATAATGAACTTTATCAGGTCCAACTGCAGTATCTTTGGAATTTTTAATAGCTTTTAAAAGTTCTTCCATATTAAAAGGTTGGTTATATGATTCAGTGTTTTCGAGGAAAAATCCATTTTTCTTTGTTCCTGTTGTCTTTGTAATGATTTGAATTCAGGCAAACCATTTTCTGAAGTCTT
Source organism: Danio albolineatus (assembly GCA_903798035.1). Lineage (NCBI taxonomy): Eukaryota > Metazoa > Chordata > Actinopteri > Cypriniformes > Danionidae > Danio > Danio albolineatus. The sequence goes on from CAIGQQ010029540.1 coordinate 747,029, forward strand.
CGCCAAATTATTGGCAATATCCCGCTTCATTGTTAATACTTCATTTGGGAGTTTCAAATGTTGTATTTGTAATCCTCCTCCTTTGTTTTTCACCTTCCTTATCATATCCCATATTTTCTTTGTTGGGGTCTGCGATGTTAAACTCGATACATAGTGTTTCCAACTCTGCCTCTTTGTTTCGTTAATGATTCGTCGTGCATATGCTCTTGATATTTTCAGTCTGATGAGATTTTCTGTTGTTGGATGTTTATTAAAAAGCCTTTCCGTCTTCTTTCGATCAGCAATAGCCTTTTTACAATCTTCATTAAACCAAGGATTTTTCCTATGATGAGGCTTTATTGATGTTTTTGTAACAATTCACCCAGGTCAAATCAGTCTGACAGTGAATGTTGCTCGTGGTTGGTTTCACAACAGAAGCATATGTTTTCTTCAAACTAAAAAGGGGGGATTGGTCAACAATTTTCCATGCTTCCATATAGCTGATCCTTTCAACAAATTTAATTATTTGTATTTCTTTTTCCTTTATCCAAACATGACATTCCTTTGTTGAAGCTGGATGATTCCCTGAACAGTTAATACATTTAGATGGTTTTGAACATCCTGATTCGTGTCCTTCTTCTCCGCAATTACAGAAAGTTATTTTTCTTTGACAGAAAGCAGATCCATGACCAAACTTCTGGCAGTTGTAGCATCTCAGAGGGTTTGGAATGAAGATACTGACCTTTACACTCACATACCCGATCTGGATCCTCTCGGGAGGTTGTGGTTGATTAAAAGTCAGAATGTATGTACCAGTTTTAAAGAGCCCCTATTATGGGTTTTTGAAAATGAGCTTGTATGCTGTGTGTCACACAGCTCTAAGTGAAGTGAAATGTCCAGCTAAGGCTTAAATCTGAAAGTGCACAGTGTTTAAAACTATTGATTCATCTATAAAAGAGTCGACTCATAGTTCCTCTAATGAGTCTTTAGCCGTTTCGGCATTACGTGAACACGAAACATAAGCCCCGCCCATTTATGCGCGCGCAGATTCGAAATCCCCAACCCTACCCACAAACAACAGCGGTGCGGAAAAAGTTGCCAGATCGGGCGGTTTTAAATTTGATTGTGCAGGTAAAACCTTTTGGACAGGGTTTGGGCTGAAATAAGTCAGCTACATCTGGCAACACAGTGAAGAGCACTGTGCTTAGCTGGATATTGGAAGTGTGCAGAGAACCCAGAGATGAGACTTTGAAGAGTTAGTAGTTTCTGCAGAAATACCACAGCCATGTGCTGTTCCCCCTCCGAGGAGTGCTTACAACGGAGGATTAGGAGCACCAGGACATTTCCCTGGTCTGATATCCAGCAAGTGTGAGTAAGTGCGATTAAAACGGTCGCCTCATTGTTTTCTCTAGCTTGTAAATGATGCATTTAACTGTGTTTTGTAACTTGTAACCGCTTGTAGTGTCTCAGGTTAACTTGTATTCTCATATCGCGTCTAAAAGCACGTTGTAAACGCGCCGCGTGCCGCTTTGTTTACGGATTAAAATGCGTTTGAGCTCGTGTTCCTCTGCTGTGTGTCGTTGCTATGGCCACCATGAGCTCTGCTACACACGTTCGGCGGTTTTGCCGCTGTGTGCACTAATACTGAATGTATGTCGCTGTTTTTACTTCTGGTTAAGAATTAGAGTGATATGCTGGGAAATCGGGGGTTAGTTTCGGGGGTGAGGTGTCTGAAATACGGGCGACTCCCGATAAAAACGAGTGTTAGCAGATTAGCTCACGCACACGCTATGACTCCTTCAATGTTGATAAGCTGTGGTGGGCATTCTCTCACGCTGAGCGCTGTCGACCAATCGCAACAGACTGAGTCATCGGTCCAATCAGCGCAGTTTAGCATGGCGCGAAGGAGGGGTTTTGGAACAAATGAATCACTGAACGATTCATATAGGAGTCGCTGGGATAATGAGGTAAAAATAAATGCAGATTATAAGACAATGAAAGTGTTTTTTGACCATGCATGCATATCAGCCTGCTGTTGGAGACTCCCAAAACCAAAATATGACCCTTTTTAATGTATAATATGGGCTCTTTAATTATTTGTTCTTCTTTTTTGATTGTAATCCTCTTGACATTTGTCACATCTTGTTGGTTTAATTCAGATGCTATTTCAGCCTCATCCATGTCCTGAAGTTCTCTAGTGTGTATAACGCCTTTGCTGCTATTCAGTAATGGATGATAAAAAGCCTTTATTGGAACATTTGCCAATATATTTGCACGCAGTATATTTTCAGCATGGCTTTTCTTTGAGCACTCTACCAAGATCTGCCCAGATCTCAGCTTTTTCACGTCTTTAACGGTTCCTGCTATGCCTTTCTGTATTGCAAATGGAGATAATTTTGTAAGAGGCATATCTGATATCTGTGATTCTAGCAATACAAATCTATGCCAGTTCTCATTTTTATAGGAGTTACTGCATCCAGCATCTGAATCATCGTCCATCAATTGTTCTGTCATCTGTCGTTTTGGTTTTTTTTTTATTTGCCATATTTGTATTTTTTTATTATTCATCACTTCTGCTCCTCACCCACCTTGGAGTCCAACAAGGGGATGCACAGGGCTGCGGTAATCCTCCAGATATGCACCAAGGATACAGTAGTGATATACTTGAGCAAAAAGAACAAAAATTCATTTCACTCAATTGACCCTAAGCCAAAAACCTATTCGGTACTTCTTGACTAGCCGATTGGTTGGACCGAGTCTTTCCAACCTCCCGTCTATGTGAATTCAAAGCCAAAGTATTGTGTTGGATCTGAAGTAGCCGCAGCATACACATTCCTCAAATACCAGGTTCTTGTCCTCCTCAGACATGGGTTGCAACTTACGGCAAAGAAGTCGCCCCATTTGTCGCCTCTTACGATCAGCAAGGGGGGTGCTAGGGACCTATTCTACCCCGGGTCCCCACGGGGGCAAAGAATCAGAAAACAAGAAAAGATTTTTAAACATAATAATACATCCGCACACATATCACAGAATCACATACAGTCTGTGCAACATGATGTCACATCCAATTTCACTTTTACATTTACACTCCTATTACATTAACCAGTCATGTGCAGCTCTTGTTTTACAGTTTTAGTATGAGAGCGAGCAGAACGCAGAGAAAAAGACCAAACTTTAATCCTGAGTACACAATTCCTTTTAAAACACAAATTTGTTAAATGTGTTGTGCAGTTAGTAGCATCATAATGAAGTTGCACAATTGTTATTTGTACCTTATCAATAATACCCAGCACTCTGTAGTGCTTCAGCTCATCAGAGTGAGTCTGTTCAGTCCAAGAGCCACCACAGCACTGTGATCCCAATGCCTAAAGAAAAACAAAAATTATATACTCCCCGACAATTCTTGTCGCCTATCCAAGTTCTAAAAACATATATTAACTTGACTTCTAGTTGATCATTTGGTATCAAAAGTGGCTTATTTGAAATGCAAAGGCCTCTATAAACTGAACTTTTACTTATAGGACCTAAATCCTGTACACAGCAGATCGCACAACTCGACCTGCAACTAGAGGGATGCAGAGTTAGCATTAGCTCTACTGTTAAAGATCTGGGTGTCATATTAGACAGCAATTTAACTTTTGAAAGCCATATCTCCCATATCACAAAAACTGCATTCTTTCATCTGAGAAATATTGCTAAGCTACGAAGTATGCTATCCATCTCAGATGCAGAAAAGCTAGTTCATGCTTTTATGACTTCCAGGCTGGATTACTGTAATGCTCTGCTCGCTGGTTGCCCAGCCTCCTCTATTAACAAACTTCAGCTAGTACAAAATGCAGCCGCCAGAGTTCTTACCAGGTCTAGAAAATATGATCATATCACCCCAATTTTATCCTCGTTACACTGGCTGCCTGTTAAGTTTCGTATTGAGTTCAAAATATTACTTCTTACATATAAAGCATTAAATAATCTAGCTCCTGTTTATCTAACCAACCTTCTGTCTCGCTACAATCCAACCCGCTCTCTAAGATCTCAAAACTCAGGGCTTCTAGTAGTACCCAGAATAGCAAAATCAAATAAAGGGGGTCGAGCCTTCTCATTTATGGCTCCTAAACTCTGGAATAGCCTTCCTGACAATGTCCGGGGCTCAGACTCACTCTCACAGTTAAAAACTAGATTAAAGACCTATCTTTTTAGTAAAGCATACACTCAATACATCACTTAGCGGTATGATGCACGAATGTGCTCCACGCATCCCCTTTATATACACTATGAACTGCAGCTATGCTAATTATTTTCTTTGTTCTCTATTCCAACTGGGGATACTCTTCCCGAGGCCCCCAGAGACTATGCAGCGCCACGGATGCGATCCAAGACCCGTGACGAGACGATCCCAAGGCTCCTTAACCCTGGACCAGGCTGTATCCTGAGCAGCTGCTTGGCGGAGTAGCAAGCAAGAGACGGATTCCCGTGACCCTCCAAGGACAGACGAGTCTCGAGTTCTCCAGCCTCCAGCGACTAGACTGCAGCTAGAGCTGCGCACCGATGGATTACTCTTCAGTGTTTGGACTCTAAGTAGTGAATATTAAACAACACTGAACTGACCTGAACTCAGCTATATACTAGCTAATAATTTAATAGCTAATAACTAAACTGACATTTTCAATTTACTATAACCTTCTATGTGAAGCTGCTTTGACACATTGTAAAAGCGCTATACAAATAAAGGTGAATTGAATTGAATTGAATATATTACACTTATTTTACCAAAATAAAATATGATCATGCCTTGATTTAATTATTTAATTAGGACAGTGAGATACAGTATAGAATATAGAGTCATGGTGCAGTGGAAAAATAATTAATTTTGTGTATGACTCCCATGAGCTTGGAAGACTGCATCCATACATCTCTGCAATAACTCAAATAACTAGTAAAGTCATCTGAAATGGCAAAGAAAGCATTCTTTCACGACTCCCAAAACTCATCAAGATACTTTAGAGTCATCTTCAATGCCTCATCTATCTTACCCCAGACATACTCAATAATGTTCATTTCTAGTGACTGGGCTGGCCAATCCTGGAGCACCTTGAACTTCTTTGGAGGCTGAAGTATGAGAAGGAGCCCTATACTGCTGAAGAATTTGCCCTCTCCTGTGGTTTGTAACGTAAAAGGCAGCACAAATGTCTTGATACCTCAGGCTATCGATGTTGCCATCCCCTCTGCAGATCTCTCGCAAATCCCCATACTGAATGTAACCCCAAATCATGATTTTCCCCTCACCAAACTTGACTAATTTTTGTGAGAATCTTGGATTCATGTTGGTTCCAATATGTCTTCTGCAGTATTTGTGATGATTGGGATGCAGTTCAACAGATGATTCATCAGAAAAATCTACCTTCTGTCACTTTTCCTAACGATCAACTAGAAGTCAAGTTATTATTTGTTGCTCTTAGCAATGGAATCGATGACAAGACTTTAGTCAGGTAGTGTATAAGAAAACATGATAGTAACACATACATATAAGTAAAATCCAACAAAACAATAGTAAGGCTTATTCATTGACCCCAACAAAAACTTGCTTGTGACCCCAAACAGTGCAGACTGATCAGAGAATAACAGCTGTGGCACATGAGCAATTCAGGTGTATTTCAAATCTCATGCATGGCACCTTATGAAGTAGAGCACACCTATTCACTTATTCTCTGCCAATTATTTCTCTCTTTTTTTCTTTTCTTTTTTTAACTCCACTTGATTAGAGAACAATGCTCACTGCCTTTGTTTTAAACTGCAGCCAATTTCACATATCAAAAAAACAGATGAATAGCAATTCTGCAGGATGCAGTTCATTCCCTGTTCATTGTGAGAATTAAATCATAATTAAGGTCCTATCCTTTATAAAAAAGTATTGAAAAATATTCAAATCTAACTTAAAAGCTCCTAAAAGTTTGTGCTTAATTTTATTCAGTCTATGTATATTCAAGTTAATCGTAATTACTATGTTTTAACCTGTTGTTTCAAAGATTAACGCTAAAAGGCAGTGGGGTTTTATCATGTTAGCGTTCTGACACTTTTGTCAATTACCACAGAAGGATTCACTCATTCAAATATGTCTGATAATCCAATAATCCATATTGTTCGCAAACATTTGAGAAAAGCAGCAAAATTACAGCCGGCTTCTTTGTGTTTTTTCTTCACTTGAATGGTTTACCCACTTCAGTGTTTGTTCGTGCTCTCTGATTCATTATTGAATAACCAATCAGGGAGCTGTCTTCAGCTGACAGCCGATGCTGATTCTACATGCTTTATCAGGAAACCATCTGACGTGAACACGATGAGAGGCGATATTTGAAACAGACAATACAAACTAGCCAGAACAAGGAAGCCCAATGGAACAAACTTTACATACAAGTCAAAACTATTAGCTCCCCAGTGAATTTTTTCAAGTAGTTCAAATATTTCCCAAATTATGTATAAAAGAGCAAGGATTTTTTTCACAGTATTTCCTATAATATTTTTTTCTTTGGGAGAAGGTATTCTTTGATTTTTGTCTGCTTAATTAAAGCAGTTTAATTTATTTAAACAATTTTAAAGTCAATATTATTAACCCCTTTAACCAACAATTTTTTGGATTGTCTACAGAACAAACCATCATTATAAAATGATTTCTCTAGTTACTCCAGCTTTCTTAATTAACCTACTTAACCTAATTAAGCCTTTAAAATGTCACTTTAAGCTGAATACAAGTATCTTGAAAAACATCTAGTCAAATAGTATGCACTGTCATCATGGCAAAGGCAAAAGAAATCAGTTATTAGAAAGTAGTTATTAAAACTATTGTGTTTAGAAATGTGAATCTTAAAAATCTTCTTTCTGTTAAACAGAAAATGGGGAAAAAATAAAGGGGGCTAATAATTGAGGAGAGCAAATAATTCTGACTTCAACTGTACAATGAACTATACATGTGTTTTTCAAACAAGGGAATCACTGTGAAAGGAATTGTGCAAACACACTGACCCTGCTTTGAGTGGAGCTCTGTCCCATTCCGTCTTTGAGCTGTGCAGAAATGAGCTCAGCACGCATCAGATATTCTGCCGTCTTCCTCTTCACAGCCTCCCGTCGGCTGGGACTCACCTCTCCTGAAAAATTAAATAAAGAGAAGTTGTCCCAGGATTTAAAACACGCCATATATTGTAAATTATGTTGAGAGTTCACCAAAAATGAAATCATCATTTATCATGCTTCTCTTGGTCTAATCCTGTTTGACTTTCCTCTGTTGAACACAAACATATTTTTTGAAGAAAGCTGGAAATTTGTATCCATTGACTTTTATACTATTTCTTTTCCCTGCAATTTTAGTACGTGGTTACAGGTTTTCAGCTTTCTTCAAAATATCCTCTTCAGGGTTCAACAAAATAAAGAAACTCAAAGGTTTGGAACCACTTAAGGGTGTGTAAACTGAGTAAATCTTCATTTTGTGGGTGAACTATCCCTTTAATTACACAAGTGGTAAAATAACACAAATACAAACAGCGACAATTGCAATTGAAATTTATCCTGCTTTCCTCTTTTACATCACCTATGCACTCAAGTTCAGTGACAAAAAAAAAAGTCAATAGTTGTAATGGAATTTCAGCAAGTAAGGCCCCATTTACACTAATACGTTTTAGTTTTAAAACGCATAAGTTTTGCTACGGTTACGCCGACTGTTCACATCACCCCAAAGTTTTCAGTACTGAAAACTGAGCTTTTTGAAAACGCTGGAGAGGTCGTTTTTGTTTTAAAATGCTGGTGCTCCATTTCAGTGTGGATGGGAGAAAACGGAGACATCCAAAAACGGAGGCATAGCTGCAGACAATATGAATGGGGCTTTTTCCTCACAAGGTCTTGCATCTTTTCTTTAAGGTTAGACTTCACAAGTTTGATATGGAAAAAAAAAACTCCCGAGGACACGTCAGGTAAATCTTCAAAGGGAACAGTTTACTTAATAACCTCCTTCACTTCACCCGTCTTAACAATAAAATGAAAACATGATATAAGGAACTGCCTATTTTAATTTTGATATCAAAAACAGAAACCAAAAATGTTGAAGCACCATGTAGCTACAAATTTACATGACAGTCATCTTCACTGTATATTTATAACAAAACAAGAGATTATAACATGACTGCCTCTTTTAATTTTCTTTGAAAAATATGAAGCATACCCTCTCTTTTGCTGAATAAATTTGTTGATAAATCAATGGCCATTATAAAAGTATAATATACAATAAGTTTATACAATATAGCCAAGCAATCAGTCAAATAAGCAGAATCAGTGTATGTGGTTACATTAATTTATTATAACTTATCTTTGCATTCAGCCAAATGCGTTACATGAGAACAAGTAATAGATCAAAATACTTAAGAGTCGTCATATAGAGACGAAATGAATTGAATATCATGTTTAACAACTATAGTGAGATGAAATCCAGCGGAAGATCCTTGGTGTACTGTCCGAGGTGCCAGCAGAGCGCTCGCTGACTGTCTGGAGCTCAGACACGCGCATACGCTGCAGCGCTTGACAGAGAGTGTTTGTGGTCATGTGATATGTGTTTAGAAAGGCTAGCTGAAACGCTGGTGTGGACATGAATTTTTTTCATTCTAAAACACAGTTTTAAAACTAAAATGATTAGTGTAAACAGGGCCTAGGCTGCTGTGATGAAAAGAACTTTATGAAAAGTGATTAGTTTCTCTTTACTATGCCAATGTTTTTACATCAGCAAGTTTGCTATATGTTAGCAATAATAACATTAGCTGTTTGATAGATAGTGATATCTACAACTGACACAAGCACTGTTGCAACAATTTTACTTCATCAGCTTGATTAGTTTGTTTGTTTATTGCCACATCAGCAACTTATGTCCATTCCATGACGAGATCAATATAGATAAAAACATTATGTAACAAGTTCAGAAATCAATGAGACAATAGAAAAACACTTCCAATTTGACATTAATAACGTTAAATGTGATTTTTCACTTTGACATATGATACAAAACTTCCTCATGAAGAAACATTTTAAAAACATCCAAAGAACTCAGAGTATAAACTCCTTGTCTAGTAGTGTTTAAAATTTCACATTCTAACTAAATATGTTTAATGTCAAGGCAGGCTTGACAGTGGAGCATTGTGAAATACGCTGGCCGCTATATTAGGTTCACCTGTCCAACTGCTTGTTATGGTAGTTGGTGCCAGACGGGCTGGGCAGAGTATTTCAAAAACTGCTAATCTACTGGGATTTTCACGCACAACCAACTCTAGGTTTTACAGAGAATGGTCCCAAAAAGAGAAAATATGCAGTGAGTGAATCTGTGGGCATAAATGCCTTGTTGACGCCAGAGGTCAGAGGAGAACTGCCAGATTGGTTCGAGCTGATAGAAAGGTAACAGTAACTCAAATAATCACTAGATACAACCGAGGTATGCAGAAGAGCATCTCTGCACAACACATCCAACGCTGAGGTGGATAGGCTACAGAAGCAGAAGACCACACCGGGTGCCACTCCTGTCAGCTAAGAACAGGAAATTGAGGCTACAATCAATCGCACAGGCTCACCAGAATTGGACAATAGAAGATTGGAAAAATGTTGCCTGGTCGGATGAGTCTCAACTTCTGCTGCAACATTCAAATGGTAGGGTCAGTATTTGGCGTCAACAACATGAAAGCATGTATCCGTCCTGCCTTGTATCAACGGTTCAGGCTGATGGTGGTGGTGTAATGGTGTGGAGATATTTTCTTGGCACACTTTGGGCCCATAAGTACCAATTGAGCATTATGTCAACGCCACAGCCTACCCGAGTATTGTTGCTGACCATGTCCATCTCTTTATGACCACAGTGTACCCATCTTCTGATGGCTACTTCCAGCAGGATAACCCATAATGTCAAAGTGTGAATCATCTCAGACTGGTTTCACTGTACTCAAATGGCCTCCAGTCACCAGATCTCAATCCAATAGAGCACCTTTGGGATGTGGTGAAACAGGAGACTTGCATATCGATGTGCAGCTGACAAATCTGCAGCAACTGCGTGATGCCATCATGTCAATGTGGACCAAAATCTCAGAGTAATATTTCCAGTACCTTGTTGATTCTATGCCTTGAAGGATTAAGACAGTTCTGAAGGTAAAAGAGAGTCCAACCTGGTACTAGTAAGGTGTACCAAATAAAGTGGCGGGTGAGTGTACATACAAATGAGTCAACCTGGAGTGCCCAAGTCATCATTAGTTTATACAATTCTATCATGCCTGGTAAAAATGGAAAAAGTGTACTTCTGTGCCATTCTACCTGCCATTTTCCATATTTGTGCAAATTAATAATATGTTTCAGATTTGAGTGAGAAAATAGACCCAGGGATTGTCACATGACATTTTTGGGAGAAACCTTGGTGTGTTAAAACATTTTCTGGTCATCCTTCAAACACCACAATAAAAGCAATGTTTAAATTCACATTATGTTCTAGAATCAGGGTTTCTGCAGATATCATAAAGTCAAATTTAAGACTTTTTAAAACCCTTTTAAGACCGTTAAGTATTAAAGGGCACATACATGAACCCTTTTTTAAGATTTTATATCACTACTATGGTTGTTCTGAGTGTGCCAGTGTAGGTTTAGATCAAAACACAATTCAGATTGTTTTATTATAATGTGTTAAAAAGTGTAATTTTGGGGGCGTGTACACCTGTGTGTACCTGTTTTAGGGGTGTGTTGCTTCACATGCAAATAAGTTTCGACTTCCCGCCAATCTTAACAAGGGGGCGAAGCCAAGAGCACCCCTGCTTTGTGTACGGCAACAGACAGGCAGACAGAGAAAAGCATTCAGCCATACGTGTACGACCCGGACTCAGAGACAGAACAAGCAGAGACCACTGTTGAGGAATCAATAATCCAACTGAGCCAGAATGTGTCAAGAGTTGTAGTTACAAAATCATTTATGTCTTTGTCCAGTTTTACAGCCGCTATGTAACGATGCATGCATCATCCGTAATGCATTTGATAAAGTTCGCCATATCAGAGTTCTACAAACAAATACAGAATCAGAATCAGAAAGGGCTTTATTGCCAGGTATGTTCACACATACGAGGAATTTGTTTTCGTGACAGAGCTTCTACAGTGCAACAGAGTTACAGAGACAAGACAAAAAACAGATAATAAATATATTCCAAAAAATAGAAGTAAGTGTTAAATGCAAATATACAAATGGACAAGTGTATGTACAGGTGTATTACTATATACAACATTATATGTGCAGCTGTTATGTGCAAATTGGCATGTAAAGTGTGTTGTTAAATAAGTGTATGTGTGTGTAAGAGTGTACAGCAGTAGTGATGTTGGTTCCACGATTATTATCATCAAGTGTTCATGAGATGGATTGCCTGAGGGAAGAAACTGTTTCTGTGTCGGGCTGTTCTGGTGCGCAGTGCTCTGTAGCGTCGACCAGAAGGTAACAGTTCAAAGAGGCAGTGTGCTGGGTGTGAGGGGTCCAGAGTGAATTTGGCAGCCCTTTTACTCGCTCTGGATAAGTACAGTTCTTGGAGAGTAGGGAGGGTTGTACTAATGATTCGCTCAGCAGTCCGAACTATTCGACGTAGTCTTCTGAGGTCAGATTTGGTAGCTGAGCTAAACCAGACAGTTATTGAAGTGCAGATGACTGATTCAATGATGGAGGTGTAGAACTGTTTCAGCAGCTCCTTTGGCAGGTTGAACTTCCTCAGCTGACGAAGAAAGCACAGCCTTTGTTGGGCTTTTTTGACAATGGAGTCCATGTGAGTGTCCCACTTCAGGTCCTGAGAGATGGTGGTGCCCAGGAACCTGAATGACTCCACTGCAGCCACAGTGCTGTCCATGATGCTCAGTGGGGGGAGATTAGGGGGGTTTCTCCTGAAGTCCACTATCATCTCCACTGTTTTGAGCGTGTTCAGCTCCAGGTTGTTGTGACTGTACCAGAGAGCCAGCTCCTGAACCTCCTGTCTGTAAGCAGACTCGTCACCGTCCTGAATGAGGCCGATAAGCGTGGTGTCGTCTGCAAACTTTAGGAGCTTGACAGAGGAGTCCTTTGAGGTGCAGTCATTTGTGTACAGAGAGAAGAGCAGAGGGGAGAGGACACACCCCTGGGGGGCGCCAGTGCTGATTGTGCGGGTCCTGGATGAGGATTTGCCCAGCTTGACCAGTTGCTGCCTGTCCGTTGGAAAGCTGTTGATCCACTGACAGACAGAGGTGGGCACGGAGAGCAGAGTTAATTTGGGCAGGAGAAGTTTTGGGATGATGGTGTTGAAAGCTGAGCTGAAGTCAACAAACAAGATCCTCGCATAGGTCCCTGGTCTGTCTAGGTGTTGCAAAACGTAATGCAGTCCCATATTTACTGCATCATCCACAGACCTGTTTGCTTTGTAGGCAAACTGAAGAGAGTCCAGTGAGGGTTCAGTGATGTCCTTCAGGTGGGCCAGCACCAGCTTTTCAAACGACTTCATGACCACAGATGTTAGCGCCACCGGTCTGTAGTCGTTTAGTCCTGTAAGGTTGGGTTTCTTTGGGATGGGTATGATGATGGAGCGTTTGAGGCAGGAGGGTGTGGGGGGTTTTCTCAAACCGGCAGTAAAACTCATTCAGGTCGTTAGCAAGTTGTTCATTGTCTACAGTGCTGGGGGAAGGTGGCTTGTAACTTGTAATATTCCTTAAGCTTTTCCACACGGATGCTGAGTCGCTGGAAGAGAACTGACTCCTTAGTTTTTCAGAGTAGTTCTTTTTGGCGACTCTGATCTCTCTTTCCAGGGTGTACTTTGCTTGCTTATACAAGGCCCTCTCCCCATTCCTGTAAGCAGCCTCTTTGGCCTGACGTAGCTGTCTGAGTTTTACAGTGAACCATGGTTTGTCATTGTTGTATGTGAGTTGAGAGACGAGACATAAAGATACATAAAGACAGACGAGACATAAAGATATCCACTAAGATAAACACTGCATTGGTATGATTTATATGCAAAAAGGATCGCGGATTGTTGGAACTGATCCATTTTTCAAAAACAATTTGTTCGCGAATCCCGAGTGGAATTGTCCCTCATTCTCAAAGCAGTCTGCGCTAAAATGGTTAGCGCAAACATACAACAGTTTATGTATGTTTTCAGGCACCTGATCGTTAAAGATAAAACTTAGCCACTTAAGGGCGTACTCACACTATGTACAGCTGCCTTTAACCGGGCAAAAGCACGGTAGTCTCCCCTTCCGTCTCCCCCGACGGCCCGCGGTCTTACTGCATTCGGGCCTGAGCATGCTTACGTCATCTGATGCGCTGTTCAGTGTAAGAGAAGCGCTCTCGGAGATTTCAGTGAGATTTCTTGATATGATTATATCGTTTTAGTCGTTTGATATGCAGTGACACACAGTCAATATTCTGCCGAACAGATGAGCTACTGCTGACACTCATAAACAATCAGTCCTCGTGCTGCAGGAATTAGAAGGTTTAATAATTTACGACAGTGTGCGTTCAATAAACAGTAAGAATGATTAATAAATCCATATGAAACAGTCCCCAAAAGTCACGTCTCCTCTTCAGTTTGGGGCTTAGACGCGCTTTGCACTATCACTACAAGCGTACCGCGCCAAAGCCCAAGTGAACCGGGCTCTTCCAACCGGGCCAGGGCCGGCCAACTGTACCGTGCCTGAGCCCGATTCAGCGCACTTGAGTACGCCCTTAAGCCTCTGTTGCTCATTTCCAGGAAGACGATGAAGGCTCTTGTGTTGAGCCTTGCATCCAAAAACAGTGTAAGGGTGTTCCTTTGGTGGCATCGCTTCGACTCACACTAAGAAAATGGCGGACGTGAAACAACAAACTTAGAATATGGTAACGTTCGTCAGCATCATTTAAGACGTGCCACCTTTCGGCTTCACATTCATCTTAATGCATTTACTCTGACTCCATTAGTACTTCTTACTCTTATTTGCTCATTTATTGTGAATCTATGTTACTTTACGCCGGCTGTAATGCATCATAAACTCACTAGTTTGGTCAACGATTAGAGGTTGGTAATCAATACTATTTAATAGACAGACAGACAATGCCATTATTTAAATAGTAATCTCATTTGATTCTTGTAATCATCTACGTACAACTTAGTTAAAGTTCAAACATAAACCAGGGGTTAGACTGGGTAGTCTATAGTTATGGTTTTCCATGATTGAAATAATCACGTACAACTTAATTAATGCCGAAACATTAACCAGGGGTTAGACCAGTATCTCTATAGCTCCAGTTTTCCATGATTGAAATAACCACGTACAACTTAATTATGATTGAAGTATTTAACCAGAGGTTAACCGTCAGCACCATTTAAGATGCGCCACCTTTCGGCTTCACATTCATCTTAATGCATTTACTCTGACTCACCGTAGTGATTTTCAACGAATAACATAATTGAAGTCAAACAACAAGTTGGAATTTCTAGGATCTCCATCTAACATGTGTTATGTTTAGTCTATCATGAAGTCTAGCACATTCTTAACTTATCTGAGTAAATAATTTCAGAGTAACAAGAATACGTTTCAAATATAACAATTTATTAGTCAGGTAAATGTGTATTATGCCAATTCATTCAGTCAATTCATAAACGATCAATACAAAACATCAAATTCTCAAAGATAAATCCAAGATATAGAAGATGAATACCTGACTCTGCATATACATAGCGTGAAGCTCTAGAGGGCTTCACGCTACGGGCCATTTTGGTTACAAAAAGCGCCCCGACCAGCTGGAAAATTGTTACTTAATTAGTCAAGACCAAGGAGGGGGGGGGTGTTGAATAACAAAGGCATTTGTATTCAGTGAGGGTTTCTGAACCCCCCCGGTCACACCCTCAGCAGTGGTGCAAAAGATACCTGAAGTCATCAATTTATTATTTGGTTATGGCTATTTCTGAGTGATTGAGACCATTGTACCAGTCGCACTGAGACTTTTCAAATGATATCAAACATGATAGATAAAGTCACTTGCATTGATATAGACATTCATACTTTGAGGTGACCATTTTGTGTGAGAAGAGGGTGCATAAAACAGAGGGGGTTTTGGGATATACTTCAGATGTAAATGAAGGGAAGAGCCGATTTGTCTGTGTTTTCAGCTCATGTCTTTGAATTGCCAAAGACATCAACTTAAAGTCTTACATATCCATCAGTGTAAAACCTATGAATGGTGGAAAAACATTTTCTGTAATATTAAAAACTCCTGGGTCTCCAATTTTGCGTGGCCTCTTTTTGGTTTTAACAAGCTTATGCCTTTAACAAGCTTTCCAAACTTTTACAAAAACTTTCTTCCTCACTGTTGCAATTTTAACCGAAATTTATTGGTCATCTGTTTATCTCTATAAACACGCATGAACGGATCATAAAAATGCCTGTACAGTCGTACATGTTTCAGACAAAATCTCCTCAAAGTGTTTCATATTCAACTCAAATCAAACATGGTGCAGCGCGAACAGTTCACTCGAGTCTCAAAAAATTTAGTGCGCTCCGCCAGCCGAAATGATGTCGCGCGCACCCAAAGCAAACGTCCGCAAACACAGCAATGACATTCCCTGTGCGCACTGTAAGTTCAGTCACAAAAACTTGATTGGCTATTGCATGTTGGTCTCATTTGTAGTTGTAACACACAAACTACATTTGAACTATTGAAATAATGAACGAAAACCAACGAAAACCAAGCAACAACAAAAAATAATCATTTAAATAAGCATTTCATGTAGCGTTACATGGACATTGGAAAAATAAGACCTGTGCAAAAATATTTAAGACCTAGAACAGTGAATTTAAGACTTTTTATAGCCTAAAAGTCTTTTAAAGACCCTGCAGAAACCCTGTAGAATGCTACTTTAAACCATGCAGTAAGCCAAAGCTTATGTAACCAACAGGACACCATCACAGATTTGCATGTTAAAATACCTAGGAATGCATTAAACAACATACCTTGTACACCCTGCAGCAAAAGATCCACACCTCTACGATAGTAAGAAAACGCCTCTGCAAAGTCCTGCTCCACCTCTTTCTGGACAGCTAGGGAGATCTGCTCGCTGGCCTTTTCCAGGTAGTCTAGTTTTCCTGTGCAGTTCTTAAGACCAGAGGTGAAGCTCAGTGTCGCGCTGCTATGACTGGAGTGCTTGAGGCTGCCTGATGCCATTCCATCATCCACAGCAACCAGAGAGTCTCCATCAACCTCAAAAGAATTCAGCTCGCTGTCAGAGCTGCCACCTAGCATTAAAACAACACCATTTTACAATACAAACTTTATAGCATCAAACAGCTCATAATAATATCAATGCTTAGTGTATGTACAGTAAAACAAATCCTTCCTATGAGTGTGAAACCCCATATTGCCCCATCCATGTGATCAGCCAAACACTCAACACCCATCGGATTTAAATCGTGCAATGGAGGTAGCTGACACTCTTTGTTTGTTTCTTTATTTAGGGCCATAATTTTATGGCAATTTTCATGCAATTTCATTACAAGCTCAACATAGATAATAGCTTATTGCACTATAACTTCAATAAGAACTTCAAATCTCAATAAGAGATGATACCAAATAAATGAAAAGTGCAGTATGTAAATTTGAAACCCAGTGGTTGAACTAGGTATTGCAAGCGTAGATCAAAACACACCAGCGCAGGTTGCCAGATCGAGGACTCCAATAGTAGTCTGCCTGACTGTTGAGCCTAAATGCTGATTTAAGTCGTGTTCTAAAAAGCAACGGCACACGATAGAAGGAATATTTTCCATATTAAAAGAATTTTTTTTGTCATAATCAACACCTGAAATTTATACTTCACAAATGGCTTCTATTTCTTGCAGCTAAAGAACAGAAAACTTGATCATACGATCAACTCAGCTACACCTCATGTGCTTTATTCGGTGTTAAATGTTAATAATGTGAGTTTGAATGCCATTTTCCTTGACATTTTCTTTCTATACAACGGAAAACAGCAGCAGATAATTAACCTCAGATCTTGAAAATAAACCATTTGAAATTGAACATTAGAACTGTGTAGTATGTATTAATTAGATTATAAACCTTACCATTTCGTTGGAGTACAGTGAGTGCACTATTCTGTTCTTCTAAATGGCTGTATTAAAATTTCTGTCTTGTTTCATCTGGTTCAAACAGTTAAATTGCTTATCACTGCAAATCTCATCATGTAGCGTGTTGTTATGTCATGGGGTTACAATGTAACTTGCTCACCTAATGTTTACATTTTTAATATTCATTTTATTTGCTAATAAGTAACTACCTCATGTGGATCTGCGTCTCATTTCAGAGCTAATGTTACTGTCCACCAAAGGTCGCATTTCGGTCGCGGGCACTTACTTTGAGAGCCTTCCTGACTGACTGAAATACGCCGTTTTCCAGCAAGGCAACCCAGGGTGCTAAAATGTAACTGGCTAAACTGGCATTGTTTCGGTCCCTTTAACCCGCCCAAAGACAGATGTTCTGGCACGTAACGCATATTTTCAAAGCAGAATATCTGACTTAAGTATTGTTCTTCAGATAAACAAAAATGTTCTCTTAACATGTTTCTTAAATATATGCGAACATATTATGGTATTTTTATGCTTTAGAAGAGTCGAAAACTTACATACAGCACCTTTAATTAAAAACGACATAAATTGACATTAAAAGTTATGATTTTTCGGTTCAATGTTTTGATAAAGAACTTTAGATATTCTTCCTGGGGATACATTTTTAAAAACATCCATCAAAGTGCTTGGAGTATGAAACTCTTGTCTAGATGTCTTATAAAGAAGCGCGTCAACCTTGACTGACAAATACAGCATTAGTATAAACAGTGACTACATTTACATGGACATCAGTAATCAAATTATTTGCCATAATCTGATTAAGACAATAATGTGTGAACAATGTGTTTATACGAGTTGCTTTATGATTCCTTTCATGGTCCTGTTTTACATGTTATAGTACAATTCGATTAATGACCTTGCGTCACAACGTTATCAACATTTCCTCCGGAGTTTCATGCAATTTCGGGTGTTTGATTTTTAATTTGACGACTTTAACTGCAGTTTGCCACTTTTATTTCATTTCGTTTCATTTCATGCATGCCCCCGTGACAAACGAGATATTGGGAGAAAGTGAACTGCTGAAAAAAAAAGTGTCGTTTTAATGGAATTTGATAACGCACGTTGTATGGAAAAAAACACCTCTGCATTTCGCTTTGCAAGTGTCTGTGGCCTTTTACTGACTTGGCAGGTGCATAGAATAGTGTCAAACAGCCGTGTGTGTATAGACTATCCTGTCAAGAAATGCGGTGAAAATCCTACATGATGGAAATAGTTTAATCAAGGTGTTTACATGTCTGTATTGCACTTCAATATTGCTGTTTACATGGTGGACTCTTAATCGGAGTATTGTCTAACTCGTATTAAAATCTGATTATTGGTGTCTATGTAAAACATACGGGGCGCCACAGTGGCCGAGTGGGTAGCACGTTCGCCTCACAGCAAGAAGGTCGCTGGTTCGATCCCCGGCTGGGCCAGTTGGCATTTCTGTGTGGAGTTTGCATGTTCTCCCCGTGGTTGCGTGGGTTTCCTCCGGGTGCTCCGGTTTCCCCCACAGTCCAAAGACATGCGGTACAGGTGAATTGGGTAAGCTAAATTGTCCATAGTGTATGTGTGTGAATGTGTATGTATGGATGTGTTTCCAAGAGATGGGTTGTGGCTGGAAGGGCATCCGCTGCGTAAAACAAATGCCGGATAAGTTGGCGGTTCATTCCGCTGTGGCGACCCCGGATTAATAAAGGGACTAAGCCGAAAAGAAAATGAATGAATGAATGAATGTAAAACATACTCAGCCTGGTCATAAATGTGTCTTTCATATACTGCATGTTTAGAGTGAGGTCTAGCAGCTCTCTAGTAGCACAGTGCATTCTGGATGGTGTAGGTGTCAAGGTGAGTTTTTTTTAGCTGTCAAGAAGAAATCAGGCCAACTTTATGATGACGTGGTTTGGAATGTACTAGTCCACTGCTTGAGAGCATTATTGCTATTGCAGGTTTTCCAGTTTGTAATGTAGGTCGCACACATATGTTAACGCAAAGAGCAAGGCTATTAAATGGCTTTTACAGCATGTTAAAGGGTCACAAAACACCAAAACCCTTTTTTTTGCTGTAACAGTAATATATGTCCCACGCGGCTATAAACACTATTAGGACTCATATATTTCACTAAAAAGTGAAAATTGGTTATTTTTGCGTTATTTCGAGCAAATTTATTCTTCCGGTTTGAAACAAATTTTTGAAGCTGCGTGACAGCAATTAGATACTTGCATGTATTCCAGCGTGAAGAGTGGACGTCTTTACCTGCAAGTGCATTGTGATGTCTCCGAGTGTGCACCTGGAAATGGTGAAACCCGGATTTGCCACTCTTCTCCTTTTAAAACAATACACGGCTCCAGTTCATGTTGGTTGTCCTGTCTCTACAGATTTGGCAAGTAAGTGATCAGTGGTCTTTGTTTGTTTATTCAGATGGCAAAGTTAGTTCGTATCATCAGCAGTACTCTTTCAGTGTTAAAAGACATACCTTAGTCAAAATGATTAGAACTGTTATTTAGTTTACAGCACAGTAATATCACTTTATTATTATAGACTGAAAGATGTATGTTCCTGAATAAAAGTGAAAGCGCCAAACTGCAGTTAAAGTTGAAAAATTAAGAATTTGGCAAATAATTTGATTACTGATATCCGTGTAAAGATAGTCAACGTCTTTCTCCCCCTGTGTCTGTATGTTTGTTTTGCCTGTTTGAAAATCAGCGTATGCCCAAATGGAAACTCTCTTAAGCAAAACCTTACCTCTTTCACTCCCCCGACACTCCCACCTAAACAGAGCTGGACACACCCACTTTCCTGACCTTTTCCAAATTAGACGTGTGAAAACACCCTGCTGAAATTAAGCACTGCTGTGAACAGTTAATTTGCAGTACATAGCATCTGTGAAAGGTTTCCTTTGCCTTGCAATCTCCAATGAGGCAAGCAAAGCTCGCAGCACTTAAACTCCTAGATGCCCCTGTCCAAACTCCTGCCCAGCACTGCTGTTTTTTCTGGTTTCCAGTTTAAGTTGGAGCTCCTCACTAGCCTTCTTTCGGCTTTTGCTCAGCTAGAACTTTGCTGCAAAAGCTGCACGATGGGTTTCAAAATGTCTCTTAACATATGATTTTTTTATAAACGTTTTTCACACATCTAGGGTTCTCTTACTTACGTTCATGTTCATATGGGCTGGTCACTATCAAATCATTCACCACAACACTGATATCTGCTGAAACTACAAAAAGAAAAATACAGAAAAGAGAGTGATAAAACAGCAAGATAAGAACAAAAATGTCAATACTTAAATAAACTCCCACCAACACATCCACTGTGAATTTTAAAAACTGTTCTGGGAAGCTATACAGAAACCTGTAAGCAATAAACTGAAGAAACTTACCTTCAGAACTGCTGTCTAACACACTGTCAGCTAGAAAATCCGAAAAGGGTTCAGCTGGTCCAATTAGCTCAGAGCTGTCTTGTACCTCTCCACCCTATTTCAAACAAAATGAACAAAGATGTTCTGTATGCTGTTGTTTGCATGTTAAAATAAATCAGTATTTTAAAATACAATATGTAATGTGTCAGACACAAAATAGACATGTCAATCTTTTTTTTTTTTTATAACAATTTAATATAATATTAACCTGACCGGTAAATATTCGGTAAAACAGCAGCAGTTGTCGGTTGGGAATATTAACCAAAATGAGCATCCCTAAGCATCCCTATTCCATATCTGGAATTGCTTAGGGCTCCCAAATCACTAAGTCCGCCCCTGGATGTTACCATGTTTAATTATTATGATTATTTAATAGTGAGTACGTTCGGTTCAGTTCATTTTCAAAGCAGTGGTTATCTTCAAAAAAAAATCCAAACTAAAATATTTGCAAATTATTGAGAAAATGGGAAAAGGTATGGCTGGCTGCTTTCCCATTATTATTGGTGGCATTCACATAGAAAGATAAATGCAGTTTCACATAGTATTTTGAACTTGCTCTAGGGTATATATATCACACAATTCTGTGAAATTGTAAATGATGTATACAATAGGGCTGTAGAATTAATTTAAATTCTATTTCGATTTTGGCCTATTTCGAAATGAAAAAACAATAATCGAGATAAACTAACTATTGCATCATATCCTGTCCCCTTTCCATTTGTTCCTATGCAAAGCTCAGTGAAATCAGCTAAACCAAGTAATGCGATTTTTGCAGCATGTGACAAGTTTCATTTATTGAAGTGTATTCAATTTAATCATGTTTATGAAAATGTGAAAGAGCGCATGCTGTTCACAGCACTCAAACAAGCAGAAGACACCTGTGTATAGTCATCTTTTAGTTTGTACTGTGCATAAATGCTAAAATACATGAAAAAAAAGTGTCAAACCGTGGCACCTAGTGATTTTTCACATGAACCCTCATATGTTATGTAATAAATTAACAAGGAGTTCAGATTAAAAAGTAAAGTGTAACTAGGGTTCGGCTATAGTTTTATTAAAATGTGTCTGCTGAGCGCACAGCTTGGAAGGAATGCCAATAAGCTTAGGGTTATTTCCAATTAAGGCGCATGGCTGTGATGTGCATGGTGTGCAAGCAGCACGTATATGACACGCTCCCATTTTGCAGGCTATCTAGTTGAATGTGCACTGTAGTTTGTTCTTGAAAATGTAGCTATACTGTAGCCCAGTCAAAATGTAGTGTTTTTATTTTTCATTACTTGGGTCTGTTGTAAAAAAAATCAAAATGGACGAAAAGAGAAGAGGACCCAGACCAGGAGACTCGAAACAAGCAGAATTCTTTTATTGAGACGTGTTGGTTTATCTGCAGTCATACAGCGTCTTCAAGAAGTCCATGCGTCTACAGAGCTTACTGGAAGGTCTGCAGTCTGCGAGTTTTATCACAAGTCTGAATTGAGACAAAGATGTCCTCTCTATAATGTGTTCTTAGGAGGAGGGGAGATTGCTAAACAAAGCATGCAAATTAATTATTGAAGTCAGCATGATAACCGGCATATAGGTGTTAGAATCCTGCCCAGCTCCTGGCCACATGAGTTAGTTTCTTTGGCCTGGAAGTATCACCTGAAGACAAAGGCAGAGTCGTTGAGACCCTGCCTGTAGCATTTGCATCACTTTGGCTCAGGCAGTGGTCAGAGAGACAAAGGTAATGTTCCTCATGGCCTGGCTGTTAATGAAATTATATGATTAAAAACCAAAGAGTATAACTTTTCAGTTATATGTAGATTATTGTCAATTTGAAATTAGATTATATAAATTTATATTCCCACAGGTCAGAAAAAATACAGAATAATGTTGTATTATAGTTTATCAAAAAAAAAAAAACAGCGGCCTTTGACTACTTTTCATTCATGTAGCTTATATTTATTACCAAATATACAAAGACTATTATTTTGATTGTTTTTTATTTCCAGTGCTCAAGTGATCTGCAAGTAAAAAGTAATGATTTTACTACTGACTTTTATTTGTTTACACTATTATTTTGTGCTGTATTACTGAGCAGCAATAAATAACATTACACGATATAAGGAGTTTTCATGTGAATTTTTAAACTATTGTGTTAATGAATGCTGAATAATAGCGATAACCATGATTATTCCTCATTTATCAACTATAATCCTTTAACCGCACTAACAAAACATATCATTGTTGAATATCTAGTCAGATGCACATGTACTGATGTAATTGATAAATTAATAATAATAATATTTTGGCAGAAGTGCCATAATGGCGAGTAATGAAAGGATGATTCTAAAGGCCCTGATCAAAGAGTGGGTCTATCTGACTCAATCAAACCTAATAATAAAAATATCAATAAATTTTACATCAATCCAAAACATCACTGAATAGTTCAGCAGTAGTCTGATTACCGTACAGTGATTTTACAAACCAATGCCATAGAGAGAAACCAATGTAACAACAGATGTAACAGCCAGTGTGTCCCAACAGTGAACTTTCACAATGAATTGTTGTCTTATTATTAAATTTGACAAGAAGACTTGAGTAGCTTTATTTAGAAAGAACTCACTACTTCAGACTCACCGACTCTGAAACAGACCTCTTAAAACAGTGTGGGAGACAGTCAAGTTTAAATTTAGATGAAAGCACATCTTTGCACAAGCATACACATAAAACATAAACAACTTTAAGTGTCATGAAACCCGCCTGTCTTAACAGTGCATCAATTCCCTGAATTTTCCATGATTTTCACTTACTAAAAAGCTAAATTTCCAAGACCTAAACTGAACACTAGGTCTGTGGTCCCCACCTGCTTTAAGACCGCTACTATTGTGCCAATACCGAAATCAGCTAAAATCACCAGCTTGAATGACTCCCGTCCGGTTGCACTGACACCCATCTTCAGCAAGTGCTTTGAGAAGCTGATTAAAAACCACATTTGCTCTGTACTGCCCGCTCACACTGACCCTCTGCAGTTTGCATACAGAAACAACCGCTCCACCGATGATGCAATTGCTTTCACCCTACACATTGCTCTGTCTCACCTGGAAAACAAAAACTCATATGTGAGAATGCTGTTTGTGGACTACAGCTCAGCATTCAACACCATAGTGCCTGCCAAGCTGGTGGAGAAGCTCCAGGCTCTGGGCCTACACAGCTCTCTGTGCAACTGGATCCTGGACTTCCTGTCAAGCAGACGCCAGGTGGTCAGAATGAACATCAGCTCATCCACACTGATCCTCAACACTGGTGCTCCACAGGGCTGTGTTCTCAGCCCACTTCTGTACTCCCTGTACACACATGACTGTACATCCAAACACAGCTTTAATGTCATCTTTAAATTTGCTGATGACACAATGGGGGTGGGTCTAATCACAGATAATGATGAGACGGCCTACAGAGAGGAGGTGAACTCTCTGGCACTATGGTGTCAGGAAAACCACCTCTCACTCAACATCAGCAAAACCAAGGAGCTGGTGGTGGATTTCAGGAGAGAGAAGAAAGAACAAACTCCCATCAGCATCAACGGGACACCAGTTGAGAGGGTCAGCACTTTCAAGTTTCTCGGAGTTCACATCGCTGAGGATCTGACATGGACTGCTCACACAGACGCAGTGCTGAGGAAGGCACAACAACGCCTCTTCTTCCTCAGGCGTCTCAGGAGGTTTGGAATGAGCCCCCACATCCTCCGCTCGTTCTACACCTGCACAGTGGAGAGCATCCTGACTGGCTGTATCGCCACCTGGTACGGAAACAGCACCAGCAGCAATCGCAAAGGTCTACAAAGGATTGTGCGAACTGCTGGCCGCGTAGTAGGAGGCGAGCTTCCCTCCCTCCAGGACATCTACACCAGGCGGTGCATGAGGAATGCCAAGAGAATCATCAGTGACTCCAGCCACCCAAGCCATAGACTTTTTTCTCTGCTACCCTCAGGCAGACGGTTCCATAGGATCCAGTCACGCACCAGCCGACTGAAGGAAAGCTTCTTCCCACAGACTATCAGGCTGATGAACACTTACCTTACACAAACTCTTTTCATACCACTCACTCTACACCATCAACATGTAGCATGCAATGCACTTTAATCAATCCATACTTAAAACAATACTGCCTACAACTACAGGTACACCTATTCACATATTCATCGTCTTATACGTAATGCTGTCAACATTGCAATTGTACATTGTTTTGTTTCCCTTTGGGAGTATGTTGTTGCATGTTGTATTTTTGCACTGTCTGTATTTTGCACTGTCCGTATATGTGCACTGTCGTTGTATTTGCACTGTCGTTGTATTTGCACTGTCTGTATTTTGCACTGTCTGGAGCCAGCACCTAAGCTTTTCACTCCTCATAGCACACGTGCTGCTGATAATGTGACAATAAAAGTGATTTGATTTGATTTTGAAAAACAGATTCAAAACAGAACAGAAATTTGGTTCGCAACCAAAGTAGCTACATTTTCAATTCTCAGTGATCACTTACGCTATCTAAGGGTGCTTTCACACCTGTGGTTCATTCATTTGGTCCGGACCAAGGGCACCAAATGATACATTGCAGCATTTTTCTGCCGTTTTGGGTCCTTTTCACACCACACTGATTGCTTTGGTCCGAACCAGTTGAAAAGAACCAAAATGCAGTCATGTGACAGAATCCACCTCACTCATTGGCCAGATGTTTCCTAAACTTCTTTTCGATTGGTCAGAATTAGCATGCGGGAAAATGCCAATGGAACTCTAGTATGGGCAAGTAAACAAACCAGCTGACACAAAATGTCGCTGCACTGGCTGATTGTATCCCTGGTCATAATATACTATATAGTTTGTATACATCACTTTAGACAAACTATACATTTCGAGAATGAATCACAGCTGCAGCTGGAAAACAATATTTTAATGCATTGCAAATGGCGAAGGCCCATCGCAAGCCACTTCGGTAGGAAGTGTGAATTCATTTAGCTAAACTGCGACATGGTCAACTTCTGGAAATATTACCAATGACAACTGGATTAGTCCAAAAAGGTACAGTACTTTTTGCGGTTGGGTCTATTTTAGTTCGGCTCATGTTCTCACCACAAACGAACCGCTCCAGGGTTTGTTTAAAAGGGTACCGAGATCACCTCTTCAAGGAGGTCTTGGTACGCTTTTTTGGTCTGTTTTTGGTGCTCACTTAAGTGTGATTGCTGCATTCACACCTGCCCAATGAACCGCACTAAGTTAAAAAAAAATCTAGTGTGATTCAACTGAACTAAATGAGGAACGTTTGAAAACACCCTAATACAGGCTATACTATAGTGTAAAAAAAGTCAGTTAACTAGCTAAGCTAACATTACAGCTATATACGACTTATTTGTTCTGATGTTTATTCAGCCAAGACTTGACTGCACACTACAAGCGAGAAAGAAATAAAATAACACCGAAAACTCACCCAACCACAACAGGCAAAACACATGAAACATTGCGCTAAAAACATCATAGGAAAATAATGTACATTTTAATAAAACGGAAAGTTAAGTTTAAAACTACAAACAAAAATCCCTGATATTACATGACACATTTTTGCGACAAGTTTTTGACATCTTGTTTAATCATTTTCTGCCTTGGGACACACTCATCTTTGATTTGAGAATTCAGAACTAGAGAACAAATTTTCTGATTATCCCTTTAATGTCAAACTTCTTGTTGACAAATATACCTACTGATATTAGCAAGCCAGGCCCTAAACCTTACACCTCTGCAGATGCTTTTTTGTTTTCAAGCCAAATCATGTATTAAAGGAAGCTGATAATGTAAATCAAGCATAACAGACCCCCTTTACTTACATACATACATACATACATACATACATACATACATACATACCTACCTTAAAGAAATCCTGAATATATGGGCTGCCATACAAAGCAGGAATATTAGCACTGAACTGCAACAAATCCTCTGAGCACTGCCTTCTCTTTTCAATCACAGAATCATCAAAACGACCTGAAAATAAAACACATTATATAATGAATACAAAGAGCAATCACTTTTGATGCATTTCTGAATTTGTTAATTGTTTTTACTTTTGCACTTTCAGACAAATGCTTGGAACCAACTCACTTATTCTTGCAACATAAAATACATTATTTACATAAACATTAACACTGAATAACATTCAATTTATGCTGATCACTCCAAGCCATCTCCAAATTCCATTTTTTAAATAAGATTTATTCTTAAAAATAATAAAAAATGTATTATTTTTATACAGAAATAGGTACAATATCAAGTTGCAAAGACACACCTCAACAAAATTCAGTCAGATAATCAGATTATAATGAGATAGAGATTAACTAATTTATTAGCTAGTAATCAGAATTTGCCATTTTGTGCTCCAAATTTGCAATTTGGAACAGTGCATTTTTCCCCTCTTTAATTTAGTCGAATGACTCCGTTGTATATTTTTGTGATGCATGCATACAGTACCAGTGATGGACTAACATACATACAGTAGAGGTGTCAAGAGCTCAAGAGGCACATAGGAATGACTGAGCTGACTGTTCATAAAAAACAAAATATTCTGCATTAAATTCTGCTAAAATAATAATAATAATAATAACAACAACAACAACAACAAATACCAAACTTGGCTCATTTCATACTTCTGAGATTATGTGATGTTTTCAAAATTAACTAAACTAACCCATTGTGCATGGGAGTTTTCATTAAAACTCATGTTTCAGAAATTGAAAAATGAGCATACTGTACATGAGCTTCATTCAATGTACTTCTGCATCTGCTGATACAGTGCATCTGGAAAGTATTCACTTTTTCAAAAATGTTTTAATGTTACAGCCTCATTCCAAAATGGATTAAATTCATTATTTCCTCAAAATTCTACACACAATACCCCATAATGGCAATGTGAAAAAAGATTTTTTGAAATTGTTGCAAATTTATTACAAATAAAAAACCTGAAAAATCACATGTAATTAAAGTATTCACAGCCTTTGCTCAATACTTTGTTGATGCACCTAAGGCAGAAATTACAGCCTCAAGTCTTTTTGAATATGAATCCACAAGCTGGCACACCTGTCTTTGGGAATTTTTGCCCATTCCTCTTTGCAGTACCTCTCAAGCGATGATGTACAGCCATTTTCAGATCTCTCCAGAGATGTTCAATAGGATTTAAGTCTGGGCTCTGGCTGGGCCACTCAAGAACACTCACCGAGTTGTTGTGAAGCCACTCTATTGATATTTTGGCGGTATGTTTTGGGTCATTGTCCTGCTGGAAGATGAACCGTCACCCCAGTCTGAGGTCAAGAGCACTCTGAAACAGGTTTTCATTCAGGATGTCTCTGTACATTGCTGCATTTATCTTTCCCTCTATCCTGACTAGTCTTCCAGTTCCTGCTGCTGAAAAACATCCCTACAGCATGATGCTGCCAACACCATGCTTTACTGTAGACATGGTATGAGGGGTGCCTGTTTTTTTTCCAAACGTAAGGCCTGGCATTCACAAAGAGCTCAATTGTAGTGTCATCAGACCAGTGAATTTTGTTTCTTATGGTCTGAAAGTCCTTAAGATGGCTTTTGGCAAATTTCAGGTGGGCTTCACAGATGGTTGTCATACTGTAAGGTTCTCCTCTCTCCACAGAAGAAAGCCAGAGTTCAGACAGAGTGACCATCAGGTTTTTAATCACCTCCTAGACTAAGGCCCTTCTCCCCCGATCACTCAGCTTAGATGACCTGCCAGCTCTAGGAAGAGTCCTCATGGTTCCAAACATCTTCCACTTATGAATGATGGAGGCCACTGTGCTTATTGGAACTTTCAGATTAGCAAACATTTTTCTGTAACCTTTCCTAGCCTTGTGCCTCGAGACAATCCTGTCTCGAAGGTCTACAGACAATTCCTTTGTCTTCATGCTAGGCTTATATAGACAGGTGTATGCCTTTTCAAATCATGTCCAATCAACTGAATTTACCATATAAGAAACTACAATTAAGCTGCTGAAAAATGAATCAGTGGAAACAGAATGTACCAGAGCTAAATTTAGTGCTTAACGGCAAAGGCTGTGAATACTTATGTACATGTGATTTTTCAGGTTTTTTATTTTTAATAAAGTTGCAACAATTTAAAAAATATATTTTTCACATTGTCATTATGGGGTATTTTGTGTAGAATTTTGAGGAAATAAATTAATCTAAATAATTTTGGAATAAGGCTGTGACATAAAAAATGTAGAAAAAGCAAAGCCCTATGAATACTTTCCAGATGCACTGTATACTGTATAATGGTTGTCTTTGGGAAAAACTCACAGGCTGAAGCCCACTGTTACTGACCCATAAAAAAAACTAGATGACAATCCTAAATACTGGCTCGGGGGTAGTATGTTTAATTATTTGCAAATATTTATAAGCCACTGTCAAATATAGAAGCAATAATCATGACTACAAACTCAAATCATTAATATATTGTGTACAATGGCAGAAGTTTTGGGACACCCATTGAAGCTATAACAGCCTTAAGGCCTGGCTCTCAGTCTCCACTCTAATACGTCTCAGAGGTTTTCAGTAAGGTTTAGTTCAGGGCTCTGTGCAGGTCAGTCAAGATCCTCCACACCAAACTCGATCATCCATGTTTTTTAAGAACCTTGCTTTGTGCACTGGTGTGCAGTTAAGTTGGTGCAGTTAGAGGCAACCGTTGCAATTAAAGATCATGAAATTGATAAGAATGCGAAGAGAGAGCTTTTCACTGAAACTAAAGGGCCAAGTCGGCTAGAGTAAACACCCACCCAATGACCTACTTGGACCTGGACCTTATCCAAAATAAAAGGCCATCGTTCTCAAGCCTCTGATGTCCAGACTGCAGCTCTGCATAATATGTTTGGCCAGAGGACAACTGGTTGTGCCCAGCTGAGCCTGTTTTTTTTCTCAAGTAATTTTTCTTCTTCACTTTCATCAATAGGTCGAGTTTTTGATTGTTTGCCACTGTCGCCTCTGGCTTGCATAGCTGGCACTAGTGGAGCTGCACATCAGTGGTGTTACTCTTCATTTCCTTCAGCAGTGACATTTGCATCACACGGATCTTATACAGTGGCATTTGCTAAAATTAGTAAATAAGTAAACACACTTACTGCTGTTCTATTTGTGGCACCTGCAGGCAGAAGGCTGCATTTTTACTTAGCCTGTTTTTAATTTGAATGTGTTTACGTAGCTTAATTTTACAAATCATAGATTTTATTTAAGTTAAACAATACTTTATGAAGTAAAAATGGAAATTCGAATAGGCCAATTTGCTTGTTAAAAACTCACAATCAGAATCAGCCATGAAAATTTAAGATCAGTGCATCACTAGCCTGCAAATTTCAGTGGCAACACTACACAAACACACAATCAACATTTTGTCAGTACACTGTAAAGAAATTAAATGGTAATCAAAATGCAGTACATGCATTAATTGCGCAAAACAACAAAGCTTCTTTGTCTCACAAATTCTGTTTACTACAAAATACAAACACATGTGAATGCACTTACCAAAAACTTTAGCTTTGGCGAAGGGTGGAAAGAGCTCTGACTGCCCACAAAGGTTTCTGTATATCTGCCAAAGGTCTTGATGAAGCTTTTTGAAATCACTATATCTTTTCCACACTGTGATCTAGAGAAAGGAAGTTAGACAAAAAAGGCAGCCCAGTAAAAATTAACAATGACTGTGTCTGTTAGAAAATCACATCCACTGAACATGTCAGCGAAACATGCAGAACAATTTTAGAGTTTTATGTTGTTTTTCCAATGACTTAACATTTAAGTGTAAATGTAACACCATTTGCATTACATTTCAGTTCTGCAATTTAACTATAATTTAATTTTTTTTAAGTTTGGTTGTAACATTAATTGCAATAATCTGCATGCAATTACTATAATCTCTTCTAAGATTACGGAGTGTCTACTACAACTGTAGCTTAAAAACATACCGTATGTCCTGAATGACATCAAATGAAAAATTGTTTCAGATGTAGGACAAGTCATTACACTTTTAATATGCACATATTAAGGATTAAGTAAGGTCATTTCTATTACAAGTGTAACTTTATTGGGATACTTACCTCCTGAATGTCTTCTGGGTTGTTCCTTGAGATAATCTGTGGAAAAATAGTAATTTTTTACAGTGTATATTGGGAAGGAAAAGAATATGAATGGATTTATTAATTGCCACACAACCGGTTTAATTAACTAACGTGATGATATTACAAATAAGTTATGGCTGATTTGAACATCTGATCTGATGCTTGTATTGGCAGATGTTAATTTAAGTTAAGGACTATAGATTTAATAAACAAAAAGAAAAACACGGATATGATAACCACAGATTTGTGATTATGAAATCACACTGCTGACTGTGTTTTAAAGATGCCTCAGATTTACCTGACATCAGCAAATACAGTCCACACAGATTACGTTACATACACGGCACAACAAACGTGACATGATTGATCAAATTATATAAATTATTTTAGTGTTAGTGATCCTGATAAACATTAGCGTTAGCACATAAGCGCTAAACCCGGTAAAATCCGTTTAGTCTCACCCGGGCCGTGACTTTATACACCGTGTAGCCTTTCTTGTGTGTTGTAGGGTCGGTGACCGTGTAGAATCGCACAATCTCATCTTTGTTGCGCGCGGAGGTCATCCTGAAACATACATCGCCATAGCAAAACGTACGACCCGTACAATAAACTACAGTTCTTCTTCTTCTTATGATTTTACGGCGGTTGGCATCCAGCTTTTTGGTGCATTACCGCCACCTTCAGCTCCGGAGTGTGGACCAGAGGTTAGGTTTACAGATTAATCATTTTCCCCCCCACTTCCCTCCTTCCCACTCTTTCTCATACACACTCATGTATACTTACAAAAACACCCCTCACCCCTATGTTCTATATGTTCTAATAATAATAATAATAATAATAATAATAATAATAATAATAATAACAACCACCACAATACTCTTACTTCTGTTGCTTCTACTACTAATACTTAGCTATATTTAACTCTCTTCTCTTTACCTTCTTTTATCAAAATGCTTAATTAATGTACTTTATATCCTATCATAAACTTGAATTTCTCTCAAGAACTTCATAAGAATTCTGGTCTGAACTCTGTCCTTTGTACTCAGTAAACCTTTTAATGTTATTTCCTGAATCCCTTTCTCCCTTAAATCATTTCTCATTTCCTCCCTCTGTTGTTCATACCTGTTGCATTTTAGTATCACATGTTCTACTGACTCCTCTTCACTACAGCCCTCACATAGTCCAGTTTCATGTTTCCCTATCAATTTAAGTGTTTTATTTAATAAACAATGACCCAGTCTTAATCTAGTTATCACTATTTCTTCTCGCCGGTTACCACTACTGACTCTTTTGTGTTTAACATCCTGTTGGATTTGATACAAATGTCTTCCTTTCTTTTCTCTGTCCCACTTCTCTTGCCACTTTTGATTTATTCTTTTCCATATTAGACTTTTCACTTCTGCTTTGCTAACACTTATTTGCATTTCTACATTTTCTTTTGTCAGTGCCCTTTTTGCTAATCTGTCAGCCATTTCATTTCCCTTTATCCCTTCATGACCTGGAACCCATATAAACTTCACCTCTTTTCACTGACTTGCTATATTTGTTATACACTGGAGTACTCCAAACAAAATGTCTTGTCGACATTTTGAAGAAAATGACCTTAGACTTGCAAGAGCTGATGCTGAGTCTGAACATACCAAGACTTTGTCCTGCCCTGTCATTTCTACCCATCTTAATGCTACTAACATAGCTAGCATCTCCACTGTGTAAACTCCCACATAATCAGATGTCCTTCTATTTATTCCTATATTTTTGTCTGGTATGACTACCCCTAATCCAGACACTCCAGTTTCTGGGTTCTTTGCTCCATCTGTGTATATCTGTGTGTACTCTTTGTATTTTTCTTCTACCCTTCTTTTAAATATTCTTTCCAGATTTATGCTGTCCCTTGCCTCATTCTTTTCCTCTAACACTAACCAGTCTACCTCTGGCCACACTAGCCTCCATGGTGCTATTTCTGGATAGACAACAGTAGAGCTTATTCTCAAATGAAACACTTTTAATTCTTTTGCCACCATGTTTCCACACCGACCAAAATTCTCCTTTTGACTTTTACCATTTTCCCAACTCTCCTGTAATACTGATTTAGTGATATGTGAATTTGTATGCCCTTGTAAACCTACCCAATAATTAGCCATCAACTGCTTCCTTCTTAATTCCAGTGGCAATTCTCCCATTTCCACTTGAATTGCTGACACTGGTGTTGTTTTAAAAGCTCCACAACATATTCTCAGAGCCTGAGCCTGAATTACATCCAATTTATTTAAATTTGCCTTGGCTGCTGACCCATATACTACACTACCATAATCTAACACTGACCGTATTAGGGCTACATATATTCTGTACAGCGATAGTGAGCTTGCACCCCAATCCCTTCCCCTCAAACATCTCATTACATTCACTACCTTTTTACATTTTTCCTCCATTTTTTGAATGTGGTCTACAAACGTTAAACGAGAGTCCAATTTTATTCCTAGAAATTTAACATTTCCAACCCTCTCTACATCTTTTCCATACATCTGGATCTTAAGCTCCTCTGGAATTCTTCTCCTTGTGAAGAAAACAGACTGAGTTTTTTCAACTGAAAATGTAAACCCCCAATCATATCCCCACTCTACGACTTTATTAGTTGCTTCCTGTAACTTCTTATTTATATGTTCCATATTCTTTCCTCTCTTCCACAATGCTCCGTCATCCGCAAATAGAGATCTACCTATATCTACTGGTACCTTTGCAAACACATCATTGATCATTATAATAAACAGTAATGGACTTATCACACTCCCTTGGGGTGTGCCGTTTTCTGTTTCATATTTATTTGACAAATCTGTCCCTATTCTTACCTGAATTTTCCTTCTAGAAAGGAAGTCTTTTACCCAGTTAAATAACTTCCCTTCAATTCCCATCTCCTTCAGTTTAATCAATAGCCCCTCCTTCCACATCATATCATAGGCTTTTTCTATGTCAAAAAATACAGCTATTACATTCTCTTTATTAACTTGAGCCTTCCTAATTTCTGTTTCTAGTCTAATCACTGAATCAATTGTACACCTTCCCTTCCTAAATCCACTTTGACATTTATCCAATACTCCTCGTTTTTCCAGGTCATGCGTCAACCTTTCTGTGATCATTCTCTCCATGATTTTACAAAGATTTGATGTAAGAGCTATTGGTCTATAACTTGTGGGTTTTGTTGGATCCTTACCAGGTTTCCTTATTGGAATCACTATTGCTTCTTTCCAGATTTCAGGCAACTTTCCCTCCTTCCATATCTTATTATACATCTCCAAGAGCTTCAACATTGACCTTTCCTCCAGTTGCTTTAGCATTAAATAACATATTTGATCTTTTCCTGCACTCTCAGAAATTAAGGTACAGGAGCTGTCACTGTGGCAGTACCTTTTCAAAAGGTACATATTTGTACCTGAAGGGTCCCTAATGGTACCTCAAAATAACTTTTTAAGTACATTTAGGCACTAATATGCACCTTTGAGGTACCACTGTGGACTCTTTGGGTACAAATATGTATCTTTTAAAAAGGTACTGCCCCAGTGACAGCTCCTGTACCTTTATTTCTGAGAGTGTGGAGATGTGGGTTTCGCTTTGTTAATTGCTCTCACCATCTCTGCTAATGTAAATGGATCATTTAATTCATTTTCTATTTCTTCCTTCCTATTAATCTTATGAATATGCTGATTCAGTGTTACTGTTCTTCTCCTCCTCCCTTCCTCTGATAAATTTTCTGAACCATTTACCTTAACAAATGCTTCAGCTATAATCTCTGCTTTTTCCTTATTTGACGTTGCTATCTTCTCTTCAGTACCTATTACTGGGTATTCCCACTGCCTTCTGTCTCCTCCCATCCTTTTTATCATTCCCCATACTTCTCCTACTGGTGTTGTTCTGCCTATTTCCTCACAAAATTCCCTCCAACTAGTTCTTTTTGCTTGGCGTACTGTTCTTCTGACTACTGCTTGAGCTTTTTTATACTGGATGAGGTGTTGCAAATTATGTGTTCTTTTAAGTAATCTGAAAGCTTTGTTTCTATCTCTTATCGCCTTCCAACATTCCTCGTTCCACCATGGCACAGTTTTCCGTTTTCTTTTGGTATCCTTCTTAGGGATAGCTTCCTCTGCTGCCCTAATAATTGCTGATGTTACTTGATTATTAACTATATTTATGTCCTCATTACCTTCAATCTTCATCATTAACTCACAAATGATTTTTCTAAACATTTCCCAGTCAGCTTTACCAAAATTCCATTTAGGGATTCTATAATCTAACCCCACTTCCAATCTTCCACCTACTGATATTATTATTGGGTAGTGATCACTTCCCACTGTAGATGCTGTCCACACCTCCCATTTACTGTTTCCTGACAATGAACTAGTTACTAATGTTAGGTCTAAGACAGATTCTATTCCTGTTGCTACATTTATTCTGGTTCCTCTACCATCATTCAAACACACCAATTCTCTTTCATCTATCAGTTCTTCTATTATTTTACCATTTGCATCTGTATGACTCCTACCCCACATTGAACTGTGTGCATTAAAATCCGCACACCATATTACCTTATTACTGTCCTGTCCCTCTATAGTTAATAGCTTTTCTATTTCCAACTTCTTACATGGATTATAATAATTAATGATTCTAATTACCCCACATCTTTCCCACACCTCCACTACTATGTACTCCTGCTCCTCACCTATTCCCACTACTCTATACTGTATCCCAGTCTTAATGAAAACTGCACATCCTCCTCCACCTCCCTCACTGTTTCTGTCTCTTCTAACTGTTGAATATCCATGTATTACATAATCTAAATTTGGTTTTAGCCATGTTTCTTGTATGCACATCACATCTGGTTCCTCATTTAACTCATTTACAAATTGTTTAAATTCTTGTCCATTAGCTAAAATGCTCCGAGCATTCCATTGTAAGATTATAACCATTAATATTACTACCCAATACATGATGTTTCCTGGCTCGACTGATTCGTAAGGATTTCCCTCACCTCTTCCCATGTCAGTCCTACTAATCCTAGATGGTTAACAGCA
This sequence comes from Danio albolineatus, assembly GCA_903798035.1. NCBI lineage: Eukaryota > Metazoa > Chordata > Actinopteri > Cypriniformes > Danionidae > Danio > Danio albolineatus. Next base: position 782,757 of record CAIGQQ010029540.1, read on the forward strand.
GCTTTTACTATCAGCTGTATTTTTTCATTTTTTGATCTTACCTCTGCTGTACTATTTATCACTCCTGCTATAAATGTTACTAGTTCTATTTTTTTGACGTAGATTCTTTCTGAATTGTCTAGCTGTTGAGATTCCATAACCACTTCATTTTCTTTGTTTTTCTTTTCTCCTGACATTTTAACCGCTTCAGCGTATGTGATTTTTTTCTCCACTCTTATCTTTTGTATATTAGTCTCTCTCTTCATTACTTCACATCCGCTGAATGCCACATTGTGAGCTCCTCCACAATTGCAACATTTTGGTTGAACCCCTGCTCCACAGTTTCCATAATCATGATCCCCTCCACACCTTGCACACCTTCTTTGCCTATTACAAATTTTTGCTGTGTGGCCAAACCTTTGGCAATTATAGCACCTCAATGGTTTTGGTACATACAATCTCACTGGATAACTCAGGAATCCAAGAAATACCTTTTTTGGCACTTCCACTTCATCAAACTCCAATAACACAGTTTTACTATCTTTAACCTCGCCATCTCTTGTTGTTTTCATTCTAGTAATTTTCACAACTTTTGCTCCTTTTATATTCTTTTTCATTTCTTCTTCTGTTACACTGAATGATACTCCTGTGATCACTCCTTTGGTTACGCCTTTCCTCCCCACTCCCACCCTAGCTGTATTTTCCACCTTACATTTGACCACATCTTTAATTTTCAGGGCTTTCTCCATTTGCCCAGCATTAGCACATCTTATAAGCAGGTTACCATCATTAAGGATTTTTGCATATTCTATCTGGCCTATTTTATTTGCCAGGCTTGTTGTTAACCCAAATGGGTTTGCTTTCTTTATAATCTCTTGGTTTGTTTCAT
>CAIGQQ010029540.1:820745-841872 GCA_903798035.1 Danio albolineatus
ATTGTGTTGGTCTGTTTACCCACGCAACAAAAAGCCTTAGTCCCCCCTCCGCGCCACATTAATAATTCCAAGTTTAAGTGTTGGAACATTAAATGAATGGGGCATGTGGGGATAACTGGGAATAGAACATAACCAGGAAGCTGCAGGTACACGGACCAAGTTTGCAATGCAGTTTACAAATGTTCATTGGATCGATGGATTTGCGACCTTGGCTAACGATGGTTTTCGGAAACGCAGCCCTGCTTTGTTAAATAAGGTTATTATGTAAATAATATAAAAGTAAAATATTCAGTTACGAATAATGTGTTTTTGTTAACTGTATGATCAAAAATCGACAAATCAATCGATTATGGAGTAGCCTAATCATCAACCAATCAACAAATCATCCTTTGTTAAATACAGTAAATAAGTACATAAGTTGCATGTAGTATTATTGTAGCAAAACTGAACACCCATGACAGTGACAATTCTGTATGAACAAAGTTATGAACAAAATGTGTTGGAAGTTTGGAAGTAAACTTTTACTTTGATTCTTTCTCTCTCACAAACACAACAGTCACACCTTCCATGAATACAGTTACACAAATCACAATACTAGAAAATCAGACTTTTTTTTCTGTAGAGATTATTAACATTTTGTGTATGCATATTCTGTATGATTTTGTATAAAATATATGCTATAATATGTGCAATAATCTACAGTGTTTGGCCCATAGAGTCTGATTAAGGTCATGAAACAGAATAAGCAAATAAATAACAAAAATGATCAATTGCAACTAAAGTAAATAAAAAAATAAATTAAAAAAAGCCAAATGTTTTGCAAAAGAAATGTTCAAAAATGAGGGCATCGCGGTGACACAGTGAGTAGCACAATCGCCTCACAGCAAGAAGGTCGCTGGTTCGTGCCTCGGCTGGGTCAGTTGGCATTCCTGTGTGGAGTTTGCATGTTCTCCCCGTGTTCGCGTGGGTTTCCTCCAGGTGCTTCCCCCACAACTCCAAAGACATGCGGCACAGGTGAATTGAGTAAGCTAAACTGTCCGTATAGAATGAGTGTGAATGAGTGTAATGTTTCCCATGATGGGCTGCAGCTGGAAGGGCATCCGCTGCATAAAACATAAGCTGGATAAGTTGGTGGTTCATTCCGCTGTGGCAACCCCAGATTAATAAAGGGACTAAGCCGACAAGAAAATGAATGAATGAATGTAGGACCGATCTGTAAAAGAATCCACACTTTCTCACATTAAAATTTTGATTCCCATGATATATCTTATTGATTTTCCTTTTGGCTTAGTCCCTTTATTAATCTGGGGTCGCCACAGCGGAATGAACTGTCAATTTATCAAGCACGTTTTCAAACACGGGGAGAACATGCAAACTCCTCACAAAAACACCAACTGACCCAGGGACCTTTTTAGTGTGAGGTGACAGTGCTAACCACTGAGCCCACTGCTAACTGTGTCACCCTCACATATTTAGTTTTGAAATAATATTTATAAAGGAGCTGTTGACATGGAATTGAACCAAATTTTGGTAAAATCCCAAACAATGCAAACACACAAAATGAAAAATACATTTTTAGCTAAATAAAACTATAATAGTTTTAGTAATAGTTAATCCATAATTATAATGGAATGACACAAGGAGAAAGTGCTACTACTGAAGTGTATTTAACACTTTATATAAAAGGCCTTTTTGGTTATGACAGCTTAAAGATGCTTCTCATATGGAGAATGAAGTCACATACATTGCTCACGTGGGATTTTTTTTTTTCACAGACTTTAAAAGAGTGTAAAAATCTTGATGGTGTGGGTCTCGTCTATCAAATCTGATCTTTATTTTGTATTTTATTTTTTATTTTGGCTGGCCATTCTACAGCTTGATTTTCTATTTCTGAAAGTTTTTTTAGAGTTTCCTTGGCTGCGTTTTGGATCGTTGTCTTGCTGAAATGTCCAATTTGGTTTCATCTTCATCCTAATGTAGATGTTGGACTAAAGCAACTGATATTTATTTACACTGAGGAAGGGCAGAGTGTTGCTGAAGAACTACTTCTATCTGGGCTTTCACTGCCTTCCAATATGCCTTTCTTCATGTGTGATTTCATTTTATTACACATAACTTCATTTGTAAACTAAATTGTTTTGTTTTCTTTGCATATTTGGATTTCTTTGGTTGGTTGTTACCAAAATCCAGGGCAAATGTCAAGTCAAAAGCATCTTTAGAAATATAATTTCTGAGAAAAATGGTGACATGTTCAATACTAATTTCACCCACTGTATGTAAACAGTTGAAGTCAGAATTATTAGCCCCCTGAATTATGAATTACTTATTAATTACTTATTAAAAATTGCTTTTATTCCAGCTAAAATAAAACAAATAAGACTTTCTCCAGAAGAAAAAAATATTATCGAACATACGTATTTCACGGGGGGCTAATAATTCTGACTTTAACTTAATATGTAACATGTAAACCCGCAAACTCTTTTTAAATACTTAAAGGTGTGCATCACAAGCCCTCATGATCATCCTCTCATTTCTGTGTTCTGTATGTTTTCAGCTGTGTCCTTTATCTCATGAGAACAGTTTTTTTGTCAGTTCTGCAGCTTCTCGATTATATCAAGTTGTATCAATCCTGTCTACTGCCCCAAGTAGGGCTGCACAATATTGAGAATTATGCTATATGTGATATTGTTGTTGAACAATGCAATAACTATATTTCTTGCAAAAACATTTCCCTACAGTATGCTACTGTTGTTAGATTACAAAAAATCATATGTGTAATTATCTACTAAAATATTTCAAACATTTAAAATATGAATTATACTAAAATTCTTAAATCTAATTCAAGCTAAAAAAAATAAATAGATAAAAAAAAGCTGTCAAGGAAGGTGCAAACATTTTGACTTTAAAATGCAATGAATGACTAAAACCCTCGATAAACCCTAGATATTCTGATTTCTATTTCTAGTTTGGTTTTACCATAGACATGTAAACACAAAATGCATGCGTCTCAAAGAGTTTATTCATATGGAACCAGCCAGCATGTTAAAATTACAGCATCTTTTAAGCAAAATATTTCCTTGCCTGTCTTCATAAAAAAAATAAATGAATAAACAATTAAAATGAAAAAAAAAGTAATATCACAAGTCAAATAATCTATTATTGTAATATCATTGCATTCCTACATGTTAATAATGTTTACAGTTTAATACCTAATTATTTTAAGTGGCTCTTGACAAGATGTCAGTATATCCATATCAATAAGGACTGTAAACTTTTTAAAATTTATTTATAAAAGACATACAAGGAAATAGGTTGCTTAAAAGATGCTGATAAAACTTTAAAATTAACAATGTTAATGCTAATGCTTGAGATAAATGCTTTTTGTGTTTGTGTCTATGGTAAAACCAAACCAGAAATCAGAATATTTACATTCATTGTATTTTAAAGTCAAAATGTTTGCACCTTACTGGACAGATTTGAATTAGATTTAAGATAATTTTAGTATGTTGAATATTTTATGTGTTTATGTGTTATGTGTTAGCATGATAGAAATACAAACTTATGCCCTGGATTTTGTTTGTATTTCTAAGTTTAAGACATATTTTAATATTAATTTGTTACATACTATGCATGCTGTTTTTGTTTGTTTATCTGAGGGATTCTATAGCTGGTAATTTGTTAGTGATTCAGGTTATGCATAAGCTTCATTATACAACAAAATAAAAACTAAACTATCTAACAAGCTATTGATGAAACAAAATATAATAATGCTGTTGCTCACTATATTCAAAGATTCATGTTAAATCGTTGTTCTTAAGCATTTGCAGTTAAAATGTCAAACGAAATAAAGCAGGTTTTAATTTTAATTGTTGCCTTATGTTAGGTCAGACCTATTATATGGTTGTTATAGCCTATAATTTAAATTGTTACAACTGTAATTGCATTTTGTATTGCATTATTATTACTATATGCAAACAAAACTAAATGCTATAGCTTAAAGGATAGTTCACTCAAAAATGAAAAATCTGTCATCAATTAAACACCTTACACTTCACAAAATTTGGATTCATTTCTTTCTGCTGTTGAACACAAAACATGTAACCAATAACAGTTGTTTTTCTTACAATGAATACTGGTATTCATCTTTCTTTAAAATATCTTTTTCCTATAGATATAGGGAATATCTTTGTGTTTAAAAGAAGAAAGAATTTATTAAGGCTTACAAACACTTGAGGATGAGAAAATACACTGTAAATTTATATATGTTAATTAACAGTTTCTGTATTTTGGGTTTATTTACAGTTGTGAATTGCATTATGGAATCTGGATCTCTGCTCTGTTGACTCTTAATAATAAAAAACAAGATTCACAAAATATAGAAAACTGCTAATTTACTGATTTTTTGTATTGTGTACATTTTCATCTTTGAGTGAACTATGCATAAAATGAAGATACCTTTTTCACCAGGTCTCATATCTCATAATTGTGAATTTAAGGCTATTTATCACCTTGCAGCTCAATGTTCCAATTAATTTGTGGTCTTTAAAAGGCAATTTTACCTTGAGCAGTGCTCTGTAGTCAGAATGGCCCAGGGCCAGCATGAGAGATGCTCAGGAAAGTTTGTCACTTAAGTTTAAAATTTGCGTCTGAACCTTTTTCAAAATGCATGCAAATGTGATGCAATGTACAACTGAGAAGCAGCTAGACTGACAAAAATAAGTGTTCGGATAGAAAAAACAGGAGAATGAGAGGATGATGATTGCACACGCAAAAGACACACATTATTACCACTCACGAGGGCTTGTGCTGCACACACGTTTAAAAAGAGCTTGTGGGCTACCAATTCCTCATGCGTAGATCTGTTGTCCTCTTGTGGAAGCAAACTAAGAAAGAAAAAAGTAATATAAAAAAGAGATATATGTATATTTATACCACAAACTCCAATAAATACTGTAGTGTAAATGGCGTTGTATTATGATAGTCTATAATTTTAGTGTAGAAAACTGTATAGTCTATTGGATAATTGTTTATTACCACAGTTGTGTTGCATCGCGGCAACCATACAATTACTACAACAGTGTAATTCAAGCAATTAGCTATAGTATTGTTCAAAAACATTATAGTTTTTACTATAGGTTTTTTTTCATGTGAGTAGCTTATAGTATTTACCGCCTAAATGGTAGGAAAATATATTTTAGTTCTGTAGAAAACTCTGTCCTGTTCATAACATCTCTATTAATTTTACCTTTGTAATATGGTATGAATTGAAAAAATACAGACTTTATTTTATTCCTCCTATTTATTTTTACTTACTTCCTGCTCTCCACCTTAATTTCACACCAGGCCAGTAAAAAAATCCTTAGTGCTGAGCCCTGTTGAGTAATTCTCATTCTAATTAAAACTGAAATGTGCATCATGTTGTGACAATTACTTTTTTGTAAAAATAAAAATGTATTTAATACAACCATAAAAATGGCTTAACCATTGTCAGTACACTGTACTGTAAGCACAACCAGTTGTTAGGTGTTTGTGAGAGAGAGAGAGAAAAAAACATTGAGTCATGGGGGCTGTTTTGCTTCAATAATACCTTCAGAGAACATGTATAGTCAGTGATCCATACATAAGCAGTGAGATTAGTGTGGTGTAGGCAGAACTGGAATAGACGTCTGTCCAGGCTGACACAGGTTAAAGATCTTGATGTCTTCAACTGGAGATTCCAGAGAAACTGCCACTTGAAAAAAATTAAGAAGAAAAAAAAAATGTTACTCAGTAGGAAATCTCACATGGTCTCTACTATTACAAAGTAAATTTCCAAGATAAATTTTAAGTTCAATCCACAGTATCGGTACCATAAAATTGCCACAGTTTTTAACTCCTCTATCAGAATATTAGGTTAACATGGTATTTTGTGAGAAATTCAATGATCTTGTTTGGTTTTCATTTTCTTGTGAAATTCTAAAAAGCTTAATTTTAGTAAACTGCAGTAACCTCAATCAAGAAAGGAGCATGTAGACAAAATTTATTTTAATAAACAGGAAAATAAAACATACACACCAGAACATAGCACAACAATCTGAAAAAACACATCCAAGCATGGTTTGTGAACAAAGGAAATCAGGAACAGGACCAACAAAAACACAAACTAACTTGACTGGCGACAGATGGAATGGGCAACTTACGAATTTGCACAGCTTTTCTCATTCAATGCTGTGGAGCGTCTCCGGCGTGGAGTTCATCACTGAATGTAGAAACACATATAGCAACAAAACAGTGAACCGACAGCGATTCATTTCGTTAGCATTATAACGTGTTATAAATATCGTTTAACGTTAGATCGATGATACGTAATGTTATATGCTAACCGTTTCTCATAACGTTAACTTAGCCTTTAGCCGGGGCAATGTTTTTAGGCTCATTCCAAGTCGATTTGACATATCATCTTATATTTTCACACAGGTTAAAAAGCAATGAAATCATAAAGCAAAGTTATTGTGTTGAAATCGCCAATTAAATAACCAAAAACAGTTTTTCTTTTACCTTCATAGCTTAGCTGCTGTCAATGGCTTGGGTATCTGCAGGGCGGCATTTAGGCTTACTAAAAACGTATAGGAAGTGGTAAAGTGTTAATTTATACATCTTAAGTTACATTTAACACAATTTTTTTGGGAAAGGGACAAATAAAACACGTGAAACGTCGAATATAACTTACTTACCTTTAGTTTACCGGTCCGTCCGTTGCCTCGTCCGTTATTGATTCAAATGATGAGCACGCGCAAGAACCAACTCCGACTCCTCCGATCAAGTTTCAACATCGAACCGATGTTATGATTTCGACCAGATGCGTCCGGTAGGCTATGTTGAAGAGTCAACTTCATTTCGACATTGAATCAATGTTTTATTCTCGATGTAATAACCTTCCGACGTACCGACCAAATAAAGAACGTTGATTCAATGTCGAAATTTGATCGACGACTGATACTGACGCTTATAACCAAGAAACAACATTGATTCAATGTCGGCTTGCTATCTGGGTCAGTAGTGTTCAGTAGTGCAGTGACTGTGAGGAGTATAAGTTCTGAGGAGAGTGGGGTGTGTGTGTGGGGGTCAGAAGAGTCAGTGGGGGGCAGAGTTCAAGAGGGAGACAGCTCTGGGGAAAAAGCTGTTCCTCGGTCTGCTGGTTTTTGTCCGAGGGAGCCTGAAGCGCCTGCCAGAAGGCAGGAGAGAAAACTGTCTGTGTCTGTGAGCAGGGTGAGAGGGGTCCTTGAGTATACTACGTGCTATGCGAAGACTGTGTTTTTTCTGAATGTCTTCTATAGCAGGAAGTGGAGTCCCTGTGATGCGTTGGGCAGTTTTCACCACCCGCTGCAGGGCCTTACGCTCAGCAACAGAGCAGTTTCCATACCAGACTGTAACACAGTTGGTCAGGATGCTCTCTATTGTGCAGCGGTAGAAGTTCACCAGGACGGCTGATGACAGCTGGTTCTTCTTAAGTTGCCTTAGGAAAAATAGGCGCTGGTGAGCCTTCTTGATCAGACTGGAGATGTTGGTGGTCCAGGAGAGGTCCCTTGAGATGTGGATCCCCAGGAACTTAAAGGATGAGACCGACTCGACGGCCATCCCATTGATGTGGATGGGATCATGTGAGCCTGTTCCTCCCTTTCTGAAGTCCACAATGAGCTCCTTGGTCTTGGTGGTGTTGAGGAGCAGATTCTGTATCTCCTCCCTGTAGGCAGTCTCATCATTGTTGCTGATTAGACCAATCACTGTGGTGTCATCTGCAAATTTGATGATGGTGTTGGATCTGTTCATGGGCCTAGTCGATGGTAAAAAGGGAGTAGAGGAAGGGGCTCAGCACACAGCCCTGAGGTACACCAGTGTTGAGTGTGACAGTGGTGGAGCAGATGTGGCCTGATCTAACATTCTGAGGTCTGTTAGTCAGAAAGTCCACAACCCAGATGCAGAGGGACGTGTTGATATCCAGCTCTCTAAGTTTGATCAGCAGCTTAGAGGGTATGATAGTGTTGAATGCTGAGCTGAAGTCAACAAATAGCATTCATGCATAAGTGTTTTTATTGTCCAGGTGTGTGAGTACAGAGTGCAGTGCTATGGAGACTGCACCTTCTGTGCTCCTGTTGCCATGGTAGGCAAACTGATGTGGGTCCAGTGTGGATGGGTGAGAGTCTTTCAGATGTGTCTGGACCAGCCGCTCAAAGCACTTCATGATGATGGGTTTGAGTGCTACAGGTCATTCAGGCATGTTGGGCTAGAGTGTTTCGGCACTGGCACGATGGAGGTGGTTTTAAAGCATGTAGGTACAGCTGCTAGGTTAAGGGACAGGTTGAAAATGTCTGTGAATACCCCAGCGAGCTGTTCTGCACATGCTTTGAGGACGCGCCCAGGAATACCGTCTGGTCCAGCAGCCTTACGCACATTGATCCGACTCAGTGCGGTGCAGACTTCTGAGGAGGTGAGTGTGATCGGTGAGTGGTCGATTGAGGAAGTGATCTTGGTGTTGGGTTCTTTATTGTCTCTTTCAAAGCGGGCATAAAAGTCATTTAGCTCGTTCAGGAAGGAGACATCTGTGGCTGTGGGTGTGGAATGGCTGGGTTTGTAGTTGCTGATGGCCTGGATGCCCTGCCACATGCGCCGAGGATCAGAGTTGGAAAAGTGCTCCTCTAGCTTTAGCTTGTAGCAGTGCTTGGCCTTTTTGATGCCCCTCTTCAGGGGCCCTGGAAGTGCTGTAGGTCTGTGCATCACCTGATCTGAAGGCAGATCAGGTGAAATATAATCCGCAAAATTAGGAAAAGACTCATAAACTATGCTACAAAATCAAGTTTTAAGAGTTTTTCAAGTGAGAATATAGTTATTTTAAAGTCAAATCGGCAGTTTGTGTGCATGGATAGCGCGTCTTTAAAAATTTTAGAAAGCTCCAGGCGGTCAGCAGCAGCTCCGCGAACGGCTCCCCCCGAGGGAAGCTTTATGTCGGCCAGACCATCTCAAGACCCGCGGCTGGATCTAATCTCTTGCATCTCTGTTGTTAAATCAGGATATATAATTAATCTTTGGTTTATCTAACGGTCAGTCTCTGGACATTTTAACCTATATAATTTGTTCTCAGGTGTTTTTGAAAGATCGCAAGTAAGTTTCATAATTAATTTATGACCGTAAATAATGTAATTTTACACTGATCCTGCGTGTTTGGCTGATTGCGTTTGTTTTAAAGAAGATAAATAAAGCAGAATGTTCTTCTACCTGTCCTGATATGTTTTTTCATTATGCAAACTTTATATATTTAACAGCGGAGATTTCTTAAAAATACTTTGGCTGCTTCAAAGACTAGAATACACTTGAAAATGCTAATTTAATTTATATCGTACCTTTTATAAGATTTGTATGTTTATTATGAAATATAAATCGTGGAAATTCTGACAAAAATTATTTTTGTCAAGACAAAGCCAATATACAGATCCTCCCTCATCAGAGAAGCGGTGGAAAGTAGACAAAAGAAATGTGTGACTGGGAATGAGACTGGAAACACATTCCAGGTGTGACTGGGAAAGTCTTATTTGTCCACCTGTGATTGGACTAATCTTATATTAGCAGATATAAACAACACATGCTCTCTCTCTCCCTCTCTCCATCTGCCTGCCTGTCAGCCTGTCACAGCTGATACAGTGGAGGGACTAAAAAATCGATCATGTAAAAACTGACATAAATTCGGACAAATATTGCGCTGCAAAAAGCAAAACTATTTTAAACTTATGCCTACCTTAGCAAATGACCATGGAATAAGCGGGATAATCAACTTGCTGTTATAATATATAATTTGTGCAACCTGAAAAGACTGGTTTTAGTGCAGGCTTTTATTTTAGGCTTCTGTTGCACCTATAAATATTGTTACAAACTGGAGCATGACAATGTGGATGAGGATTCAAACTAAGTATTTTTAAAGGTGCCTAATACTGCAAAATCTTGTGAAATGGTATTAAATGTTCATTTATATCCCATAAAATTTATAATTCAAAGCTGAAAAAATTCTTAATCTGTATATCCTGTATTTATGTCCCGATGAGCGTATGAACAGATGGCTCAGAGTCGTGGAATACAACATAAAAAAACCATCAGCATCTCTAGTTTAAGACTACCACATACATAATAAGTTTAACATAACCTAGATTCATTAAAAAAATAAAAACTAAGAGAGGAAAATAGGCATTATAAACTCACTAGAAAAGGTGGCTTATTAAGCGCAGCCTAAATACTAAACAATATTCATATGGAAAACATTTACAAATGTTTACATTTAGGCCTACATAGATTTCGATAAAGAATGATAAGATTTGAGGATAAAATTAGTGACTGCAGGGGAACCTTGAGAAAGTAATTAAAGTGTGGTGTACCCTCCACACTGAATAAACCTAAGACTGTATAATACCAATCTTTTTTTTTTTTGGATAGTCATCGTTCTAGCAGAAGGAATTTGCATGGAGTACTAATTCCACTGCTGGATTTTTCTTCTGTTTTCATGATAGTCTTTACTGTTATTTGCGATTCCCCGATGAAGCATTTTATGTCTCTATATGTACATAATAATGTGTCACAGGACAATGGAATATGGAAGCATAAGTGCTATATATCAAATAACAGAGATCACGTACAAACAGACAAACAGGAAACAAAGCACATGATACAATGGAACCAATCAGAGCAAAACAGATTCAACAAGAGAACCAAGGGTTACAAGGACACATGAGCAGGGATGTAACAATTACAGCTTGGCCGGTAATTTAAAAAAAAGATTTTATCAGCTGATACTAACTGCAATCCAGCACTGGGAAACACCCACTCCCTCATTCACACATACAATATGGCAATTTTAGATAATCTAATTCACCTATAGCTCATGTGGGGGAAACCAGAGCACACCAATGCGAACACGGGGTGAACATGCAAACTCCACACAGAAATGCCATCTGACCCAACTGAGACTCAAACCAGCGACCATCTTGCTGTGAGGTGACAATGCTAAACACTGACAGTGTTGCCAGATTTAGCTGTCTTTTTCCAGCCCCAAAGCTGTCCAAAACCCGCCAAAATGCACAAAAACCCACCCAAAATATTACATTAATTGTCACAGTAATGTTTTCTATTTATTTTTAAATAATATTAAATATATTAGCAAAATACCCAAGGCGACTTTAATGTAATGACTTTAATGTAAAGTTTGTTTTATTTAACTTTGGCCCACAGCCGTCAATCAGGTTTCTTTGGCCCTTCATTAGATAATTTGGGCAACCCTGCTCTAGACCAACAAACTGCTAAAACTTAGGCTAAACTCCAAATTTTAAGACCAAAAATCAGAACTCCTGTCTTGTGGGGAGCATAGCCCCAAGACCAACCTTTGGTAATGGGCCTGTTTTAAAACAACTAGCTAACTAACTAACTAACTACAGTTTAGGTCATAATTATTAAACCTCCTGAATAATTAGCCCCCTGTTTATTTTTTCCCCAATTTCTGTTTAATGGAGAGATTTTTTCAACACATTTCTAAACATAATAGTTTTAATAACTCATTTCTAATAACTGATTTATTTTATCTTTGCCATGATGACAGTACATAATATTTTACTAAATATTTTTCAAGACATTTCTATACAACTTTAAGTGACATTTAAACTAGGTAAATTCACTAGGCAGGACAGGGTAATAAGTTATTGTATAACAATGATTTGTTCTGTAGACAATCGAAAATAAATAGCTTAAAGGGGCTAATAATTTTGACCTTTAAATGGTTTTTAAAAATGTAAACACAAATAAGACTTTCTCCAGAAGAAAAAATATTATCAGACATACTGTGGAAATTTCCTTTGCTCTGTTAAATATCATTTTGGAAATATTTTTTAAAAAAAAGAAAAAAACTAACTAACTAACTAACTAACTAACTAACTAACTAACTAAATAAATAAATAAATAAATAAATAAATAAATAAATAAATAAACAAGCTGAATACAGATAAATGTAATGCGCAGGCAATATTTGATGTAGTTTACGCTCTCCGATAAAACAGAGGGCGGTATACATACTTAACGGTGGTCTGGAAACCATCAGAATACAAGAAAGAAGAAGAGGAATCTCAACCAATCATAACAAAGGACTTGGAGCAGCATGTTGCCGGTTGTGTATGTTTCACGTTAATGTGATCTCATCATTAACGTTGTATGATATTTCGTTGCATGTAATAAAGCGTTAATGACAGCATTATGAGGACTCTGCTGAGACTGAAGCGGCTGATGCCAGAGGGTGAGATGAGTTTTAACAAAGTTTCTTTGTATTCTATTCAGCAGGGGCATAGCACCAGGGGGGACTTTTAGAGATTTTTAGAAACAGGTGATCAATAATTATATGAACGTAAACTTTTGGATGTCATACAGCTGTCCCGTCACTTTTAAAAATGTCCGCTACGCACCTGCAATACAGTGCTGTATTGCTAAGAGAACACCTGCAGAACATCACAACATTGTAGAGCGGTAAACGAGTTGCAAGACCTTTGATCCTTGAAAAACCAAATTAGCCAGAGGTTACACATATTGTAATAATTGGTGAATAGCAGCAGTGTTCAGAGAGCATCAAATGTCTGAAGACTTAAAGGCATAGTTCACTCAAAACTGAAAATTTACTCACCCACAAGTGGTTCCAGACCTGAGTTTATATATTCTGTTGAACACAAAAGAGAAGACAGAAGGGACACTCTACCAGAAACGTACATTTTTACTTAGAAAAAAAAATGTGACAGGGTCAGACTTAAGCTTGTCCTCCTCAAAGGAATCATCCAAAAAAAAAAAAAAATCATTAAATCATACAATTTAATGATAGAGCGCATACTTGATATATTTCAGCTTCTCCTTCGTCAAATTATGTCACTTACTATAGCCTAAGAGTCAATGTATTTCACGCATCTTATGTTAAATTTAATGCAAATGTGATAGGACTGACAGAAACATGGGGACAGTTGTAAAATATGAAGAAAATTTGAAAAATCTATATATAATTTCATGTTTTTAATCAATTGACATGAAGGATAGGGCGCTACAGTGGCGTAGTGAGCACGTTCACCTCACAGCAAGAAGGCTGCTGGTTCGAGCCTCGGCTGGGTCAGTTGGCATTTCTGTGTGGAGTTTGCATGTTCTCCCTGTGGTTGCGTGGGTCTCCTCCGGGTGCTCCGGTTTCCCCCACAGTCCAAAGACATGTGGTATAGGTGAATTGGGTAGGCTAAATTGTCTGTAGTGTATGAGTGTGAATGAGTGTGTATGGATGTTTCCCAGAGATGGTTTGAAAGGGAATCCGCTGCGTTAAACAAATGCTGGATAAGTTGGCGGATCATTCCGCTGTGGCGATCCAGGAATAATAAAGGGACTAAGCCGACAAAAAAATGAATGAATAAATGATAACATAAACTTGATATTTCTGAAGTATTTTTTCTAAATAACAGTTTTTAGCATAACAAAACTATTAAAGCTGTTGGAGGACAAGGACAACGATAGGGTTTATACATTTGTAAAGTGTTTTTAATAAAGAACAAAAGTCTGGGAACCAAATGAATGTCATATTTCTTTACAGAACAACTCACAGAAACCAACATAAATCATACATTTCTTATAGAATGTCCCTGAAACTCAAACAGGTTTGAAAGAAGTAGCCTAAGCGATGACAGAATTTTCATTTCTGGGTGAACTTTCTCTGTAATAGGTTATTTATTTTTAAATGATAACATTTTCACCTGTTAATCTTGCCTGGCACAAGCACAAGATATTGATTGAAAATCATGTGACCATTTATAGGCCTATTTAATGCTGCACAATAAACTTTCATTTGGTAACAGTTATCAATTTAACTCTAGTCAATGCAATGATGACTACATAAGCATTGTGTACAGACATGGTCCATAAGGGCTGATGTCCTGAAGAGTTTGAACTCCAACCTGCCTTTAATTAAAAGCGAAAACCAAATTACTTGTGTAATCCTTGTGAGGCATGGGATAACATTAGAAGTTCTCAGGAAATACACTGACTTTATTCCAGTAGATGTGCTGCTGTAATCGCCGCAAAAATTGCACAGTTAAAAATGGACAAAAACAGGATGACTGTGTGAGATCTGTTCAGAGTACCTATTTGCATGTTTTATCAAAATTGTTAAATGAAATCATGTTTTTGATTCAAAAAGATCAACATCTACAGGTCTGTCAAGTGTTTTTGTGATTTTTCCGTCCACTGTACTGATATATCATATTAATATGTTGTCTTTATTCAGGTCTATGCATATGAACTGTATTTTCTGTGTGATAAAAATAAATGTATAGTCTTTCTTCTCTGAGAAATGACATTCAGTGCTTTCTATTATAGTGCTTTGGACGAATTGGAGGAAACGATCATGCTCAAACTCTTCCATCAACAAATCCATCCTTAAACATCTCACATCTAAAATCATTGCCACGGGTCCAATTTCAGTGGCAGAATACATGAGGGAAGCACTCACGAATCCAGTGTTGGTATGTATCAATTTACATGTACTCTTTGGAGCGTATTTTGTTATTACAATTACACCTGGCAAAAATAAAACAAATCCCGATCAATCGCAGTCTGTAATAGAATTGTTAAATGGTGCCTATTAAAGTCAAGTGTCAGATTCTTGACTTGCCAAAAAGTATGATTTTAATAGACTTCAGCACATAAGTATTACAAAATTGATCACAGTTTAAACATAATAGTTGTCATTCTTTTATTTCTAAATCACATTATTTCAGTTTATTTTTTTAAGCACATATAAAACACAGTTTTAACCATAACTTCTGAAAATAAGATTAGGTAACACCTTACTTATAGAGGTGTTCATGTTATGAAACCTTTATAATCCTGACATGACACATCTTGAATATATGATTTGAAATGCAAAGATGACACTGTTTGAGATGTGCTTGACATAAACAGCTGCATCATAACCAGGGTTTGCCTTTGTCATGAGAACTTGACAACATAACATGTCATGAATATGTCCAAATCGTGGTTATCATGATGTCATTATAATTCTGTACATGCATAACCTGAGGCAAAAACTTCAATATTTGGTAATACAGTATACTATAAGAGGCTGTACTGATATGTTTTCTATTGCTTGGCAACCCATTTTATTCAATTTAATTCAAGCTTACTTGTATGGAGATTTTCACAATTTTAGATCAGATCAAAAAGAGTAGGACTTTCTCTTATATATTTCTTAAATAATGGTTGTTTATGTTTATATATATATATATATACATATATATATATATATATATATATATATGTATGTATGTATGTATGTATGTATGTATGTATGTATGTATGTATGTATGTATACACTGTTAAAAAAAATCCGTAAAATTTACGGAAAAATACTGGCAGCTGTGGTTGCCAGGATTTTTCTGTTAAAATATGGAAGTTTTATAGAACTGTTTAAATTTACAGAAAATAACCGTATTTCATTAAACTCATACAATGTTCAGTTCACAAAAACGTAGCTTAGTGCACAAAAGTCATTAAATTCATTAACGTATTCATGTGTGACTGCAATTAGCAAACAGATTTTTACTACATTAGTAACTCCACAGTTACGTTTAAGCAAAAGAAGATGCAGCATAACATCAGATACTTTGAGTTCATCTTGGACTTGCACACAGACGCTACTATCCTCCACAATGGTGCCACAAAAATGTTTTTTTTTTTCTTGACTTTACGGAAAAATACCGGCAGCTGTGGTTGCCAGTAATCTACTGTTTTTAACATTTTATGGTCGTAAATTCAATTTACAGAATATTTCCGTGAAAAATACATTCCACATTGTGCATTTTTCATTAAACACATTTAACCCCTCAAATCCCAGAGCAAAATCTCCTTACTACAGATGGTTGAACACTCAGGCAGTGATGACGTTAATGAGAAAATTGAGTATCTAATTAAAGGAGGATTGAGAATTATTGATGAACAACTGTTAATAAGCAGACTCACTGAAGGAAAGAAAAACAAGACCAAATAACACAAATCACAGCCCAAACCAAAGATGAAATCAACTGAAAATTAAACTCTAAATAAAAATAATAATTAATAAAAATAAAACAAATTGCACAATAAAACAATTATTTGTCAAGGTCTCAGCAGAGATCATTAAACAACTTCACAAACATCAGGAGCTTCACTTATTATTGACATTTGACTTTTTCTGTCGTGAACAAAAGTTCTTAATTAAATTTTTGTTGTTGATTTGAAATCACCATGACGGAGGTCAGTGTCTGCTTTAGTTGGGCTCTTCAACTTATTTTAACATTAGTTTGTAATTGGTTGCTATAGTTAGTTGTGCTGATCACACTTTTTTATAGCATGAAAAGCCAGAAAAAAAAAACCTATAAGAATAAGTCTAATAAAATTAACTATGACATCAAAGCCGCTTTCGCATGCTTGTTAACTCGTTCAGTATCTTGTTAGTTGTGTGTGAGAAATGAATAACATACAGTAATGAAAACCACTGGAGCTTCAGAAATCAATGATTGTTTAACAGGTCTAAATACACCACTCATAATGAGAAAGTTTGAACTATGGCAGAACTTAAAAACCCACAGACATCAACAATTAGTCTTTGAATCTCTATAATGGTGACAAACAAAAAATAAAAATTAAATAAAAAACAACCCAGAACAATACAAAACAATCTAATGAAATATTACACCGCTAAAACAAAATAAAATAAAGTCAAAAAAAGTAATTTTAAGAACATAAAGCTGCATAATTTATTCACGCTGCAATGCATGCTGGGAATTTTGCACTATGCTGGCACCCAGCATGCATTGCGGCATGAATGAATCTTTCGTTTGATCTTTTACAGTTATTTTCCGTATTTTGTACAGAAATGAGCTGTTAATCATTCTACAGATTTTCACCGTAGATTATACAGACTTGTACTGTTAAAATCACGGACATTTTTTACAGTGTAGGGATCGCTCAAAACAATTGAAGAATCTGTTGATTCAAGCAATTTCTGGGACCCTCCTTAATAAAAAGAAACATGAACCACTAACAATACAAAATGGAGACACCTGGAAAAAATCACTTTGAAAAAGTACAGAACAATCGCACATATATAATAAATTTACCCATACAGAGCAAATATTTGGCAAATACCAAAATCCATTAGACTACCCAATCACAGAAAAAGAGCTAATAGATAAAATACAAGTTTTACCAACACAAAAGGCAGGTGGTCCAGAAGGTAACCTTAATGAAATAATTAAAAACATAAATCACAAATTCTAATTGGCTAAAATGAAATGAAATGAAACTGTTCAATTTGGTCTCAGTCTTGGTAATTTTCCTGACATATAGAATAAAGGATTTATAACGCCCATATTATAAAGTGGAGACAAATCAGACCTTAACAATTAGAGAGGCAATCGAAACTGGCTCAAAACTTTCCAGTCAGTGATTGAACTTATAATGCCATACAGGAGTGAAGTGTGGGGTCCTCTCCTCAGTCATGAGTTTGATAAGTGGGATAAGAATCCAATTGAAAGCCTACATGCAGTTCTGTATAGGAGCATCCTCAGGGTATAGAGGAACACACCCAGCAATGACTGCTGGGCAGAATTAGGCCAGTATTCTCTACTTATGCACATTGACGAGCCGTCAAATTTTGGAAACATAAAAATTAGTGACCCCGACTATTATCATTATAAAGCCATCAACATAAAGTGGACATTAGGGATGTGCACGAGTATCCGACTAATCGATTAATCGAACGCATCAGCGTTAATCGAGCATGAAAACGATGATCGATTTAATTAGATTACTAGATTAAGATTAAATTACTTTCATTCTTTCTGATTGGTTATGCTGGTATTTGGGCAGTAGCCTGGTAGTTGATTGGTTATAGGGCATCGCCCACCAGATGCACCACTCAGCGCCTCGATAGGGCGTGCACATGACAGCTGGAAGTAGAGCGCACAGACGCGCACATTCGCATTCTATTTAAAAAGACACTTCTAAAGTGCGCAGCGATGTCTGGCAACATTTCAAGTCAAGTGTAAGATGTGCAGCGTACACTCGTCTACAACCCCACAACGAGTTCGATACGTTACCATCTTACACATTAACACAAAAAAGGAGATGATGCCAGTGCCATAACCTACAGTCAGACGAGCATAAGAGAGTTTACCATCAGACAGAAATGTGACACAGGCAGAGCAGAGAAGATGATGCGGCTAATAGCGGAAACAACAGCATAAGACTTGCTGCCTATTAGTTTTGTTAAAGGTGAAGGTTTCAAACATTTAATGAGTTACGCCAAGCCCCACTATAATGTCCCATTGCGCAAAACAGTCACTGCAAGGACTCATGCCAGGCCCGGCGCCAGGATGTCATAAATCAGGGGGCTCTAATAACAGGGCGGCACTAAACCTGGTGACTGATTTTCCATATTGTTCCTTTTATTTAGGCTATTTATTCACTTATTTATTATTACTTTGCATTACTGCAGTAATAAACTTTTTATAACATGTACAGTTTTGCTTTTACTTATTTTATCAGTGATGGATGAATGATACAGTTTACATTAACGCAGATGGATCATGAGTTGTTTAAATTATATTTTAGTCTCCTTATTTTTTTCCGTTTTATTTCAAATAATATAAATATTTAGGCAAAGACATCAACCTATGCCTATACATGCAAGCTAACCCACGATAATAACCAGTAAATAAATAATAATGAAATCCGCATAACCGAGTCATCACGCTTCATATAGCCTAATACCCAACAAATATCAGCATTGAAAAAGTTAAATGTTACAATCTAATGTCATCAAAAAAATAAGTAGTTGCTAAACGTGTTACTTAGTTACATTTTAAGGCATTAGTGTAGCCAGAAACACAGAGTCTTTCTTATATCTCAAAAAAGAAATTATGCTAACTGTATTTTAACCGTTAAAACAGGCCTACAGTATATTTTCTGGTGTGTAATTTAGCATAAGCAAATAGCAGTATAGCCCACATTTACATATTTTAAAAAATATTTTCATTTAGCCACCTGCAGCGCACGTTGATCTGCGGCAAATTCACTTATATGCACACTATATACCTTTTTCATTTATAACACTGTAAACTTGACTTCGCAGGCTGATTATCTTTAAACTCAAAAGGCATTATTTAAGTGTCCAAACTTGACTGCTGTTGCTAAATGGGATGTTTCTTTTAAACAAATGTGCGCTTTAGCAATGTCAAAATGAAAGCAGATATTCAAAAAGGGTTCTGCGCTTTGTCAAATTTATAGCTTAATTATAGTAATGTTTATAATAATGAATATAACAAATTAAAATATTACTTACTGTCGGACTGTGCTGTGTCCAACTGAACATTTTTATTAGGCTTCATATTACTCCTAACTGAAAACCGAATGTAAGAATGATAGGCAGTTGCGTCTCTGCTAAAACGGCACTTTAATTTTGCGCTTTTTTCCCTTTAGAGCTCAAGAGAGTTGTTTTTAAAGAATTACATGTGATGAACTAGGCTGCTCGCCTTCAGGTGCTCCACTAGTGCAGTTTTCTCAGGTGAATTTAGAGTGCGCCTCCGCATGCGCGCTTATGCAGGCACACCCTGGCCTGACGCGGGGACTAGATCTCTGGACTGAGGGGACACAAATTCTTTCTACAGCCAGCTTTTGCTCCCCTGTAGCGCCGGACCTGCGCATCCACTACTTTCTGGTTGGCATGTAATTCAAGCTCACATGCATTTTGTGTAGATAAACACAATTTGTAATATAACATTTAGATACTGTGTTGCTAGGCTTTGATTAATTTTATTTACAATGTGTCATGTAGAAAACCTACATGCCTCACGCTTCTTTAAATGTTTACTGTGTTAACCAATATTGACAGTGATTTTTTTCATAACCCAACAGTTTTGATTTAATTGTTTTGTGAATCCTGTCAGTTTTATCAACAACGTATTTAACAGGGCTTTAATTAAAATATATATATATTTTTTAATGTGATGCTATTTAATTGTCGCTTTGACGCACACAGGCCCCGCCTCTTGCTTAAGCTCCACCCCCTCAATTAATCGATTAATCGCTTCTCAAACCTGTGGATTAATCGAAATGAAGAATGATCACAAATGCCCATCCCTAGTGGACATTGAAAAAAGCCCCCTGATCAGATGGTCCTGAAACTGCAAACACAAACCAACTTAGCAAAAATGACTAACAGCAGGCAGCATCAGGGCACAGACATGCTCATCCACAAAATTAAGCCATTTAAATGATAAACGCACAAAGAGTATCTGATTTACTAGAAAGAAGCAGCAGGATAACAAAGTAAACTTCTGTTATTTAGACCATATCAGAGCAGCATATCAGAGTACAGTAAAGGAAAGTAAATTAAGAACAACAATGACCAAACACAGACTCACAGTCTGACTGTAGAGACGGGCCGATACAGACAGAACTGGCAACCCAGAGAGAGACGCATTTGCTAACACTGTGCCTAGGCAGAGGTAGAGACATAGGAACACTTCCTCACCCACTGCACAAATTATCAGCACATCAGAGAAACATTCTACCCCAAACTACAGAGCATTTACCCACAATTCACTGAGTTAGACAATAAAACACAGCTTCAGTATTTACTAGGGGAAAAACACAAAGAGAGAGGAGACTAATAAAAACATCAGTGATGCGCTTGCCAACACACACACACACACACACACGCACACACACACAATATGATTATAATTGAATCATTGTAAATATACTGATCATTACTGTTTTTATTTTTATTACTGTTTTATCCTACAATGTTGATTGTTAAATGTACAGTCTTCTGATCTATTATTATTTTTATTGATATAAATGGATGATATGATATATATGAATATGATATGATATATTGAATAATATGATGTATATGAATGATATGATATATTGAATAATATGATATATTGAATAATAATATGATATACTGAATAATAATATAATATGATGCATTGAATAATAATATGATATATTGGATAATGATAAATTATTTATATTTTTGTTTATTATGTGTGTGTGT
>CAIGQQ010029540.1:842272-855822 GCA_903798035.1 Danio albolineatus
TGCTTTTCAGTCTCGTGTCTCTCTCTCTTAAATGAGGCATATTTTCACAAATCTTACAAAGCTAATTGAGCAGTGGCAATATCAGTCAACAGGAGAGCAAGGTTTTTCCCTCACTGACTCTGGAGTCGCAGGCAGTGAATATGCCAAATAAACCCTATTGGGTCAGAATCGAACGGACTATATGCGTAGCTAATGTTTTTCAGCCAATGCTGAACTTCAGAAAAGCTTTATGTGACTATTTTCAATTTCATAGGGTTCCTTTTACAGCATCGATGTTGTAATGTAATTCAAACATTCATTCATTCATTCATTTTCTTTTCCATTGTCCTGGATCTACAGTAGGTAGAATTTTTTTTTTTTTGTCCAAAAAAATGTATGTATGCATGTCGGAAATGAAGGGCGCCATGGTGGCGTAGTGGGTAGCACGATCGCCTCACAGCAAGAAGGTCACAGGTTTGAGCCTCGGCTGGGTCAGTTGGCATTTCTGTGTGGAGTTTGCATGTTCTCCCTGTGGTTGCGTGGGTTTCCTCCGGGTGCTCCGGTTTCCCCCACAAGTCCAAAGACGTGGTATAGGTGAATTGGTAGGCTAAATTGTTTGTAGTGTATGTGTGTGAATGAGTGTGTTTGGATGTTTCCCAGAGATGGGTTGCAGCTGGAAGGGCATCCGCTGTGTAAAACATTTGCTGGATAAGTTGGCGGTTCATTCCGCTGTGGGGACCCCGGATTAATAAAGGGACTAAGCTGAAAAGAAAATGTATGCAGTGATTTTTTACTTAAGACTTGATTTATTATATATAAATAAATGTCTTACAATATGTAAGATTTTTTTTCATACCAAAAAACAGTGTTATACATTTTCATACTTTTATTATCCAAAATTTCATTCATTCATTCATTTTCTTTTCGGCTTAGTCCCTTTACTAATCCTGGGTCGCCACAGCGGAATGAACCGCCAACTCATCCAGCATTTGTTTTACGCAGCGGATGCCCTTCCTGCCACAACCCATCTCTGGGAAACACATCCATACATTCACATTCACACACATACACATACACTACGGACAATTTAGCTTACCCAACTCACCTGTACCGCATGTCTTTGGACTGTGGGGGAAACCGGAGCACCCGGAGGAAACCCACGCAACCACGGGGAGAACATGCAAACTCCACACAGAAATGCCAACTGGCCCAGCCGGGGATCGAACCAGCGACCTTCTTGCTGTGAGGCGAACGTGCTACCCACTAGGCCACCATGGCGCCCATTATCCAAAATGTTTAGAAGAATGTTTAAATCCAGAGACATAAACAAGCACTTTTAATGTATAATTTTTATATATTGTGTGATTTAATAGACTATACAGAGCAGCGTTTTTAAACAGAAGCCTAAAATATATTTAGTCTAATAAAACAGAGATCCTTAAATAATAGTTCTTTGTTGCTAATTGCTATGAAAAAAATCAGTTACTGTATTAGTTACTTGGAATGAATATTATGGATGATGTAAATGGATGTTTCATGTATGGACCATTTTGAGGGATGTAAACAAAAACAATGGTCCCAATGTATTTCCTGTTTTACATTTTTAATTTCTATAGCTTCCGAGAATCCAAAAAAAGCCACATATTAGTAAGTAATGTTATGATAGATGTTTTAACATTAGGTTATGATTGAATTGCCTCTTGTTACAGTTATGAAATAGTTTGATAACAAGCAGGAAATGTTCATGAGCCAATAACATGACCACATTAAAATGGTCTGTATCGATTTAATTAAATACTGCTCAACTT
Source organism: Danio albolineatus (assembly GCA_903798035.1). Taxonomy (NCBI): domain Eukaryota; kingdom Metazoa; phylum Chordata; class Actinopteri; order Cypriniformes; family Danionidae; genus Danio; species Danio albolineatus. The sequence continues at coordinate 844,060 of CAIGQQ010029540.1, forward strand.
CAGTGTAACCTCAACAAGCTCTTCTGATTTGCCATTACTTATGTATTGCAGACTCTGTGTCTAATGTGCTAGCATTAGCAAATTAGCAGTAATTAATGTATAATAGGTTACCATATCATTGGAGGGATTTGTATTTGTTTCATATCCACCAAAATATGGTAGTTGTGCTTCTTCTCACAGGAAAAAGACATGCAAATGACACTAAATACAATATAGAGAGCAAAGCTCAAGTATTTAGTTAATCTGAATTACATCTGATCTGTGGTTTCCATTTATGGCAGGTCTTCAATCAGTTGAAAGGTGTCTTGGGCAAGACTGGCATCTCTATTCATCTCGTGGAGGTCAGCCCAAAGTTAAGCCAAATTCAGGCTGAATGTCTTACTGGAAATCAGACGCAGACATATAACAACGTAAATCAAAGTTTTTACCGCAGTGGCACTACATGTACAGGCCTGCCTATATACTGGTATCATAGGATACAGGACGTCCCAAGAGGTAAGGATCCATCAAATTGACGTAATGAGGCAGATTCTTTTTGTTTGTCGTCATACAATTCTGTTTTTCTTTGACAGGTTTTAGCGTTTTTCTTGCCCATGAGTTTTTTGACGCTTTACCCATACACAAGTTTCAGGTACTCCAGAAATATTTCAAATATAAATAATGTATTTATCCTAGGGAACATTCATTGATGTTTTTCCAACATTTTTTTAAAGCAAGATTTATTAAAGCTATTGCTGAAATGATTTGTCTATTTTCTTTAAGAGAACAGAGAATGGCTGGCGGGAAGTGCTGGTTGATATTGATCCCGAAAACCCAGGAAAATTGAGATTTGTGGTTTCTCACAGTCCTACGCTGGCCTCCAGCACACTTCTACAGGTGAGGTCTCCCTCCATAGAGATCATTTGTCCAGCAGATGGCATTAAATCCATTTTATAATAGGGGGAAGATTCATTCATTCATACATATCCACTTGTTAAGTGTGACGTCACGCAAAGCAGCTTCTCGGTCCAATCGCTCTATTAAACTTTATGGGGCCTAATATCTGGTGGCTAGAAGAAAATATTTTTTTTATAAATTGTTAAAATATTGATATTTGTAATGCAACAAAGTCCAGAGACTGTTTTGTACGCCATGATTATATAGTCACAAGCAAATTATTTTTGCTTTAACCTAAGAGAGCTCATATTGTAAAGTCTTTGCAGATTAACCGATATTTTGATTTCGAAAGTATAATAAAGAAGTAATACAAGTAGGTAATTATTACAGAACTTATTAACAATTGTTAAACTGTTATAGTGTTACTGTTATTGTCTGTGATAGCACTTTCAGATAGATGATACAGTAATCTATATTATAGTATATTATAGTATAGTAATATAGTACTAAAATATGTTACAAATAATAATAGCATTTGCGTTATATGTTATACATTTTATTTTAACATTTTTACATTTAAAGTTTTTTTTATTTTGCCAGAAAACATTGCAAAAAATTGTCCCAGAATGGTACAATAATACAGAAAATAAGAGCAAGCTGTAAATATCATAAAATAATGTTATGTTTTGACACTAATTTTGATCAAATCAAACACTGAAATAATTGTTTGTTGGTGTAATAAGATGCCACAATGATTTGTCAAAAAACCTGGTAATTTTCAGGAATCGCTTTAATAAAATCAATAACCTAATGTGTCCAACATTGCTACTTGCTAGAAAGTGCTGGTCTGAGCGTGCAGTTGGGTCTCTGGACCTGATACTTCACCCAACCCGACAGCAGGTGGCACTGGAGAAAACGATAGGCCTGGATGTGCAGGTCTGAGTGTGCAGTTGGGTCTCCGGGTCTGCAGCTTCACCCTACTCAGATGTGTCATGATCGGAATAAAATACATCGTCAAATAGATCCAAATGCAAGTGATTTAATAACAAATATCAAGATAGACAAGTGAAGATCAACGATGCTTCCAGCACCGGACACGAGAGACACAGCACCGATCAAGGTGTCCAAACATGCTGATGAGAATCCTGGCGAGACACAGAGACACCATGAACACACAGAAGTAACGAACTGACAATAAGGTGCTGGGTCCAGCTCTAATATATAGGCGTGTTGAGTACGTACAGCTGCAACAGCTGATTAGAACAGCTGATCAAAAATCACATGATCAACATACACACGCAAGAGGGCACGTGGAATTACAAAACAATCCCACGTGACAATAACAAGACAGAAGGAGCGCATGCACCTGCAACCGTGAAAAGATGGACTACAGGTGTCTTCCGGCATGGCTGCTTAAGAAATGAGATATGCATCAGTTAGGTTTAATTAACTTGTTACCAACCTAAACATAATCATCCATGCTGTAACCTATTTAGCTGACCTGTTTGCTTGGTTAAACATAAATGGTATTTATCAATAAATGAATATAGTAAGACTGTACTTGAATCACTAATGTTTAAAATGTTGCTGGAATATGAAACCAATAATAAAAAAAACTATTTCTTAAGTACTTTTAAAAATGTTATCAAATGAATGTGAAAAATATAAGTATTGTTATTCACAAATTGCAGGAAATTCTCATGTAATAGTCAATGTCTAGTTTAACAAGCTCATCACAAGCTCATGCCAGTCCCCAAATTTGTGTACCCACTGATTCATGACCTTCAGAGCTAGGTAGTTGATTGCACCCATCATTGTCAAGAACCCTTGAAAGCTATGGGTATTGATTGATTAATCGACCTCCAGGACCAAATTTGTTCATCCATAACTTTCTTTTTATTCTTTCTTCAGAAACAGACAGGTGCGATAAATTGGCACAGGTGTTTTGCGGTGTAATTTGAAAATATTTTCCTGTCAATTACTATTTTTAGAAAGATGAAAGCAGACAGCACGTGGAAGTGTGTCCCGAGGGTGGAGTCATTGTTCAGAAGCTGGCCAGTCGGATTGCAGAGGACGGAGGCGCAGCCTTAATTGTAGACTATGGGCATGATGGGACAAAAACTGATACTTTCAGAGTAAGTACCCCATTTAGAATCTCATATGTTTTCTCAATTGGGGCCTGTGCTGGTTAGTTGATAACTAAAGTGTTATTGATCCAACTGTAACACAAAGTAGTTCTTACAATAAAATTCTGGATCTCAGGAGAAAGTCTACTGTTGAACACCACCTCCTAAATATCACATTAAACAGATAGTTCATCCAAAAATGAAATTCAGTCATAAATTGCTCTCCTCATGTTATTCCAAACTCAACAAAACACAAAATAAACACAACCCAACACAATTGAACATATTTTTTTATGAAATCCTACAGAAATCCAACAAATCTATGGCCCTCCATAGACGGCAATAGTCCTGAAACATTCAAAGCCCAGATAAGTACAAAGAACATTGTCAATACAGCAGGGGTGTAGATTTAGCATGGACAGAGGGGATGCACCCCCACGAATATCCATCAACTTTTGAAATGTCCCCACTAATAAATTTATTCACTTAAAAACTAATATAAATCAGTCTCTGTCAATATTATTGTAGAAATGCAGAAAGGGTTAAATCATGTTCTCACCTTTCGCATCACCCCACCAAACACATATGAACTTTGTGATTGGCTGTGTCTTTCCCTGCTGTCATGTGAGAGGCTGCTGCGTTCAGATACAAGCAGTGCCAAAACTGTGCATGCGAATTTCCCATGCAAGAATAAGATGTGTGAGGTGTGTGACACACAAGTGAGGATGGTTGCAGCAAAAATAGTTGGTCACAAACTCCAGTTCACTACTGAATGAGTCTACTGAATGTATTCACCCATCCCCACCAATGTCAAGGGCAAACCTACACCCTTGCAATAGTGTCATCAGTTGTTCAATTCTCATTTGATAAAGCTACAAGGATAATTTTGTTAGCACAAAAAATAAATAAATGGTCACACTTTTTTTTGATGGTCCGTTTGTTGAATTTAAGTTCCATTTCAACTAATTCTCATTAGATTTTAGGTAGACTGTTGGGGTTAGGGGTAGGGTTAGTGTAAGTTGACATGTACTTGCAAAGTTTCTTATATTCAGTTAAATGTCTGTTGAATGTCAGTATCAATAGATGTTAAGTAGACAGTCTACTTATACTCAAATGGACCATCAAAATAAAGTGTTACCAAATAAATAAAAAAAACATGATTTTATTCAAGTTTTTTTTTCTTCAGAGTCAGTTCAGTGCATTTGTTCAAGTGCTTTATATGTCAACACAAGCACTTTTACTATAAAATAACAGTTAATTTTTGTACTGGGAGTGACAATTCACAGTAGTTAAATGGCAGAAATCACAGCAAAGTCATTAGTTGTATTTAATGTGAAGCAGCATTGTACAGACCGATTGGTGTGAGTGAAATGTATCATGAGAGCAATTACAGAGACGCTCTGTAGGCAATTTTTTACAGGCTTGTATCAAGGCTGCGCAATATATCCTTTCAGCATCAATATCGCAATGTGCGCATCCTCAATAGTCTATATATATATATATATATATATATATATATATATATATATATATATGGGCGACACAGTGGTGCTGTCGCCTCACAGTAGGTGGTGCTGTCGCCTCACAGCAAGAAGGTCGCTGGTTCGAGCCTCGGCTGGGTCAGTTGGCATTTCTGTGTGGAGTTTGCATGTTCTCCCCGTGTTCGCATGGGTTTCCTCCGGGTGCTCCGGTTTCCCCCACAGTCCAAACACATGCGGTACAGGTGAATTGGGTAAGCTAAATTGTCCGTAGTGTATGAGTGTGAATGAGAATGTATGTTTCCCAAAGATGGGTTGCGGCTGGAAGGGCATCCGCTGCGTAAAACAAATGCTGGATAAGTTGGCGGTTCATTCTGCTGTGGCGACCCCGGATTAATAAAGGGACTAAGCCGAAAAGAAAATGAATGAATGAATGAATGAAAATATATATATATATATATATATATATATATATATATATATATATATATATATATTTTACACACCTATAATATATATTATGCAGATGTACTTCTCTACAAAATCATACCAATCAATGTAAAATTGTGAATTTTTCACAAACAGTTACTAAAGTCATATTTTAAAGTTATATTCATACCACAATTTACACTCACCGGCCACTTTATTTGGTACAGCTTAGTAGTAGCAGGTTAGACCCACCTTTTGCCTTCAGAACTTGTGCTGCAGATTTGTGGGCTGTACTTCCATGATGCGAATCTCCTGTTCCACCACATCTCAAAGGTGCTCTATTGGATTGAGTACAGTGAACTCATTGTTATGTTCAAGAAACCAGTCTGAGATTATATGCGGTTTGAACTGCAGCAGATCATCTTGACCATGGCTGTTTCTCAATTCCAAGAATGCAGAGAACGGACTCGTGTTCTTGTGGAGACCGGTCTTGCCAGGTCACATTGGAAGAACGAACTCGGGAGACCGCGAGGACAGAGAATGCGTCCTGTGAGGAATGAGATGATGCGTTCTTCCTGATGGTCACATGACCCTCACGCGTCTTGAACCGAGAATTATTTAAACATTACAGCATTTATACAGCGATTTATTGTGTGCCTCCGTTTCACAATATAGGTTATGCATAAAGACTTCACAAATATACGCTGCACATAACAAATAAAACAGATTTTAATACAAATTTCAACAAATAAACACCCTTAATGTGCTTATGCCTTTATTAAGATTTTTATGCAAATGTTTACTTTCACCGTCTCATTTAGGGAAACTCCTGAGGTAAATAAGTGCTATTTCTGAACTTTAATAATAAATCTATATAAAATGCTGCGCTTCCCACCTCCAGTCTCGATGACTTCTCGGATTTCTAGAGCGAGTTCTGTGCTCATGTCTGCATCGGTGCGTCCTTGTTATTAAGAACACATCCGGGTACTTTCACGCGTCCTCCGTTCTTGTGGTCTTGAGTATTGGAACTGAACTTCGGTGGATGATGATGACGTTACACGAGAACACAAGACCGCTGAAGAACGCATATTAAGAAACAGCCCATGTCTACATGAGTTGAGCTGCTGCCATGTGATTGGCTGATTAGAAATTTGTGTTAACGAGCAGTTGGACAGGTGTATAAAATGCAATAGTTTGTATTTCTGCGATATACACTCACTGGGCAATGTCAGATTTTCCAATTTCGTGCAGCCCTAGTTTTATGTGCATTTAAGTGTTTCTTGCTGTATTTGACATCACACACCTTTTCATTACAAAATAAAATCTATGCATTATAACAGCTTTATTGGGAATTTTCTGCATTAAAAAATAGAAGGTGAGCACAGAGAATACAAGAGAAGGAAACAAATGTGAAGTTTTCATCTTAGGCAAGATACAGATAAATGTATCAGTGTTTTGAAATAAATTGTTATCTAGTGACAATTCTTTTTAAGATGGGATTAGCCATTAAGCAGGATCTTCAGAAAATCGAATTGTGTCCAGCTGCTAGTATGAGTGTGGTTGGGATGATTAAACTGTTTTGTTTGCATCAATTCTGCAAATAATGACCCAATTTTTAGCTGCTAGACTTGATCGTTTATTTTGTGTTACTCATCATGTGATAGGGCTTTAAAGGCCATCAAATCCATGATGTCTTGGAGGTACCTGGCTTGGCAGATTTGACTGCAGATGTGGACTTCAGTTACCTGAGGAAAATGACAGGAGACCAGGTGATCTGCTTGGGACCCATCACACAAAGATCTTTCTTGAAAAACATGGGCATTGACTCCCGTATGCAGGTGAGAATGACAGTACTACTGTCTGTGAACTTCTAAAAAAAAATATATAAAGTGTGTTGCAAAAAGGATGAAAGAGAGAGAGAATCCAGTCCAGGAGACTTGAAACGAGCAGAAATCCTATACTGAGGCGGTTTGGTTAATCTCCAGTCATACAGCGTCTTCAAGAAGTCCATGTGTCTGCAAGAGGCTACTGGAGGTCTGCAGTCTGCGTGTTTTATTACAAGTCTGATTTGAGACAATGATGTCCTGTCTATAACCACACAATTTTATCAACTAGGGGGTTTCTTTGGCCTGAAAGCATAACTTGAAGACAAAGGAAGAGTCGTTGAGACCTTGTCCGTAGCATTTGCGTCACTTTGGCTCAGCCAGTAGTCAGAAAGATTTAATGTCCCTCATAGCTGGGCTGTTAATTAATGATGTAATTAAAAACTAAAGAATATAACTTTTCACTTATATGTTGATTCATCGTTCATTTAAAATTAGATTATATAAATTTATATTCCACAAGTGACAAGAACTGTTTTCGTCCTATAAAAAGCCTCAAGTTGGTGTCACATGGATGACCTTCCTTGATGTATTCACAAATAATGTTTCCAGTTGCTTAGGCAGTTCACTGAAACCTGTTTGGATTTAAAATATCTTATACTGTGTTCAAGAATGAGGGAAAATCTTAGAGAGCTGGAAAATGCAGATTTGAAGAGTGAATAATATCAGAATTTTTATTTTTTCCTTAATTTCTGTAACACATTATGCAATACAGATTTACAGAAATGCATGTTACAATACACAATTTGGGGATTTGCACTCTGGCCAGAGGAATGTTTTGGAAAGAAAATGGTTCACATAAATAAGCGAAATCTTAAAAACAGCCAATTTATGGATGTTGTTTGTTACGCTGTGCCTAATACTAGAGGCTTGTAATATTGCATAATATATGCATAACTGCATAATTATCTAATTCTTAAGTAGTGTAATGAAATAAAGGTGGCATGGCAGCTCAGTGGTTAGCACTGTCACCTCACAGCAAGAAGGTCACTGGATCGAGTCCTGGCAGGGTCAGTTGGCATTTCTTTGTGGAGTTTGCATGTTCTCCCTGTGTTCGTGTGGGGTTCCACCTGGTGCTTCGGTTTCCCCCACAGTCCAAAGTCATGCACTATAATTGAGATGGAGAAACTAAATTGGCCGTAGTGTATGGGTGTTTCTCAATACTGGGTTGCAGCTGGAAAGGCATCCGCTGCGTAAAACATATGCTGGAATGGTTGGCAGTTCATTCTGTGGTGTCGACCCCTGATAATTAAGGGACCAAGCCAAAGGAAAATTAATGAATTAATAAATGTAATGAAGTAAGTTGTTGAAGTGGCAATAAGTAAACAAATAAAATCTGTATAAAGATCTCTCCATGAAGTGTGTTTTAAGCAAACTTTATTCATTTATTATTTTTCTTGTCGGCTTAGTCCCTTTATTAATCTGGGGTCGTCACAGTGGAATGAACCGCCAACTCATCCAGCATGTGTTTTACGCAGTGGATGCCCTTCCAGCAGCAACCCATCACTGGGAAACATCCATACACACTCATTCACACACATATAGGGCCAATTTAGCTTACCCAATTTACCTATAGCGCATGTCTTTGGACTTGTGGGGGAAACCGGAGCACCCGGAGGAAACCCACGCCAACACGTGGCAGAACAAGCAAACTCCACACAGAAATGCCAACTGACCAGGCCAAGGCTCGAACCAGCGACCTTCTTGCTGTGAGGCGATTGTGCTACCCACTGCGCCACAGTGAGGCCCCAAACTTAATTTAATTATATTTTAAAGTTGTTGTTTTGTCATCCTCTGCTTTAGGTTCTACTGAGGAGCAGTAATGACGCGTCCATCAGAGCACAGCTCATTAACAGCTATGACATGTTAGTCAACCCTGAGAAAATGGGTGACAGGTTTCAGTTTTTCACTGTGCTCAATACAGCTCGACTGGCTCAGAGCGAACAAATGCAGAAGAGTAAAAAGATGCCTGTGGCAGGATTTACTGAGCTGGAGATGCAATGAAAAGGTCTTTTGCTTTAAATGGACATTGATTGTCTGGTTTGTCAAATATATATGTGTGTTCTATTGTCTGAAAGTCTTCACAATTCATTTGCAGTATTGAGTATAGTTTCTTTTCAGAAATTACATTATAGAATAGATGACACGGTGGCTCAGTGGTTAGCACTGTCACCTCATGGAAAGGTCTCTTGTTCGCGTCCCAGCTGGGTCAGTTGGCATTTCTGTGTGGAGTTTGCATGTTCTCCCCTAGTTGGTGTGGGTTTCCCCAAGTCCAAAGACGTGCTATAGGTGAATTGAATAAACTAAATCGGCCAAAGAGAACGAGTGTGTATGGATGTTTCCCAATACTGGGTTGCCACTGGAAGAGCATCCACTGTGTAAAACATATGCTTAATACGTTTGTGGTTCAGTCCATTGTGGTGACCCCTGTTGAATAAAGGGACTAAGCTGAAAAAATGAATGAATGACTGAACATTATATCATTCGTCAACTATACAATACAATCTATTACACAAGAGGTTCTCCTTGCTTGTCCCACAAACCCACACATCATTTTATACAGCTTTAATTAACAAGTCCTGACATTACAGGCTCGTAGCCAGGGGGGTTCGAAAGGTCCAGAATTTGTCCCATACTGTACATGAGTTCATTTGTCCTATTTTGACTGCTATGCCATCAAAAATAATGAAAATAACCCATCAAAGAAAGCTTTAAGACGTAAAGCTGACGTAAGTGAAGTCATCTTACACTACCAAGTGACTGTATTGTTTTTAAATAGAGAAAACATTTTACAAGTAACTTTTATTCTAAATCTTGGTCTTTATTCTTGAAAGAAAAAATAAACCAATAAATAGGTGAGAAGCACCAAAAGTTAATTTTTAAGCATATTAAAGTTATTTTTAAAGAATAAATTAGGCTATCGTTGTTATCCATGAATCTACAATTGTCCTTTTTTTTTTACAAGAGAGGCTAGAAAAATAGGGAAGCTCTATTCTATTATGTTTTATTTTTATTATTCAAATGGCCAAATTCTGACTAAGGAAAGATGAAAGTACTAGCCAGTTGGTATTTGCCTTATAAATAACAATAGACTAAACCATTTTAAATTAAAAACTTTAACGGATTACTTTTTTCTAATTATATATGATGCACTATTTTTTATTTTAATAAGTAATAATAAGTAAATAATAAGTAAATAATATAATACATAAACTAAATAAGTAAATCTTTAGGAATTGTTTTTGGTACATCAAAAAGTGTGGTTATGATGACCACCCGACAAGCTAATGCAGAAAAATAGTGCTTAAAATGTCACTAAAATGCATAGTTAAATAGAAAATGAGGTAAATAACTGCAATAAAGTCAGATTTTTGACAATAAAAAAAAGAAAGCACCACCCATTTTATTAGGCTGGCTACAGGCCTGCATTACTAGATCCTGGATTATCCCCATCTATGGTAGGTAAAACAGCCTCTATCGACTATTAAACCGATTCGGTAGCTCTGCCCATTGATTTGCACAGGGCATAATTGATCTGAGCCATGTAGGAGTAATGAACATGTTGTGGAAGATAAAAGTGTGCAGATTTTGGTTGTGGATAAACGATCATGGTTTTGTTCATTTTCATAAATTATTTTGTTTTTCCTCAAAAACAAAGCCATGCATCTATAGCAGGGATCACCAAACTTGTCCCTGGAGGTCTGGTGTCCTGCAGATTTGTGCTCCAACCCTAATCAAACACACCTGAACAAGCTAATCAAGCTCTTTCTTGGTATACTTGAAATATCCAGGCAGGAGTTTAGAGACAAGTAAACCCTGCAGGGACACCAGACCTCCAGGACTGAGATTGGTGATCCCTGATCTATAGGTTTCACTCAACACATTAAATAAAGGAACAACTGGGTTAACACAGGTTATTGTTGGCTTCTGTGATGAGAGAAGCTCTGTTTTTACCAAGAAAATCAGCACACTCTCACTTTAGCTCTCAAAAGACAAATTTAATAGGACGTTTTAACCTACATGATCTTCATCAGAGTAGGCGCTTGTTGGTTGAAATGTTTTGTCTTTTGAGAGCTAAATTGAGTGTGGTGATTTAAAAAAATAAATAAATAAAATTCTATTCCGTTTGGCTTGATTGAGCACCCACCTTCAACAATTTCCTAGATAATTTTCTTGCTATATATTATTTTGGTTAAGAAAAAACTTTCCAGCATCAACTGATCTTATTGGTACAACCAAAATGAGTATTTTTTTTCCCCCAAAAGTGTTTTTTTTAAACTTGTTAAGATATGAAACGTAGTACAAATAGCTTTTCAATTAAAACACAACAAACAAAACCTGTCACACACACATACATTTAGGTCCTATACAAATCTATGAATACTATTAAAATAAAAATACAAATAAATAACAGTATTAAGTTATTTTACTCATCTATATACAGTTGAAATCAGAATTATTAGCCCCCCTTTGAATTTTTTTCTTTTCTTTTTCCCAAATGATGTTTAACAGCAAGGAAATTTTCACAGTATGTCTGATAATATTTTTTTCTTCTGGAGAAAGTCTTATTTGTTTTATTTCAACTAGAGTAAAAGCAGTTTTACATTTTTAAAAACCATCTTATGGTCAAAATTATTAGCCCATTTAAGCAATTTTTTTTCGATGGTCTACAGAACAAACCATACAGTAATTTGCCTAATTATCCTAACCTGCCTAGTTAACCTAATTAACCTAGTTAAGCCTTTAAAAGTCACTTTAAGCTGTATAGAAGTGTCCTGAAAAGTATCTAGTAAATTATTATTTACTGTCATCATGGCAAAGATAAAATAAATCAGTTATTAGAAATGAGTTATGAAAACTATTATGTTTAGAAATGGGTTGAAAAATCTCTCCATTAAACAGAAATTGGGTTAAAAAACTAAACAGGAGGGCTAATAATTCAGGGGGGCTAATATTTCTGACTTCAACTTT
>CAIGQQ010029540.1:867057-880726 GCA_903798035.1 Danio albolineatus
GCCCAAGTCGGACCACTCTTTCTGGGCAGTGTAGCACCAAACGCCCCCTGGGGTTTAAGGGAAAGATCCGAGCCTGACCAACCACGCTGCTTCGCCCAAGTCGAACTACTCTTTCTGGGCAGTGTAGCACCAAACGCCTTCCTGGGTTTTAAGGGAAAGATCCGAGCATTACCAACCACGCAGCTTCACCCAAGTCAGACCACTCTTTCTGGGCAGTGTAGCACCAAACGCCCCCCTGGGGTTTAAGGGAAAGATCCGAGCATGACCAACCACGCAGCTTTGCCCAAGTCGGACCACTCTTTCTGGGCCGTGTAGCACCAAAGCCCCCCCCTGGGGTTTAAGGGAAAGATCTGAGCCTGACCAACCATGCAGCTTCGCCTAAGTCGGACTACTATCTCTGGGCGGTGTAGCATCAAAAGCCCCCCTGGGGTTTAAGGTAAAGATCCGAGCCAGACCAACCACGCAGCTTCGCCCAAGTCAGACCACTGTTTCTGGGCAGTGTAGCACCAAACGCCCCCTTGGGGTTTAAGGTAAAGATCCGAGCCAGACCAACCACGCAGCTTCGCCCAAGTCGGACCACTCTTTCTGGGCAGTGTAGCAGCAAACGCCCAGCTGGGGTTTAAGGGAAAGATCCGAGCCTGACCAACCACGCAGCTTCGCCCAAGTTGGACCACTCTTTCAGGGCAGTGTAGCACCAAACGCCCCCTGGGGTTTAAAGGGCACATACATGACCCCTTTTTTTATATTTAATATAAGTCTTTTGTGTCAGCAGAATTTGTCTGTAAAGTTTCAGCTCAAAATACCTATCAGATTATTAATTATAGCTGCCTAAAGTTGTTCCATTATAGCTCTAAACAATTTTTCCATTTTTTTGCACTGGCCCTTTAAGAATAGTTCTCCCCGCCCACCGTTCCCGTCAGCGTGCCTCAATCTCCGCCCTCGGCTGCGTCAGACACACAGACACAACAGGAACAGATGTAAAGAGCAGATCTCACTACGTTTGTGAGAAATACAACAGTAAGAACTTTACCAAAGACTGTTTAATGTGTTTGTTAAGGAGTTGCAACGATGAATCACGCACAATGCAGTTAGAGTTCGTTCACGCACGCACGCGCACGCGCGCACACACACACACACAGACAGCGCGCGATTTTGCAAGCAAATGTGAAAGGATACGGGCTAATGTCCACTGCTGTAAGGATTTCTGTTATGTTAATGTACACAATAAACCTGATTTAATGTCAACAATCCGAGATTGAAGTGTCTTTTTTGCTGACACACGGCTGTGGTGATGAAGTAAAGCTGAAGTCAATGGCTGTAGTTCATTACAAACATGCTCTGTTTTAAACACGTGTTAAACTTGTGAAACTCACTCTTGATCACATTTGATGATGATTGATGACCTTCGCGAACTGAACAGACCTTTTATTCCCGGTTGTTTTGCGCACGTCCTGTCTTGTTGATATGATTATACACGTTACTACGGAGACATGTTAATACGCAGCTGTCAATCAATTCGGTGGGCGGGGGGACCGCACTCCTACGTCAAGTTGCGGTCGATCTCAAAACCGCTCCAATTGGTCCACCGTTTCTATGCTGTTAAATTGAAAAAAAGGGACTGGGTATGTTTATATCACCCCAAAATGACCGTCTATACACTATACCTACACATATGACTGTCCAAACAGCTTAAAAAGTAGATTTTTCATCAAAGGTGCCCTTTAAGGGAAAGATCCGAGCCTGACCAACCACGCAGCTTTGCCCAAGTCGAACCAGTCTTTCTGGGCAGTGTAGCACCAAACGCCCCCCTGGGGTTTAAGGGAAAGATCCGAGCCTGACCAACTACGCAGCTTCGCCCAAGTCAGACCACTGTTTCTGGGCAGTGTAGCACCAAACGCCCCCCTGGGGTTTAAGGGAAAGATCCGAGCCTGACCAACCACACAGCTTCGCCCAAGTCAGACCACTGTTTCTGGGCAGTGTAGCACCAAACGCCCCCCTGGGGTTTAAGGGAAAGATCCGAGCCTGGCCAACCACGCAGCTTCGCCCAAGTCAAACCACTCTTTCTGGGCAGTGTAGCACCCCCTCCCTCATTCCATTTTGACTTCCTACAATTAGTTTCACCAGAGATGAATTGTTGGACATTCGGACGCATACACCACCAAATACTTTTCCAGACTTCGACTTATCTGATGTTCTGTTGGACATTGTTGTCGGAGGAGCCGCGGTGCTGCTCAAACGCTTTCAGAAGCGCAGGCGTGGGAAGCGTGCAGGCGCGTTTGTGAAACTTAGACAGCGCGGATTTCGAACCGCATTGCCTAGCATCCATCTGGCAAATCTCCGCTCTCTACCCAACAAAATTGACAAACTCATTCTGCTCTCTCAGACAAACAAGGATTTTATGCATTCAGCTGCTCTGTGTTTCACGGAAACCTGGCTAAACCACACCATACCGGACAACGCGCTTAACCTATCTGGCTATCAGCTGTTCAGAGCGGATCGCGACGAGGAAACGACGCGGAAATCGTGTGGTGGTGGGACGTGCTTTTACATCAATGAAAGGTGGTGTACAGATGTAACTGTTTTAAAGAAGATGTGCTGTCCAGATCTAGAAGCACTGTTTATTAACTGTAAGCCTTTCTACTCACCTCGTGAGTTCTGCTCGTTTGTCCTCGTCTGTGTTTACATTCCTCCGCACGCGCATGTGCGCCTGGCGATACAGAAACTAGCTGATCAGATAACGGAAATAGAGCGACAGCAGCCGGACTCTGTTTTAATCATTCTAGGGGATTTTAACAAAGCAAAACTATCCCGTGAACTGCCAAAATATAGACAGCATGTTACATGTCCCACAAGAGACAGTAACATATTGGATCACTGCTATACCACAATAAAGGATGCATACCACTCTGTCCAACGAGCAGCTTTGGGACACTCTGACCACAGTTTAGTTCATCTTATACCAACCTACAGGCAGAAACTGAAAACAGCCAAACCTGTATTAAGACCTGTGAAAAGATGAACTAATGAAACAGAGCGGGATCTACAAGCCTGTTTCGACCTCACTGACTGGAGTGTTTTTGAGGCTGCTGCTAACGATCTGGATGAACTCACAGAGACTGTAACATCTTATGTCAGTTTCTGTGAAGATGTGTGCATCCCTACCAGGACTTAACTCACATACAACAATGACAAACCATGGTTCATTGTAAAACTCAGAAAGCTACATCAGGCCAAAGAGGCTGCTTACAGGAATGGGGAGAGGGCCTTGTATAAGCAAGCGAAGTACACCTTGGAAAGAGAGATCAGAGTCGCCAAAAAGAACTACTCTGAAAAACTAAAGAGTCAGTTCTCTTCCAGCGACTTAGCATCCGTGCGGAAAAGTTTGAGGATTATCACAAGTTACAAGTCACCACCCCCCAGCACTGTAGACAATGAACAACTTGCTAACGACCTGAATGAGTTTTACTGCCGGTTTGAGAAAACCTCCCACACCCACCCTGAACTGCTCTTCATCCCACCATTACACCTCCACCACCCACCGTCTCCCCCATACCTGCAATTCAGTTCAATGAAGATGATGTGCGCCAGGTCTTCCGGGAACAAAAGAGGAGAAAAGCACCAGGCCCAGATTTTATAACACCAGCCTGTTTAAAATCCTGTGCTGACCAACTGGCCCCCAGTGGAGATGATAGTGGAGATGATACACTATCTTCTCAAAACAGTGGAGATGATAGTGGACTTCAGGAGAAACCCCCCTGCTCTCCCCCCACTGAGCATCATGGACAGCACTGCGGCTGCAGTGGAGTCATTCAGGTTCCTGGGCACCACCATCTCTCAGGACCTGAAGTGGGACACTCACATTGACTCCGTTGTCAAAAAAGCTCAACAAAGGCTGTACTTTTTTCATCAGCTGAGGAAGTTCAACCTCCCAAAGGAGCTTCTGAAACAGTTCTACATCTCCATCATTAAATCAGTCATCTGCACTTTAATAACTATCTGGTTTAGCTCAGCTACCAAATCTGACCTTCGAAGACTACGTCGAATAGTTACTGAATACTGCTGAATACTGAGTCGAATAATAGAATAATACAACACACTTTACATGCCAATTTGCACCTAACAAATACACTTGTTACACACACATACACTTATTTATATATAATCAACATTGTGTTTTACATCAATTGAAGTAAATCAACATTGTGCACTGGAAAGACAGAACAGGCAGGGAACCTTCATCCACCAGTAGACACCGCCGTTGGACTAATTGGCTGGACCTTACACATTGGCTCCCTATTAAATATCGTATAAATTTTTAAATTCTACTGACTACCCACAAAGCCCTGAACAGCTATACTCCCCAGTATTTGAGGGAGCTCCTGGTTTATTATAGCCCATCACGTCCTCTATGTTCAATTAATTCTGGACAATTGATTATTCCCAGAATATCAAAATCAACTGTATGCGGTATGTCTTTTTCTTATCTGGCACCTAAACTCTGGAACAGCCTTCCAAGCACAAATAAGTGTATGTGTGTGTAAAACGTGTATAGCAAGTAGTGATGTTGGTTCCACGATTGTTATCATCAAGTGTTCATGAGATGGATTGCCTGTGGGAAGAAACTGTTTCTGTGTCGGGGTGTTCTGGTGCGCAGTGCTCTGTAGTATCCACCATAAGGTAACAGTTCAAAGAGGCAGTGTGCTGGGTGTGAGGGGTCCAGAGTGATTTTGGCAGCTCTTCTGCTCGCTCTAGATAAGTACAGTTCTTGGAAAGTAGGGAGGGTTGTACCAATGATTCGCTCAGCAGTCCAAACTATTCGACGTAGTCTTCGAAGGTCAGATTTGGTAGCTGAGCTTAACCAGACAGTTATTGAAATGCAGAAGACTTATTCAATGATGGAGGTGTAGAACTGTTTCAGAAGCTCCTTTGGGAGGTTGAACTTCCTCAGCTGACGAAGAAAGTACAGCCTTTGTTGAGCTTTTTTGACAATGGAGTCAATATGAGTGTCCCACTTTAGGTCCTGAGAGATGGTGGTGCCCAGGAATCTGAATGACTCCATTGCAGCCAAGTAAATCAACATTGTGTTTTACATCAATTGAAGTAAATCAACATTGTGCACTGGAAAGACAGAACAGGCAGGGAACCTTCATCCACCAGTAGACACCGCCGTTGGACTAATTGGCTGGACCTTACACATTGGCTCCCTATTAAATATCGTATAAATTTTTTTATTCTACTGACTACCCACAAAGCCCTGAACGGCTTAGCTCCCCAGTATTTGAGGGAGCTCCTGGTTTATTATAGCGCATCATGTCCTCTACGTTCAATTAATTCTGGACAATTGATTATTCCCAGAATATCAAAATCAACTGTAGGCGGTATGTCTTTCTCTTATCTGGCACCTAAACTCTTGAACAGCCTTCCAAGCACACTTCGGGAAGCAGACACACTCTGTCAGTTTAAAACTAGATTAAAGACACATCTCTTTGTATTAGCATACACATAAAATGCAAATCCATTCAAATCCTCTAAAGGATTGTTAGTCTGCATTATTTAGGGCAACCAGAGCCAGAAACACTTTCCAAATAACATTATAATTTGAATGGCATCTGCGCTTATGTTAGTCTGTTTTTTATTGTTCTCGAGGTTTCCATAATCCTGGACCAGGTCGTATCCTGAGCAGCTGCTGTTGTGGTCATGGAGGATTGAATAGCATGAGACCGATCCTTGTAAGACCTCAGTGACAGATGAGTCCCCGCATTGTTCCCGAAGGGCTAGCCTGTTCACCAGCCAGTGACCTACCTGCGGTTTCTCCGTGATGGACGTCCAGCGTTATCCAGCCTCTGGCGCCTAGACTGCAGCTCTGCACAAGACAGAGCCTGGTTTCTCTCGAGGTTTTTTTAATTCTTCACTTTCACCAATTGGTGAAGTTTTTTCCTCGCCGCTGTCGCCTCTGGCTTGCATGGTTCGGGACTTGTAGGGCTGCGCATCGATGGATTGATCTTCAGTGTTTGGACTTTCAGCAGTGATTATTAAACCACTCTGAATTGAACTAAACTGAACTTCAACACTGAAAACTGGACTGACACTGTTTAAATTTTTTTATTATGCACGTGAAGCTGCTTTGACACAATCTACTTTGTAAAAGCGCTATACAACTATAGATGAATATCTATATTGAACATGCTTATGACCACAGTGTACCCATCTTCTGATGGCTACTTCCAGAAGGATAACGCACCATGTCATAAAGGGATGGACATGGTCAGCAACAATATTCAGGTAGGCTGGGGCATTGACACAATGCTTAATTAGTACTAATGGGCCCAAACTGTGCCAAGAAAATATCCCCCACACAATTACACGGCCAGCACCAGCCTGAAATCAGCAGAAATAGAGGCTCATCAGACCAGGCAACGTTTTTCCAATCTTCTATTGTCCAATTTTGGTGAACCTGTGTGAATTGTAGTCAGTTTCCTGTTCTTCGCTGACAGAAGTGGCACCCGGTGTGGTCTTCTGCTGCCGTAGCCCATTCGCCTCGAGGTTCAATGAGTTGTGCGTTCAGAGATGCTCTTCTGCATACCTCGCTTATAACGAGTGGTTATTTGACTTAATGCTGGCTTTCTTTCAGCTCAAACCAGTCTGGCCATTCTCCTCTGATATCAACAAATCATTTGGGAGCTAAGAACTGCCAGGATATTTTCGGACTATTCTCTGTATACCCTAGAGAGGGTTGTAAATGAAACCCCAGTAGATCAGCAGTTTCTGAAATACTCAGACCAGCCTGTCTTGCACCAATAACTATGCCACATTCAAAGTCACTTAAATCACATTTCTTCCCTTTTAATGCTCTGTTTGAACTGCAGGAGATCGTCTTGACCATGTCTACATGCCTAATGTGCCTAAGTTGCTGCCATGTGATTGGCTGATTAGAAAGTACCTAATATTAGAAATACCTAATAAAGTGGCTGGTGAGTCAGTAAAGTAGTATGTCCTGATGCTTGAATAGGCTTGTCACACACTCGAGTATTTATAGTTTGTTTTCTTTTTTTGTTTGTTTTAGTATGCAATAAGCAGTAAGTATGCAAACTTCGACACAACATTGCTTTTGCAACTGGTCCTTTTCCTGTGACGCCATCTTAGTGATGCAGCACTGCTGGATGTGAATAGACTAAGCAATATAATAAAAAAATAAACCACATTGGATGTTTAAAATGAAACATTTTCAAACATTTTATAATACGATAATGCATTTTCCAAAGCATGTACAAACCCTGGATATTATCAAACATTAAAAAAGGATAAAACAGCCAATATTGACTAAACCACTCTAGAGCTAAAATCATACAGAAATATTGCAAAGCAGTTCCTCCTCTCCTGTACATCACTGTGACTTGTCAATGTACCACGATCTATTGCATCCATGAAGCAGATCAATAAGTCTGGTGCACCAATCTGGAGCGAGTATAAACAGATAATTTTATTCTACTTTTTCATTTTCTTGACACTCTTATGTTTTTTGGCCATTCCAAACTTGTTCTTGCTGAAATTTGCCTTTCTTCGCCGGAGAGTTTTGACATCTCTACCACAGATCCAGTCATTTCGTTGAGCTTCCCACTTCAGCTGCTTAACACCTGGATTGAAGAGAAAGAAAAATTGGGGAAACAATAAACAGCAAGCAGCAGTTTCAAAAGATATCACTCAGAGTAACAGTTCAACCATGCTACTGTTTGATATTTCATATTAATCTCCAATTGTTGTGAGTTAAGTAATTTTTCATTACTTCATCAGTACTCACCAGCTTTGTCTGCATTGGACATTGCATTCATGCCACTGTTGTCAAACTTCAGACCAGCGTTTTCATCCAACAGACAGCCAAACTGTTTAGAAAGACAAATATTAATCAGCAGTTCATTTAAACCGGCGTAATATTAATCTTCTCAATGACACTGAAATGTTTCGAACTTACTATAAATTAGGGTTGTCACGTTACTGGAATTCAGTACCAAACGGTAGTGAAATTTTAATAACGTCCATTTCCTGCGAACATCTGAGTGATGTTGAACACGTTCTGGAATACCACTGATTTGCTATTGTGTTCACGTGCTCATCAGGAAATGACTGTGATTGGCTGTGAAGGTTATCAGTTCACCAAACTCACCACTGTTTACTGAGTGTAAACACAGAAACACAGGGACACTGGAGCATTTTAAAGTCATGTCGATAAGCTGGTTTGTCTATAAGCTGACATACGAGCGATACGCTGATGAATCTCAGCTTTAAAACACTCCAGGGTCCCTTTGTCTGTGGTTCCACTCAGTAAACAGCTGTGATTTTGGTGAACCAATGACCTTCATGTCCAATCAGTCATTTCTGTTGTGCATGAGAAGACAATGGCAAATCTGCGCTGTTTACTAACGCACTCAAACGTTCCTGGGAAATGGACGTTTTTAAAATTACAGTATCGAATGGTACCGAATTCCAGTATCGCAACAATCCTACCAATAATTATTTTAAAATAATAGTCTGCTCATCATAAAACTGTGACTAATATAATTCAAGTCATTAAAGCAATACTGAGCAACAGGCAACAAACAAATACGGATGTGCACCACTTCATAAAAACCAAGCAAAAACTGTAAATGAACATGCAAAAAAAAAAAAAAGATGTGTTCAGATGTTAATTGGGCTGATCTTAAAAACAAAAAACAATAAGTGCTTTAGAGAGTTTATTTTAGTACTTGTAATCTGTAAATGTATGATACACCTATTGAAGGTGCAGTAGGTAATTGTCTTCAGAAGCATTTTTTTTTTTATTGTGCTGGTTGAAAGTGTCTTCACATTCAAATAGTAAATAATCTAAAATGTATTTATAGGTATTTTTATATTCTGGGTACAAAACTAAAAAATGTTTATCCAATTAAATATTGTCAGGCCAACAATTCCCATAATTCTGTTAAGTAGGCCAAACTGTCTGTCAGTACTGCACATCTCTGTTTACACAGATCCACCATTTACATGTACACACGTGCACATGTGAATTAAAGCGGTAAAATCAAATGCTCAGTCGAAACTTTTTCAAACCCTAAATCAATATTGGAGTTACTTTTGCATGCTGGAGGAAGGATGACACCATGACTGGAGCATTTCTGTTAGAAAGGTAACGATCCATTTTAAAACTATTTTACGCAAAGCTTATGTTGTGTTGTGTTATTAATGGGTTATATGCACAGAAGTGATTTTCAGCCACTGAAATCTTCCGGCAAACGATTGATGTGTTTGTTTGTATCCTTTATTGTCCCACACGGGGAAATATTCTGTGGACACACAGAGCACTTCAGCAAAGCCCTTCCCCTTCACACTCGGTTTTAAGGCTCAAGTGGAAGGGGTACAAAAATAGAATTGGGATTGGGGCTAAAAATGTAAAAATTAAAAAATATATTTATATATATTTAAAAAATAAATAAAAATTGCGACTATTTTCAATTTCATAAGAGACATTTTACAGCATCGATAAAGTACATTTTTATTTACTTTCACTACAAAACATCAGTAAATAGTGCTATTCAACCTAGCCTGCTTTACTGTGCTGAGGTTGCTTTTATATTCACAATGGTTCATTTTTGAACAATGACAACCTGTGACGCACTCCCTATATTGTTTACCAAGCTACTTTGAAGAATCGGTCAGAAATAGCATGCAAGTATGGCTTAGTGATAAAAGTAATTCCTGCATGCCACCGGCCAAGCACTAAGCATACAGTAGTAGACCAGCAATGTATGAAATTTCGCACATTATGACAAGTTTAGCTTGTTAACTATACAACTGAAAATGTGCTAGACATGATACAGTTTTTCGTTGGAAATTGTAGCATTATAAAGTACTGTTTTTTTAACTGGCGAACGACATGATCTAGTGCAGTGGTTCTCAACTGGTTTGGCCACGGGACCCACATTTTTACATGGTCATCAAGTCGCGACCCAAATTTTTAGGAACTGTAAAATAATTTTAGGAATTATAATTAAATTGTATTTATTTGTTAACGCACACAAGTAGTGACAGAAAAATCATGAGAAAATCACCAAGACTTACAAATAAACAATATTTTATTGCTGACATTTAACAAAATGTATCAATTTATAGAAATATTACAAAGTAAAAACGACAAACACTGTCAACAGCGGTTAGGATAAGGAAAGGTTGTTACCATAAACAAAACTGAACTGTTAATAAAACATTAACACTGATCCTGTTGAACAGAACAAACCAGCAAATTGTAAAATGATTAAAACATCCATAACCATTTTTTACATCTAATATGACAGCAATTATAAACATACGTTTCACTTAACAGTAATTTGGAAAGATAATGAGATAACTGAGGATGTGCTTTACTGATGTGATAAGAGTTTCAAAGTCAGGGGTGATGGTAGACAGTGCTACCTGAAGATCGTGCTCTATGTACAACCTGTTCCTTTGCTTGGAGTCAAGCTGCACCAAGGAAGATATGCCACTTTCATACGAATACGTCGTTCTGAATGGGATGGGTTTGATCGCACTTCACCAAATTTCTTTTTCAGCGTCTTATCACATGAAAGCTCCACGAGCTGACTCTCTATGTTGCTCGGCAACGTGCCACTTTCCACGTCGATTCCAAAGGGATCGGCTGTCGTGCGCGCATTTTTAAAACTAGTTAAAGATTAAACTTTTGTTGTTTTTTTGACCACACACTCCGCGACCCACTGAAAATGTTCCTGCGGCCCACTTTTGGGTCGCAACCCACCAGTTGAGAAACACTGATCTAGTGGGTCTATCATCTATAAGGTGCGTGTGTTTGTGATTTCAGGAGGCGTGGCTTTGGAAGGCAGGGGAGGGACTGTGTTTCAAAGATATGCTAAGCGGTTAGCATTTTGGCAGATCACCTACTGCACCTTTAAGGCAAGGCAAGTTTCTTTATGTAGCACATTAATACATAATGGTAATTCAGTAAGTATTAAAAATAAATTATGAACAAGGTATTGTGGTTTTATTGCTTACGCAGTTACACAAACTGTTCTTTTAAACTGGAAAAAAATAATACTGGTCAATATTGCTATTAGAATTGGGTAAAAGTAATTAAACAAATATAAATTAGTTGCAAATTTGTGAAATTACAGATAACTAACACTGATTTTGTTTCATACATCCAATATTTTTTAGTTGTTTCATTAAGTCAGAAAAACTAATAACACATTGATGAGTTTGTGTACTCTCTGTAAGGTATAACAAACATAAGTAATTTCTGTCATCAAAATACCTTAAGTACACCACCAGAAGTGTGTGTATCTTGCTCTACTTACAGTAACTGTTCCAAATTCCAATAAAAAAAACCAAACAAACACAAAAATACACAAGCACACAAATTAAAACGAATATATACTAGTTTGTTTAAAGGCAAATGGTGGTTGCATCAAGTATTGATCTTAAGTTTACTGATTAAAATAAACTACTTGTGACATTTTTGAAAACAAACCATTTACCTCTTCAGCTGAAGCAAACACTGCTTGGTCCTTCCTTTTTCTTTTCTTTTTCTTCTCTCCGTGTTGATCGCCTTCAGAAAAAAGGGTTCACACACACAGACACACATCAAGGTCAGGTTAGAAGCACACGTTTGAATTTAAATCTACTAAAGTACCCAGCAGGACACAAGTTAGCAGATACTATCTGCATTGCTTTAGAGAAATGTTCATGCAATATGCATGGAGACCTCTTCTGAATTTATAGAATCTAAAGTTTGTGGTCTTCTTCCAAAAAAGCAGTCATTTAAAAGTTCAACTCACTCACTTCTTTCAGCTTATTCCCTTTATCAGGGGTTGCCACGGCAGAATAAATTACTAATTAATCTGTTTGTGTTATCACAGCACCACCGCAGTGTGTAATTAGATCTGGCCATTCTGCCGATGGCACTCTGATGATCAAACAGGTTTACATGCTCGTTAATGTTTTAGAAAGACATTTTACTACGTTAGTAAATTTGTGCAGTACAAACTGAAAAACCTGCCATTGCAGTAACCAACTTCTACTTTCATTTAGCTTGGGAACTAACGTGGTCAGAACTAAAGTTTATAGGACTGGAAACCTCTCAAGCGGTGGACTAGTACATTCCCATAGGCTGCCGCTGAACCGCATAATAGCTGATGTGATTTCAACTCTCCTGGATGCCCACACAGTCTAATATGTAACACACTTTCACTGGAGCTCATTGACACCTCCCATTGAAAATGATTGACTTCTGTTTTTTTTGTTGCTCCCGTCAGCGGAGCAGGGAGACATATGCTCTCCACCCCAAACCCAGCCTTGAGAGCCACTGTGGATTCTTTTCTTTCCCCCGTTTTCATTTTCTTGATCGTTCCATATATGGAAAATATAAACACATTAAAATACAGACATTGGCCTCCACACCCCACTAAGTAAAATGTGATTTATTTCCCTTCAATCCTTCCATTACATTAAATCCATCATCCCCCCGTTTACGAATTGTCTTCTACACTCAGCTCTCTCAAAAGATTAAACCAATGTGCAAATGTTCAGTGTCAATACAAGTGATTTTAACCCTCGTGTGATATAACTTGAAATGGGGCTAGACGCTATGGACCAACATTCACATCCCAGTATACTTTGATTAATCCACCATGTGTCTTTTTTATCGGTACCATCTTGTGTACAACCTTCAGTTAAATTCAAACACTCACTGTTGTTCACCAAGCCTGAATGCCTGAAAATCATGTACTATATCCTAGCAAGCATTAGTAAAGTGTGCGTAGGGTGCAAGTGTGAGAGAGAGCAGATAAGGAGAGTCCCTTCAAACTGTACATGAGACCACGGTATAACAATCCTACACAGTGTTTAAAAATATATCTGTATAAATAATATTCCACCCAGCCCTAATTTGAAATGTCTCGGAGCGGGTGATACAATGGTCTAATTCCCACAGAAACAAGCATAATCAGAAAAAAAGTACATTTAGGGATCTTTAGCCCATTGCAATTAGCCCAAAATTCTCAATTGTTATTTCAAACTACTCTACTAGTAGGATATTCTCTCTGGGTCTGGTTATTTTAAAACCTAAAAAAAAAAAATCTTGTGTTGACTCCTTCTGAATTGAATATTGTAAATGGCATAACACATTTAACAAACAAATTATGTTAAGATTATTCTAACCAATCTTGGATCATTAAATCGAATAGATTACATCAAGTCTGTGACACCTGTGGGATTATACATTTATATAATACCATTTCAAATTAACAATAATCTACATATAACTGAAAAGTCATACTCATTGGCTTTTAATCATATAATTTCATTAACAGCCAGGCCATGAGGGACATTAAAACCTTTGTCTCCCTGACCACTGCCTGAGCCAGAGTAATGCAAATGGTCTCAACTACTCTGCTTTTTGTCTTTAGTTGATCAAAGAACTCATGTGGCCAGGAGCTGGGCAGGATTCTAACACCTATATGCTGTTTTTTCATGCTGACTCCCATACTTAATTTGCATGCTTTGTTTAGTCATCCCCCTCCGCCTAAGAAGACAATATAGACAGGAAAACTTTGTCTCAATCTAGACTCGTGATAAAACTCGCAGACTGCAGACCTTCCAGTAGGCTCTGTAGACGCATGGACTTCTT
>CAIGQQ010029540.1:881126-913915 GCA_903798035.1 Danio albolineatus
AATTATGTTTACTTCAGTGTGGTGTAATTGAAGGCGCGTAATAGCGACACCCGGTGGTTATTTATTGAATTACATCTATTTTTCTACAGCGGGCCAGATTTAATTAATATTTATAAAAAGCCTCGCGGACCGCCACTAAACTGATTGCGGGCCGCAGATGGCCCGCGGGCCGTAGTTTGGATACCCCTGGTAAAGACCTTCTGATGTAGTTTAAACAGAGCATCAGAATGGGGAAGAAAGGTGATTTAAATGACTTGGCATGGTTGTTGGTGCCAAACGGGCTAGTCTTAGTATATCAGAAACTGCTGATCTACTGGGATTTTAACGCACAACCATCTCTACGGTTTACAGAGAATGGTTCGAAAAAGAGAAAATATCTGGTTCTGTGAGCGCAAATGCCTTGATGTCAGAAGAGAATGGCCAGACATGGCAATATTATCTCAAATAACCACTCGATATAAGCGAGGTATGCTGAGGAGCATCTCTGAGTGCACAACACCACATGAAAGCATGTATCAACAATTCAGGCTGGTGGTAGTGGTGTAATCGTGTGGGGGATATTTTCTTGGCACACTTTGGGCCATTAGTACTAATTGAGTAATGTGTCAACACCACAGTCTACCTGAGTATTGTTGCTGACCATGTCCCTCCCTTTATGAGCAAAGTGTACCTATCTTCTGATCCAGCAGGCTAAAGCGCTATGTCATAAATCACAAATCATCTTAGACTGGTTTTTTGAACATGACAATGAGTTCACTGTACTCAAATAGCCTCCACAGTAACCAGAGCTTAAGCCAATAGAGCACCTTTGAGATGTGGTGGAACAGAGATTTTGACATGATAGCATCACGCAGTTGCTGCAGATTTGTCAGCTGCACATCCATCATGCGAATTTCCTGAGGAATATTTCCAGTACCTTGTTGAATCTATGCCACAAAGGATTAAGACAGTTTACTTTCTTTACATATTGAATTGCCGTTTTGTATAATACATTTTAAAATGAGCTTTATCACTCATATGCTTTTATGGGTAGTGCCGAGCTTGTACTGAAAGCTCCAGGTTGCAGGTACCATACACAGTGGAAAATCCTCCAAACGTGAGCCAGACAGAACTGTATCATTCCATGCAACACAGGAAAAGCCATTAGCGGAGTAAACAGTATTAGCAATTTCTTAATCTACATTGAACATACCTTGCAAAGTCCAAGTCATCATCCTTGAAATCTGTGAAAAAGCTGTCTCCTTCATAAGTATCTGATAAAACAAAATGTGGGTCAGGTTTTCACAAGAAAAATAGAGAGGTACAAACACCGTATTGATTTACGACCTACCAAGCACCCTCTCAAATTCGTCATCATCAACATCCTCCACACTTTCGTTGTCCTCATTTCGTTTCGTCTTTTTCCATCGTTTCTCCTCATCTCGCTTCTTAAAGTACCTGAGTGACAAACACACACACACACACACATTAGCAGCTTAACATTATTTCTATTCTCTACCAACATATTTGGTTGAAACTTCTACTAACCTGTAAAAGAACACCTCATCCACAGGTATCTGACTCTCCTCTTTGGCCAGATATTCTTCACTGTTAACTGAATAAAAGATAAACAATATTCATCTTCATGATCCATTACAAAACTAATGTTTTTTTTATATATTACATGGCTTTATGTCATGTAATACTTAATTTGGTAAACACTGAAGCTCCATAGTAGAAGAATCATAATATTTTTACTAAGGCTGCACAACATATCGTTTCAGCATCAATATCACTATGTGATCCTTCACAATAGTTACACAGCAGGATATGCAATGTTGACTTTGAATTATAATTTATCATTTGCAGGGGGTTGTGATGTTTGAGATTGTATAATGATTTAAAAGCACAGGCATAATGAATTGCACCATTCGTGACTTTTATAATGATTAATTTAAATTATTTTTATTCTATCATTCAACTATTGTACTTGAATACTTTATTTCAATTGTATCGATTTCTTGACTGCATTAACAAATTGTTATTCATGAAAATACAACACATGCAAATACAGAAATGCACTGCAAATAGCACAGGCTACAATGAAACTGTGTCAGGAATTTTTTTTTTTTTACATATTTATTAGATTTTACGAAGATGCACTCTATATCAACTGTATTTCATATAAATTCTACATTCTTGCAACAACAATAAACAAACAAAATAAAAAGCTAGGGATGCACAATAATTACCGAACTTATTAATTATTGGGCAATATTGGTAAAAATGACAATTTGTATCATTCTGATAGGTCAAAGATTCATTCATTTTCACAGTGCAAGTGAGTGCTACTTTAAAACAATCACTCTCACACTTCACTTTTCACTTTACAGCCTCAAGTCTTTTTGAATATGATGCCACAAGCTTGGCACGCCTGTCTTTGGGAATTGTTTGCCCATTCCTCTCAAGCTCTATCAGGTTAGATGGGAAGTGACTGTGTATAGCCATTTTCAGATCTCTCCAGAGACATTCAATGGAAATTAGGTCTGGGCTCTGGCTGTGCTACTCAAGGACATTCACCGAGTTGTCATAAAGCCACTCCATTGACTAGTCTTCCAGTTCCTGCTGCTGAAAAACATTCCCACAGCATGATGCTGCCACCACCACTGTAAGGATGGTATGAGCCTGGTGATGAGCGGTGCCTGGTTTTCTCCAAACGTAACACCTGGCATTAACTACAAAGAGTTAAATTTTTGTCTCATCAGACCAGAGAATTTTGTTTCTTATGGTTTGAGAGTCCTTCAGATGCCTTTTGGCAAATTCAAGGCTACAGAGTGGCTTTCGTCTGGCCACTCTACCATACAGGCCTGATTGGTGGATCGCTGCACAAATGGTCGTCCTTCTTGTAAGGTTGTCCTCTCTCCACAGAAGGACATTGGAGCTCCGACAGAGTGACGATCTGGTTATTGATCACCTCCCTGACTAAGGCACCGTTTACACTAGTGCGTTTTCGTTTTAAAACGCATAAGTTTTGCTACGGTTACGCCATCCGTCCACACTACGATGGAGTTTTTTTAGGTGCGAAAACGGAGCGTTTTGAAAACGCTGGAGAGAGCGTTTTCAATCTAAAACGCTGCTGCTGCTTCTCAGTGTGGATGGAGGGAAATGCCCAGAGTGCGCGAATGGTCACGTGATATACGTTTCTGGTGGAGGGAGATCTGTTGAGAGACTCTAGTGTGGACGCAGATCGTTTTCATGCTAAAACGCCGTTTTTAAACTAAAACGCACTAGTGTAAACAGGGCCTAAGGCCCTTCTTCCACACTCAGCTTAAATGGCTGGCCAGCTCTAGGAAGAGTCCCGGTGGTTCCAAACATCTTACACTTACGTATGATTGAGGCCACGGTGCTCATTAGAACTTTCAGAGCAGCAGAAATGTTTCTGTAACCTTCCCCAGCCTTGTACCACAAGACAATTCTGTCTCTGAGGTCTACAGACAATTCCTTTGTCTTCATGCTTAGTTTGTGCTTTGACATGCACTGTCAACCCTGGGACCTTCTATAGACAGGTGTATGCCTTTTCATATCATGTCCAATCAACTGAATTTACCATGGATGAACTCCAATTAAGCTGCTAAAACATCTCAAGAATGATCAGTGGAAACAGAATGTACTTGAGCTCAATTTTGAGCTTCACGGCAAAGGCTGTGATAGTTATGTACATTTGATTTTCAGGTTTTATATTTTTAATAAATTTGCAACAATTTCAAAAAATCCTTTTTCACATTGTCATTAAGTGGTATTGTGTGTAGAATTTTGAGGAAATGAATTAATTTAATCCATTTTGGAATAAGGCCTTAAAAAGAAATGTGGAAAAAGTCAAGCGCTATGAATTCTTTCCGGATGCACTGTATATCAAAATATATATCGTTATTGAAAATAATTATCGAGATTGCATTTTTGCCATATCGCCCAGCCCGACTTCAGCAAGAATTCCAAGAAGAGGAAAACAGGCATCAGGTACAGCAAATGTTACTTAAAAGGGTATCACTTTATAATAACAGCACACTGAATCATTTATTAAGCACTAGCCAAGAGTTCATTCATCACTAAAGTTGAATGATTTATAGTGTGCAGTTATTATAGAGTTACCAAGAGTCTTTTGCTAACATTTTTTCAGGAACAATACACTTTAATTTGACTTTGTTTTTTCACTTTAGATCACACAAATACCACTCATCATCATGAAAAGGAAAACAAAATTGGTTCAAGAAGAATCTGCCACAAATGCCCTCATAGTTTAGAAATCATGTAGCTTTTTTTTGTTTTAAATTAATATTGATGTTAAATTAAATAATTTCTGATATCAACTATGCCCTTAGTTTTTGAGGATACTTTTTTGAGGCTGATAAATGCCCATGCATTATTTTAATTATAGTAAATGTAAGAACTCACTGCAGAAGAACTTTTAAAACCAGTTGAAATCAGGCAGTTCGAATCAGGACTGGAAACTGGATGCCACATTGCCTCTCATTTAGACCAGGCCCAAGGCTATGCCATAACAGAACAGAGGGTCCCATTTCAAGTCTTACTAGTGCAGATGTTCGAAGGACCCTTCGGCTTACTTCGTTAATAATTAAATCTAGACAAAGAGGTTTTACAGATATTTTGAGCGGGCTTTGTGTCACGCGACTGGTAAATGACTCATGTGCTCGCCTCGAGGGCATCCAGAGAGAGACCAGAGATCTCTGGATTTTCAATTCATACATGAAATGGAAGACAATCTCTTGAAATATGCAAAACTAAGGCGGATCGGATGCATCTTTTGAAATAATATGCTATAGGTTTTCCTCATATGTTGTGCGTGTTCCAACCAACCAGGTTATTCAATGTGTTGTTTTAACCCTTATAACAGATAAAAGTTCTGTGTGTGTCTGAAATGTATAGTGTTTGGTACTAAACTGAAGCCAGTGACATTTGCAATACAGAGATGTAAATGAAAAACTAGTATTCATTTTGTAACCTTTGATATGAGAGTTACAAATTTACAAATGATTTTACCACATGAAACCAACATGCATTCTCTGTTAATCATTGACCTTTGCTACATGATACGGGGCGTGTACCCGCCCTTCATGGTCACTGCTTATTGGAAGATGGAGCCACAGGGATGGACCAGACCAGGTCGCTTAAAAACGCCCTGCAACCGTAAAATCTTTGCTTTTTGCATCAAGCTCGCTCGCGCCAGCTGTGCACTCTGCCCCCTCTCGCCCCTGCACAGACACCGCGCCACCACGCAATTGGGTCACTAAGAACTTTCCATGCAACCTTGTTAGGTTTCAGGACCGCTGAAACCGCACGAACTTCCGCAAGCCGAGAGCCTGCCACCTCGGTAACCCCGAACAACAGCCAATCACGAGTGAGTGATCCCGAAAGACGTCACCGAAGTGAGTCATCACCCAATCAGGACCGACGTGCTTCACAAGCCCAAGTCAGCGAGGGAGACTCAAGATTTTCTTCAGCAAAATCGCAAGTAACACGAACTAACGTTGTCTCTAACTGATCTGGTGCTGATTGATTTTAAGCAGTTAAAGATAAGCTCAATCTCTGCTTTTGTGGTTTCTCAGGTGTGATTCTAAGATCTAGATTCTAAGAAATTCTAGAATTAATTTGGAACTGTTGTCGACTCATTTTGCATCCTCTGAACTGCCTCTGTGTGTATGTGTGAATGTGTGTGTGTGTGTTTGTTTGTTTGTTGCTTGCTTATTACGTAGTTAGTTTCATGTATCGTAGTGTAGCTCAATAAATCTTTGTTCTCATTTTGTACAAACTGTGTTCTCGTTTATGTGCTTATCAGTCATTGCCTTGAGCTGTAGATTTTGTTACCTTGCTAAAAGTAACCCAATACTGTGTTTTGTTATTATTGTTGGCCACGTAAATAATATAAACAAGATTGGTAAACACAATGTTTTTCTATTTGCTAGACAAATGGCAGATAAAGCGTGAATCTTTTAATCTGATTCAATCTGACTCTGAATCGAATCAGTGATTCAAATCCTCAAGATTTGATTCATTGAAAGGAGCTAATAAATCCCTTATCGGTCTATTTAATGTAGCTTGGACCCCTACATAAATAAATTATATAGCAATAGGGCCAATCCATACATCCATTTGATTAAATATATATTCCAGCACACAGTAAAATAACTTCATTACATGCTAAAGGCAAATTTAAAGCCATTTTCCCTGGTTAGGCTTTTATATACAATAATAAAGGACAAAATTGTTAAAATTAAATTTTGAATAGTGAGGACTGATGTTTACTATAGTCAGAGTTGCATTTTTTTATTCTCCCGGGTGCACACGCTGCAGATTATATGAACTTTATATAATAAAAATATGAACTTATTGATTATTGGTATCTATAACAGAATCTGCAATTAGAAGGACTTCAATTATTGGCTATCTGGTCAAATTTTTCATATCCTGCATCCCTATAAAAACTAAATGCACAACACAACACAATGAAGACTTACCAGGTAATGGTTGTGCATTACCGAATGTCCTCCTGCACTTAGGCTGCATCAAAATAGCATCTGTGTTTTCTACAATGCAAAACACACATTTATAAGCCCAAGTCCACAGCTGTCAAGCATAATTTAAGTCCAAAACTGTGATTTTGTAGAGTTACTTACGTTTTCCCTTTGCTTGCTTTGGATTCCTAAAAACAAAGCGATCCAAGAATCGGATAAGCGTAAAGTCCTTAAGTGGATCCCCAGTGTACACAATGAACTCTCTCTGATAGTTAAAGAAAAATGATAGAATTTGTCAAGACTAACTTTGATGCTGGCTCGAGAGAGCTTAGCCAATAGTCGAGTAGGGTCTGTCTGCGAACTGTAAGACAGGGGCATAACATGGAGTTATGGAGACCCACACGTTAAAACTATGTTTTCGGCAAGATGGCACTGTACCCATCAGGTATTAATGTGTATATCTACTCCACACCTAAAACCAACCATCACAGTTATTAACGTCTATACCTACCACAACCCTAAACCCAGCCATCGTAGATATTAAAGTCTACATCTTCCCCAAGCCTAAACCCAACCATCATAGTTATTAATGTACACCCGTGAGTTGCGGAAGCTTTTATACTTGATGTGCTCGTCATTGTACGGTTATTTGCAACCACAGGGGGTGGCGCAAAGTAAGCTAACTGTCATGACAAAACAGATGAAGAAGTCAGTCAGTGCAGTTAATAAATGAAGGAATATATTAATATCAAATGAATAGGTTGTGGAAAAATTTGGAGAAAACATTTGGTAAATTTTTTTCCGGGAAACATTACAGCCATCTCACATGGGATCTCGATAACTGCAAGTTTCGCCTCTAGTTTACTACAAGTTATGCCCCTTCATGTTAGGCCCTTGTCTTGCAGTCCACAGTCAGATACACATGCAATTGTTTGAAAACGAGAACTATAACTGAATACATGACAAATGCACTTAAATTTTGACTACATGCTGACTTTAACCCAGAGAATACAGTTACCTGCAATATGCTCTTAGCAAAAAGAGCAACTGAGGGATGGAAATGATGAGACAGCTGAAAGAAAGAACATTACATCAAAGAAAAGCTCCTGGGGAGAATGAGAATATTGGAAACATCATTTGTCTTGGTACCTTCTGAAGTTCCCAGAGGGCTGTGTGATCAGCCCCACAGTATAAAGGGTTTCTGTTCATGGGATCATAGATTGCCTTATTCACGCCACCTAAAAACAACAGAAATTTGTAGAAATGATTGATAATTGATTAATAAAAAATGTCAAATTACAACACAAACTAACAACATAAATAAATCTTTTCAAATAACAATGAATTTTACTTTTTTATAATTAAAATGTTGTTAACCCAATGACAATTCTGCCATCATTTACTCATTCTCCACATGTTCCAAACCTGTTTGAGAATCTTTCTTCTGCTCAACACAAAGATATGCTGAAGAATGTTAGAATATAAGCAGCCATAAGATTTTGCTTTTACAATGAATGTCAACAGCTGCTAGTTTCCAACATTGTTCAGAATGTCTTATGTTCAAACAGAAGTAAATTCTTAAATGTTTAGAAACACTTGTGAGAATTTTTATTTTTGATTGAACTAACCCACCACTGACAACACCATTACTAACACCGTTTACAAGGTAACCTGACTTAAATCATTTTTACCTGTCACTGCCCTGTGTATGTTTTGAAGAGATGCTTAACTGCCAGATTTTTTTGCCATTTAGGTGTGAGGGCGATATGAGCTAAAAATCATTATCACAATATTTTCCACAGTCTAGAATATAGAGATCGTACCTTAAATTTAAGAAAAAATATTAACTTTAAATGATATGACTAGAAATAGCGAGACAAACCTGAAAAGCCTGGAAACAGGATACAGGCCTTTATTAAATTAAATATTTTGTGAACATGGGATGAAAATGAAAGTAGAACACAATCAGAAAAAGTTGGGACAGTATGGAAAACTTAAATGAAAAGAAGTGATTTTTTAATTTACTTTGACTTGTATTTCATTGCAGACAATACAACAGTAAAGCATTTACCATGTTGTAATGTTGCTATTCCTTTTCATTCCTTTTAAAAGATGTTTAGGAACTGAAAACTCCAAGTGATTTAGGAGTAATTTTGGCCCATACTTCCTGCAAACAAGACTTAATGTGGGCAACAGTACGTGGTCTTTGTTGTCGCATTTTGTGTTTCAAAATGTGCCACACATTCTATATTGGAAACAGGTCAGGACTGCAGGCAGGCCTGTCAATTACCTGTATCCTCTTCCTCCGCAGCCAGGACTAATGTCTGCGAGTAATGTGTGCAGAATATGCTTTTGCATTGTTCTTTTGGAATATGCATGGGCCTCCATGGAAAAGGCAGCATACTGTACTCCAAAATCTCTATGTACTTTCCAGCATTAATGGTGCCATCACACATTTGGCTGTTGGACTTGTTGCTAGTAACAATCTGGATGTTCTTTTCTTCTTTGGTTCGGAGCTGTTTTTTACTTTTTCTCAAAAAACACCTAATATAATAATCCATCTGACCACAGTAGATGTTTCCAATGTGTGATGGTCCACCCCAGATGTTTCTAGACACTGTTAACATATGGCCTCCTTTTGGCATAGTACACTTTTAACTGGCATTTGTGTATGTAACCATGTATTTTGGTACTTGACAAAAGTATGCCAAAGTAGTGCTGAGCCCATGTAGTGATTTCGCTTATACATGAATGCCGATTCTTGATGCAATGCTACCTGAGGGATCGGAGATCACGGTTGTTCAGCTTAGGCTGAAAATGAAAACTGTAAATTCCATCTCTGCCCTGCTTCTCTCTCTCACTGTGGCCCCTTTGACCTGCTAACGTGTGGCAACACGTTACAGCGATACTTATGAATCCACACACACACACACACACACACACACACACTGTTACTCTGCGGCGCAAGTATTTTCCTACGCATCTATCACGGATCAGCTGTCATAACTGCACATTATAGACTGTAACCGTGGCCATTTATCTGTATCTGTATCACTTATCAGTGAATAACGCCAGAGTCGTGCTGACCGAGCCAAACAAAGCCCTTTCTGTTGAGCGCGGAAACACAATGACCAAACACAGGTGTTTAGAATTCGCTCAACAACACTCAAAACCAAGCGGGATAACATTTACATTTGTTTATTTGTTTTAAAGCTTATGTTGTTCTGTGCATGTCCTTGAGTTTTGTTTTATACATTCAAAGAGCGTTTTCTTTGAGAAGATAAAGTTAAAGGTACAATTCATATACCTGACTGCTTGTATTAAAGGACAAAATTGTATTATAAATAATATACAAATATAAATATATTTATAAATCACACATTTTAATACAAGAATTCTTGTGCCGTAAAGTAAAACCTACAATTGTGTATGGAAAGCATTGTCAATGCACAGTGAATGTCATAAAAATCAATATGAATAATGTAACAATCTGAATGTAAAAGTTGTAAAGGGTTTATATATATACACAAAGTTTTTATATATAATTTAACTGAATTAAAAATACTGTAGTTATTTTTTTTATTTGTTATGACAACTGACAACTTTATCGGAATTTTTTTAAATTAAATAAACAGTAGCATACACTGTGATTATGCTTGGTCTTTCTTTGGTGCTAAAAAAAAACCACCACACCAAACCTGTAGCTCTTTTATAAAATTATAGTAAAATCGCATTTTAAAATGCAATTCGCAATTTTGATTAGATTGATTTTTTCTAGTGAAAAGCACTTCAATAATCATGCACAAGTTATCATTCTGAGCTCAAGTCCATTATTTTATATGTGGAAATATGATGAATGCTTGCAAAAAAAGAGAGAAAGCAAAACCACACATGCTTTCCACACATTTTTAGATGGCCTCGTAAATGTCAAGAGGACACACACCAGATTCTGTTCTTATTTCTTGGCATCTGGCTTTGTCACAAGATTATATATTTATTACAAAGTCATGTCTCTGTGTTTTTAAAAATAATGCTTCCTCTGTTCTGTTGCCATTCTACTGACTTGTGGCACGCTTTGGTGATGCTTCTCTGTAAACCAATTGCATTCAGCTGCGCATCTAGCTCAACCTTTTGGGTATCGTTCTGTTGTGCTTAGTACCCTTTGTAAAGAGTACCCAAAAAGTGGTATGTGAGGTTCTGTATGTGGGAGACCAACCCTTCTATTTTCAGAAGTTAGCATTTTTGTTGGTCTACAATGAAATGCAACCCTGGAGTTTTCAATCTAAAACATATCTGCTGTAGGGAATGAGCCACGTTTTACGCTGAATCCATAATCGGCATAAACAAGCCTCCACTCCGTCTCCTTCGTAATTAGGAATTGCCTGAAGCTAATTCCAATACACATGCGTCTTTCCCCTTTATAAACAAAGGACGTGTTCTTACCCTAGTTACTAATTGACTCCCATCTGTGAGTTCTCGACCATTTGCTTTTCACGTGACTATGATAATTGAATTCTACACCCAACGCCAGAAAGAAGCATTTGTGTATCTCCAGGGGAAAACGTCCCCGCCCCTTTTCCGGCCCGGATAACTGAATCCTATGACTGTCTCTAGACAAAAGCCCGCGCGATTTCTCGGACATTTCGCGTTTAAAAGTGTGTTTTGCTTTGATGTTTTATTGCTAATAGTTGTGTATGTTTTGCTATGCATCTAAGCATGTGTATTCACTATAATTGTGTCTAGAAATGAAGTGTTGTAGCGTGTGTAACGCACGTAATTAACTGTATTTGATGAGGGCTATAATGTTTGGTCTCAAACTGAAGCTATAAGGCTTCAGAGAACATTGGTTCAAATGATGAAACTGTATCTGCAAATAATACTTAGTTATGAAGCTTTATTGAAGTTTGATAACGTGAATAAGATATTAAGCCCAGCCATGACGCCTCCCTGGGCGTGGACATACAGGGAAAAGATGGGCGTGGGTATAGCACCATACCCACGGTCATTGGACACTAGCTATAAAAGCCCAAACTGTAAGATTTCATGGGCTTTCGCATCGGCTTTGCACGGGTTCCATATTGGCTTTTGCTTTGCTTCACGAGGGGGTTCTACGCACGAACTTTGCGTTACACGCTTCCCGTCTTTACAACACGCCTGCCGGACATCGAGTGTGGAAGAACCAACCAGCTCAGCCTGCGTCTGCCCCGCCGTAACAGCTACGGCCACGTGACCCCGTTCACAGGAGCTCACATTGCCTCTGTATACATCGCGGCTCGCATGAACAATCTGACCTTATTGCTCGTATAGACGTTTCCTACAACCGTCCGAAGCCGCGTCATCCAGCAGTAGGATCAGTCATTCAACGTTTCCGGACTCTGTCTCATAACCCTGCCAAAGAGCCTTTCTCAGGAGGAATTCCCTTACAGCGAACTTCCCGCGCGCTGACGTCAGACTCTCCGTCACTGGGAACAACGCTCCATGAGAAGAAGGAAAAGCCCTCTCCAAAGGAAATCCCCAACCACGTCAACGCGCTGCAACCAATCGGCTTCGCCGGGGCTTCCCTCAACCAGAGGACACGTGAAACTGGTCACCGAACCGCAAGTAAAACACAGACCAATTTTTATTACATACTGAAGCTGGTAATTAAGTTGAAGTGCCTGACCGTTGTCAGTTTCTCTGCTTGGTGGTTTTCTCAGGTTGCAATACTAAACTTAAGCAAGTGCTAGACGTCTGAGACTCTTTGTCGCTCATCCTCAGTCATTCTCAACCCAGAACTGTGTGTGTGTGTGTGTGTGTGTGTGTATCTGTATGTTTGTCTGTTTTACGTAGAGTAGTTCACAGTGTGTAGCTTAATAAACTTGCGTTTCATTTTAAGATCCTTGTCGGAGTTTTATGTGTTTCTAAGTTACTGCCTCAGCTATATGGTCTTGCTACCTCGCTTGTGTAAATAGTGAAATCCTACTTATATTATTATCGTTGGCCACGTAATAGTATAACATAGATTTACTAAAGATAGTCACGCTGCTTACTTCTATTAGGGTGGACCAATAGATAACGTAAGTGTAAGTGTTAACATATTTCTGACTGTGAGTCAGTCGTCCGAATCTTCTGATTCGAATCCCCGAAAATTAATGTTAATTAATTTGAACGCATGAGCTAATTCTTAAAGTACCGGACATCGTAGATGGTCCAGGCACCACACTGCAGACGTCCAAAAAGCCTCAAAAATCATCTGTTTTAAATTGTAAATGTACTAGTTCAAACATGGCAGTGGATGGCAGCAGTAGTTTGACTAGCTAAACTAACATGCATGAAAATGTAAAAGAAGCATATACTTTTGGGTCATGCACACATTGTACATCAAGTCAAAGTAATTACCAAGGGAGCGCAGTAGGTTTACCTTCCAAATTTTGCTGATGTACCCATGATGCAGTGGGCTTCACCTGACATTGTTTTGTACATGGTTTTACTTTGTGTTTTTCAGGATCCACAAGAGTTTCCTCAGCAGTGTCGTTATCATCTAGATCCTCTTCGAGATCCTGATAGAACTCTTCCTCTTCATCCTACAGAAGGATTAGTTAGAAGCAGCATGAAACTAAACTCTCAATACTGAACAGTACATATACAAAAGCAAGGAGAGACCATTTACACAGACACTAATATCCATTGTGCTACCAGGGTGGGTTATAGTCAAGAGTATGCAACATTAAAAAAGTTAGTGTGTTTTTTTTGTTGTTGTTTTTTTTTTCAATTTACAAACCCCTCTGAGGTACCTGAGGTGATCATTGTCAGTTTTTTTGTTGTTCAGCTGAACATAGAAGCTGTTTCTAAAAAATAAATTTCAGGTGCTGGTTCGGAAAAAAAATCCTTTTAATATGGAAAATATTCCTTCTACCATTCCTTTGCTAGTGTCGTCAATCTGGCAACCAGCTCTTGTGTGTGTTTTGAACCAGGAGTGCAATACCTAGTTCACAACTTGCATACTGCACCTTTAACAGTAATTCCACTAAATATGTGTCATAGAAAACTTTGTGGCAAACAGAACATGTACGTTTTAATGGTATCTTGCAAACAATGATTGTTTTTAGATAAAATCACAAAAGTAATTTAATGATGCCAAACTTGTGTTGTTGTTGTATGTTAATGGTCTGAGAAGTCAAGTCACCCATTAGGCGTTCTCCAGTGATAATACATAAAAGACTGGTAATCGGACTACATATACAGCAGACTCCAAGTGCATGTGGAGACTTACCCCCTGTTCTTGTAGCAGTAACTTTAGGCCTGGCTTGTCCTTCATCACTTCCGACACAAGGAAAAGAGCACCGCATACAAATTCAGGAGTCTGCTCACAGCTGACCTGAAGAAGCCTTTTCACAAATGCCTTCACACGCCTGAGAACTATGTCAGCTTTCAGAGACTTATACAAGAGGTTGAGAAACATACTCTTTCTTGAGCTTGAAAATAACCCTGGGTCCAACAATTTCCTGTGGAAAACAACAGTTGTACAAAATAGATTACAATCCCATATTGACATATTGTAATCTGTGCAACTTTACCAGTGACATACATATAACAGGGTCTCTGTAGAGTTTATAAAGGTACCATAAACTGCATCAATCCAGTAAGTTAAACTTCTCTCTGGTATCTGAATAGAAGCTATGCTGCTTAGGTAAGTTCTAAAACTCTCCAGAATTCTGATATTTCAGCATTTTATGAGTAGCTATACATGCATCGAAACAACAACCTACTTCCAAATTCAGAATGTTTTTAGATACTTCATCCACATCTGTGACATCAGGAGTGTTTGGGCAATCTCTAATGACAGCACTCAAAGCATGTGAATTACTGTTCAGTGTAGTCAGTCCTGTTTATGTGTACTTTGCACATTGACTTTGTCAAGTCTTTTGCTGTAATATTCACAATGCGATCATGACAAGGCCTTTGAGGGCAGGACAGCCGTTCATATATGCTGTATATGCACTGAAGGCAGGTGATTTTGCACTGGAGGCGCAAATTAGTCCACTAGCTCCGCTGTTTTGAATAAAAGTGCCGGAGTGTTTCATATCTGAATGTCCAGCTGTTCAACTCTTCCTTGAGTCTGCTTGAACATGTAGAGGGGTTGGACAATAAAAATAAAACGCCTGGATTTAGACCACAATAACTCTTTGGTATGGTGTAGGGCAGGGGTGCTCAACCCTGCTCCTGGAGATCGACCGTCCTGCAGATTTCAGTTGCAACCCATATCAAACACACCTGCCTGTAATTATGTAGTGCTGTTCAGGTCCTAATTAATTGGTTCAGGTGCGTTTGATCAGGGTAGGAGCTGAGCTCAGCAGGAAGGTCGATCTCCAGGAGCAGGGTTGAGCACCGCTGGTGTAGGGCCTCCATTTAAGGCCAATACAGCATCAATTTGTCTTGAGAATGACAAATAAAAGTCCTGCATAGCGGCCAGAGGTATTTTGAGCCATTCTTCTTGCAGAATAATGGCCAGGTCAATACGTGATGCTGGTGGAGGAAAACGTTTCCTGACCAGCA
This sequence comes from Danio albolineatus, assembly GCA_903798035.1. Taxonomy (NCBI): domain Eukaryota; kingdom Metazoa; phylum Chordata; class Actinopteri; order Cypriniformes; family Danionidae; genus Danio; species Danio albolineatus. Next base: position 896,171 of record CAIGQQ010029540.1, read on the forward strand.
TTATTATCCTGATACAGGACACTTCAGGACACAATGTTTGAACCATTGGGTGCACATGGTCCTCCAGAATGGTCCATTAGTCCTTGGCAGTGATGTGCCCATCTAGCACAAGTATTGAGCCTAGGGAGTCCCATATTATTGTAGCCCAAACAGTCACTGATCCGCCCTATGCTTCACTCAGGGCATGCAACAATCTGGGTGGTACACAATAACTCTTTGGGATGTGGGAAAGACAGTGAAGCTGGACTTGTTACATGTTTTACACTGTCCACAGACCAAGACTTTTGCTGTTTTGCATTGACACAAGTGACCAAAGGTTTGGCTATGACAGTACGCCCATGTATAATGACCCCAGGGAGCTCCTAACGAACAATTTTGGTGAAAACAGGAGAGTTGAGATGGCATTTAATTCTGCTGTGAGACGGGCAACTGTGGTATTAGGTTTAAAAGGATAAATTCAGCATTAATACCCGTACATCCCCTTCGGACAGCCTAATCTTGCATATAAATTTACTCATGTTGGATGTGGTTTGTCCTTCTTGGTGGTATGCTAAAATTACTGTGGCTCTTGATACATCACAAAGCCTTGCTGTCTTGGTCACAGATGTGCCAGTGTGATGCATACCAACAATTTGTCCTCTTTTGAACTCTGATATGTCCCCTATAATGTTGTGTGCATTACAATATTTTACTGCTATGAAGCCCTGGTCACACTGCACTTTTCTCCCCACAGACTTCCATTCATATGCATGCGAATGCGGCAGACCGGAAACACAAGCTCATGCGATAAGTTTTGCAGTTTGCCGAGTTTGAAAGTTCACGCTTGGTGAACTGACCTGTGAAATCGCATTGTGATTGCGTGAGAGCAATCGAAGATCAAAACATGGCCTCTCTGGTCAGAAATTTAAACAATTGGAGCAATTGCTTGCTTTTTTGATGTCTAATCACCTTGTTTAATCCCGCCCCTTTTCGCAGTGCCGTACGACGCATGCTCAAAGCCTAGTGTGACCGCAGCTTTACTCTGCTAACTAAACCTTCACACTCTGCTCTTACTGGTGGAATGTACAATGAAGATTGGTCACCAGGCTGGTCAAATTTAGACATGAAACCTCCAACTTTAAATTGGCCAGTATTTCAGTTTTATTGTCCAACCCCTGTATATTACCAATGTCCATAATCAGGTCATTACTATCATTGACCTGGTGTCCACTTGTATTAATCCAATTAATCTGCTTGCCATTGCTGATACACAAGTAATTCAGGTCCGTCCAACCTGAACACACTCCAAATCTCATAGTAGTTGTATCTAGCTTCCCGCCAATTTCTTTCTCAATCCAAGGAAACTAGATTTTCCTTCATAAATCCAAAAGTAGTAATCCCGGGGCTAATTTTTAAACCATCGGATTATCATTGTTTAACATGTGCAACAGATGATTTGTTCTAGTAGCTGTATATAACCACACGACATTGGGGGAGTCTGTGTCCACCCTCTATTCTGCTCGTAAACAAAATACTTTTTGCTGTTTGTGTGTGTGTGTGTGTGTGTGTGTGTGTATGTGTTTTAAGACTTTACAATTTCCTTGCCAGCAACATAGTCTTGTTATTCAGTTCAGTGTGCACCTTCTTTGGTATATGGACATTAGCAAATAGATGTTACATTTTCAAAAGGGCTGTCTCACGCACTGCTTGGAGTTAAGTAGGTAAAGGACATCAATTTTGTCCAATCTGCCAATACTTCATTTGTTCAATACTTTTTCCCGGCGTCATTTCATTTTATTACACATAACTTATTGCATAATGCTTATTATATGGATTTATTATTATATGGATTTATAACTTATTATATCGATTTGTTTGGTTCTTACAAACATCCGGGGAAAACTTTAAGTCAACAGCACCTTTAGAAATATGTTTTGTGAGAAAAAGTATTTAACATATTTTCCCCACTGTATATTGCCATATATCATTATTAGGATACGAGATGACATAACTTGATTTAATCCTAATCTTAATAAATCTTAATGTTTAAAGTGAACACCTCTGACAGTAGAGTCAATCAAATCAACTAAAGAGCAATAAAATCCCAAGCATTGAACATGCATTATACTGCATATACTGGTGGTGGTGTGGAGAGACCCTCTCATGATTGTGAAGCACTTTGGGTGTATAGCCATACACGATTAATGCGCTATATGAATACACATTACATTACATAACATAAAAAAAGCATTTTGGTTTACCTGTAGAGTGCTACATAATAACGATCTGAAACAGTCTGTTGAGAGTCCATGACTTGAAAGAGCAGCATAAGGGCTTGGACGGCAGTGTTGAATTTGACAACATGCACCACTTTAAACAGCGTGTCCAGCTGCTTGGACACACTGTCATCCCCAATCTTTGCATAGGGATATGCTCTGTTCACTCCAGTTAGCAGAGCACTGAGCATTTTAGATTCCATATTCTTCTTCTTAACACATGCATTGAAAAACGTGAAGTAGATGGTGATGAGCCTGGAAGCCAAGTCTGCTTCTTCGTGGCTCAGAATAACTTGATTTAGAAAGCATGCGGCATAATACTGAGCCTTGGTGCTGATGTTGGATCTGAACATGAGGCGCTCAATCTCACAGCAGATTACCGACTTCATGTTAGGATGTTTGTGAAGCACCGTTTCTAGCAAGTATGAAGCTTTTGAGGCAGTTTTGTATTCAGGATCTCCTAATTTGTTGACAATCTGAATAAGAAGCAATTTCTCCTGTTCTGGTTGGTTGCAGAGCAGCTCATAGGCAGTGGTAAGTGCTCGCATTTTGGTGGCCTCGACCATATCGTGAGCTAGTTCATCCAAAGTGACAACAAAATCTGCAATCTGAAGCTTCAACTGGTGCTCAAAGTACCAGAGAATTAGCCTGCGGTCCCGGGTGTCTTTGTTGCCACTGGATTTTTCCTCCAGCTCCTCAAAAGCATGCTGGGAGAAAGTCCGAAGCTTGCGGGTTTTTGGGAGGAGGTCAGAAAGCAGCAGTTCCTTAAGGGTATCCAAAGCCATAAGTCCAGGTCTGCGACTTCCCTTCTTTTTCATCATGGATACGAGGCTTTCAATGTGCTCGAGACTGTGAACTGGAGCATCTTGAATTAGCACAGTCATAGCTGCCATCCTATCGGTCATAGTTCCTGTGGACACTACGGTCTTCATCCAGGCAGAGTTGGCACCTTTCTGAAGGTTCTTCTTGCTTTTGTAGAGGGCAGTTTCATTCTCATAGAGTTTCTGAGCTAAAGCCTTGTACTGAGAGATCAGGGACTCATTTTGAGCAACAGACGTGCCTTCTGAGGTGTACTCAATATCGAACCACTTCCCACCAGGTTTAATGAGGAGAAACTGCCTTGGAATAAACTCAAACAGGTTTGAGGGCTTTTGTTTGGCCTTCTTTCCAGTGGCATTGGCAAGGTTTGTAGATTGAACAGACTTCTTCGTAACCTCCGTTGATGGGATAACTGTATTTTTCACATTAGGTGCAGCATCCTCTTTTGTTTTGGAACCTTTTGCTTTTTTTTTCTCCTTTTTGGTTGGCTCTGAGGATGCAGCATCCTCTTCATCTTGGATGATTTGCTGATCTGCATATGCACGGATGCCCAGCTGTTTTATGAAATCCTCCAGCTCTCCCTCCTCTAGATCATCAATTATGACTTTTTTTCCACCATTTATGAGCTCGGTAGTGTCACTGATGCCAGCCAGCATGACATAATCTGCCTGTGACAACACAACAAGACGATTTATCAGACAAACATTAAAAAAAACTACTGTGCTGATAAAATAACTGTTTATTCTAACTATACAAAACAACAAAATTATGGATTGTGGCAATACTGCATGGTGAAATATATTACCACTTACATTAAATATGAACCTTTAGGTTACAAAATTGGAAAAATACACAGTTTAAATTGTTCAAACTATTAAAATTGTGCCATAAAGGAATTGTTTTTATTACTTAATATACATCACATATAGACTTTACGTGGGCGGTCCGCCCAGGTATATAAATGGCCGCCCAAATATATTTGATGATATAAATATATATAAAAGTAAATAATAGACTCTTTAATCTGAACGATTCAAAGAAGCGGGGGCGCCACGGTGGCGTAGTAAGTAGCACGTTCGCCTCACAGCAAGAAGGTCGCTGGTTCGAGCCCCGGCTGGGTCAGTTGGCATTTCTGTGTGGAGTTTGCATGTTCTCCCCGTGGTTGCGTGGGTATCCTCCGGGTGCTCCGGTTTCCCCCACAAGTCCAAAGACATGTGGCATAGGTGAATTGGGTAAGGCTAAATTGTCCGTAGTGTAAGTGTGTGTGTATGGATGTTTCCCAGAGATGGGTTGCGGCTGGAAGGGCATCCGCTGCGTAAAAAATATGCTGGATAAGTTGGCGGTTGATTCCGCTGTGGCGACCCCGGATTAATAAAGGGACTAAGCCGACAAGAAAATGAATGAATTAATGATTCAAAGAAGCCTTACTGAGAGGACGAAATGACATCTAAACTGGCTGCAAAATATATGTACATGATTAAAAATGGTCAATCAACTCATTTGCCTTATATAATATACACTTTTTGTTCTAATTATTAATTCATTTATAATAAATATCAATTTGAGATGTTGCCAATTTATAGTGTAATTAATTTGCTGTATGTTATTAATTTGATGATGTTGATATATTGCATATTTTAAACATATCTAAAATGCTTAGGCAATACTGTACTACTGTAGATGTCTAGCCAATAAACTTGAGAGAGAGACCTTTTTATTTGTGCACTTACTTTTGGTATTACTTTCATTACCTTTATCCTGTTTTACATATTGTGGTTAATCTATTTATACTTTTATTAATCTATTTTTTATTTCATTTATATCTGTATGTTATATTTTATATTCATATTGCTTGCACTACTGCCCTTTTTGCACTGTCTTGATTGTACGCAACAATGCTGCACTGCTTTGGCAATACAAATGTAGTTATTTGTCATGCCAATAAAGCACCTAAAATGTGTGTGTGAGAGAGAGAGAGAGAGAGAGAGAGAGAGAGAGAGAGAGAGAGAGAGAGAGAGAGAGAGAGAGAGAAATTCTCACATCTAAAGATCTAATATATCCATATTTTTGACTGAAAATATCATCTGAAAAAAGCAAGTAACACGTCTGCCACTTTAAATTTGACCAAGAGATTAACAGAAACCTCTCAAAAAGCCATTTAACAGAAACTAATATGGAAAGGGAATACTGCTGTAAAAAGCATCTAGTTTAATTAAATTGTTTGGACAGTGTTTTTACTTGTTCAGTACTTTCAAAAAACTCAAGTGTTTAATACACTTCTGTTGAATTCATCATTTGATCACAATTAATCCCAGAAAAAGCATGCGATTAAAATTGTTGCCCAGCACTTTTTTTTTAAATAAGTAACATTAACAAAAGTGATCGAAAAGGAACGGAACAGAGCAGAGAACAAGAGAAGTCCCTAAATGTGACATGATATTTTCTGCTTTTTAAACAACTTTTATTGAAATAAGTCACAATCCTGAAAATGACTTGTTTCAAATCTTTGCACGTTTCTTTTGTCTGTTAAACATTAAAAAACCTATTTTAAATAAAGCTGGAAACCTTTAACCATTGACTTCCATCGTGCTTGTTTTTTTCCTACTATGCAAGACAGGTTTTTAACTTTCTTTTAAGTATCTTCTTTTCTGTTCAGCATAGAAAAGAATGTCAAAGGTTTGAAACTATTTGAAGGTAAATATTAAGTAAATGTTCATTTTGGCTTAACTATCACACAAGCTCAATTATGCCACCAAACGACATTTCATTTACATTTCAAACGAATAAAGTTGGAGTTTATTTATTGGAATTAATTGTCCTATATACAACTTATTTCTGCGTATTCAACTGAATATTTCTACCTACCTTAAGCTTTTCCCTACTTGACTTTGGGAATTTGCGCTAAAAATTACTAAAACAATTCATTTTTTAATAATGAAACGACCCTATGTCATAAAAATGATATATGTCAGTTTCTCTCATTTCTCGAAACAGAAATGTCTCTTCTTGGTTTAACTTCTTTGGTCTAACCGTATAACGTTACTGTGGAATGTAACTTAAAAGCCTAAAAAGTACTTAAAAGTAACTAGTTTGTCCATCGTGTGTTGTCACGTTCATATGTGACACAGAAACAACACGTGTGTAGTAAACGAGCTAACGTAAATAAACTCACTTTTGTCCCGCCCAAACGCAGCACATTATCCAGCGTGAACTCGTCTTCCTTTTTGTCATTTTCGATGTGATCACTTTCTTCAGCATTATCAAAATCCTCGTTATCAGGGTCCATGATTTTTCTGCTTTTCTGGCACGAGTGTTGATCGTCCACCTCCATCATCATTTAGCGCATGCTTCGTCGTTCTTCTTCTTCTTCTTCTTTGATGTTAATGGCGGTTGGCAAACCAGCTATTGGTGCATTTCCGCCACCTACTGGGATGGAGTGTGAGGAGTCGACTTCAGGATAAACAGGAAAGAGAAAAAAAAAAAAAAAAAAAAAAACCTATATTCTACTAAATAATTTTGTTGCTTTCAAAAAGATAAAAAGTGCTTCATAACCTTTGTGAGAACTGTTCAGTATACTCTGTAAAGTTAGTGATTTGATGCCAATAGAAATAAAGTCTTTCTTTAACTGGTTTCTTTCTCTGTCATATGCTTTACATTGAATTATCACATGCTCAACTGTTTCCGGAAGCCCACATTTATTACACTGACCAGAGTCATGCTTTCCTATTAACTGGAGTGTTTTATTGAGTGCAGAATGACCTAATCTCAGGCGAGATATTATTGTATCTTCCCTTCTATTACCATAATTATTTCTTACTAATCCAACTTGTTTCTGAATACTGTACAGATGTCGTCCTTTATTACCTTTGTCCCACTGCTCTTGCCATATATTTTTAATAGCTGCTTTTATCAGGCTCTTTACCTCAGATTTTCCCAGAGACATTTCTAAATCAACTGCATCATTTTTAAGAGCCTGCTTGGCTATTTTATCCACATTTTCATTGCCCTCTACGCCAACATGAGCCGGCACCCACAAAAAAACTACTGATAGACTCAGATGGCTAATTCTGTAAAGTGTTTGTAAAATTTCATTCAATACATCTTGTCTGGAGTCTGATTTACCTTTAGTTAAACTTGTGAGAACTGACAAGGAATCTGAACAAATTACTGCATCAGATGATTTAACATCTTCTACCCACTGTAATGCTATCAATATAGCAACCATCTCTGCAGTATACACTGATGTACCATTTGTGATTCTCCTTGCAGTTATGTATTTAGAGAAGGGGATATACATAGCCGCTGCTGTTCGTCCAGTATCTGGGTCTTTAGATCCATCTGTGTATATTTGTACAAATTGAGAGTATTCTCTTTCTAAATGCCGTTGCACAATTATTGATTTAGGGACTAGATTTTGTTTATCCTTTACAGAATTGACTATTTGAAGGTCTACCAATGGCATAGAAAATAACCAGGGTGAGATTACTGGCAGTGCTACTGTAGGACTCAAACTGATATTACTAATACCTATTTGTGGGGCCTGTTTCCCTATATTCCATCCAAAGCTCTTCACTTGTGACCGCTCATATTCCCAGCAATTTCTCAAGACGATCTTAACTGGATGATTTAAAAAATGTCCTTTAATATTTGCCCAGTACACTAGGCTTAATTGAAGCTCACGTAACTCTAAAGGCATTTCTCCCATCTCTACCTGCAACGCTGCTACTGGAGAGGATTTTATTACTCCACCGCATATCCTAAGGGCTTGATTTTGAACAGTATCAATTTTTGTTAACAGACTATTTGAAGCTGATCCGTAAATTATTCTACCGTAGTCGATTGTTGTTCTAATTAAAGCACTATGAACCCTTTTCAGTGAATGCCTTGTAGCCCCCCAATCCACTCCTGCCAGACACCTCAGTACATTGACTCCTTTCTTGCATTTATCCATTACCTTCTGGACATGTATTCCAAAAGTTAGTTTGGAATCCATCCATACTCCCAGATACCTAATATTAGGTACTTGCTCCAAAGTTTGTGTATATAATTTAAGATTCACTACAGGGGCTCTCTTCTTTTTTGAGAAGCATACTACCTGGGTTTTAGCTACCGAAAGACGAAACCCCCATTCTTTAGTCCATCTTTCAACGGTGTCGATTGCTTTCTGCATTTTCTTTTCTAAATATTTAATGTTCCTTCCTCTTACCCATAAAGCTCCATCATCAGCATATAATGATCTTCCTATTCCTGACCCTACTTCCCCAAATATGCCATTTATCATTATGTTAAATAATACTGGACTACATACACTACCTTGAGGAGTTCCATTATCTATCATGTAAGAGTCAGAATGATCAGTACCTACTCTTACCTGTATTCTCCTGTTTTTTAAGAAATCCATAATCCAGTTAAACAGTCTGCCATTAATGCCCATTTGATCTAATTTAATTAATAGTCCCTCCTTCCATACCATATCATAAGCTTTTTCGATGTCAAAAAATACTCCTAGGACCATTTCTTTTCCCGCTAGAGCTTTCCTAATTTCATTTTCTAAACAAATAATTGCATCTATAGTGCTACGTCCTTTCCTAAACCCACTCTGGTATGCATGTAATAGATTCCTACTTTCCAAAACATATAACAGACGGGCTATAATCATTCTTTCCATAATTTTGCATATATTGGAAGTTAAAGCTATTGGTCTGTAACTAGATGGAACAGTATGATCTTTCCCAGGTTTGGGTATTGGAACCACTATACCTAGTTTCCATGTATTTGGAAGTGTCCCTTGCCTCCATACTTCATTATAAAGCCCTAATATAACTGACAGTGATTTATCTGAAAGATGTTTAATCATTTCATAACATACCTCATCCTTTCCTGGTGATGTGTGTTTGACTCCTTCCAAAGTCTGCTTGAGTTCATACAATGAGAAAACTACATCTGTGATATTTTCGGAGGTTTCTTTTTTCCGTAATTCTTCTGAGTTATCCCTTATCTTTAGTTCTCTTACTTCCCTCATTTCATCTGATATATTATTATTACTATGCACCTTTACAAATTCTTTTACCAACACCTCAGCTTTTTCTTTATTGTTTATAATTTGGCTATTTTCACTTATTAATATTGGAATACTGTTACTACTTTGAATTCCTCCCATCTTCCTTATCATTCCCCATATCTCGCCTATGTCTATATTTGTACCTATTTTGTCACAATATTCTTTCCAGTAGTTTCTCTTGGCTGCGCGTACAACTTTCCTAACTACTGCCTGTGCTCTTTTATATAAAATAAAATTATCAAATGAATATGACTTCCTTACCTTCCTTAAAAGATTATTTCTTATTTTAATAGCTTCAGTACACTCCTTTGTCCACCAGGGGACGCTTTTCCTCTTTTTCTTTCCTACTCTTTTTCCTATTACTTCCTGTGCAACCTCACAAAGTATTTTGCAAATGTTAAAATTATATTGCTCTACATCCTCTAATGAACAATTTAATTCAGATAACCTTTGTTCACAAATTTCCTTAAACATTTCCCAATTTGCAGATTTAAAATTCCATCTGGGCATCCTTCCAGTATCTATTTCAGATACTTCAAGTCCAATTTTACATTTGATAGGGAAATGGTCACTACCCATCATATTCTGATCAATTGTATTCCATTTACTGACCGTTGCTAAATTCTCTGACATAATAGTTAAATCTAACACTGAATACTTCATTTTAAACACATCTAGTCTAGTAGCACTACCATCATTTATACAAACTAAATTATTTGTTTCTAAGAATTCCTCTATTTCCCTTCCATTATTATCTGTTTGTACACTACCCCATAATGTGCTGTGCGCATTAAAATCTCCACACCACACCTGATTTGACGTACATTCTCCTCCTATTTTGATCAGATCATCATTTTTAATTTGTTTACAAGGATTATAAAAATTAATAATTCTAATTTTTTGAGTCCCTGCCCAAACATCCACTGCTATTAGTTCCCATTCTCCCACTATATCAACTTTCTTGTATGCCATTTCAGATTTGATAAAGGTTACCACACCTCCACCATTTCCATTTTCTCTATCTCGTCTAACTACTGAATACCCATTTAGTGAAAACTTTAAATGTGGCTTGAGCCATGACTCTTGGATACATATTACATGAGGTTTATCATTATTATCTAAAATAAATTTCTTAAACTCTTGGCCATTTGAAATCAGGCTCCTAGCATTCCACTGAAGGATAGAGAGCACCATTATAATCCACCACATGATGTTTGTGAGTTAGCTGCTGGTATCTTCAATTTATCATTTATTTGATCTACTGTTACCTCATCCACATTTAAGTATTTCCCAGCTGCCCTCAGAATTATTTTGATTCGTTCTGTGCGGCTTTCTGTTTGTGCCGAGCAATTTACCACCTCTGCAATAAATGCAATAAATGGTATCTTGTCGACCACCAATGTGTTTTCATTCATTCTTTGAGAATTCTCCTGTTGTACATGTTCTATGTCAACTTCTTGCACTGTGCCTAAGATTACCGGAGGCTTCTTTGTTCTTTCCTGGACCCGCTTCAAAGCATCAGCATATGAAATTCCCTCGTAAGCCCTCAACTGCTGAACTTTCTCAGCATCCTTTCTTACCTTACACCCTCCATATCCTGCACTGTGATTATCTCCGCAATTGCAGCATTTTGGATCAATTCCATGCCCACACTTCCCATATTCATGATCCCCACCACATCTTGCACACCGTTGTTTACTCTTACAGACCTCTGCAATGTGACCAAATCTCTGACACTTAAAGCATCTTATTGGCGGAGGAACGAATGGCCGAACCCTGTAGCTAACATATCCGAGTTGCACTTTTCCAGGTAACTTTTCTTCATTGAACTGAATCATAACTGATAAGCTATCCATCTTTTGTTTGTCTCTTACATATTTCAGTCTCTTTACATCAATCACATCAGCTCCTAACAAGTTGTCTTTGATTGCTTCAACTGACATTTCTGTTGAGACCCCTGTGATCACTCCTTTTACCCACTTCTTGTCTTCCAGTACTGAGCAGGATACCTTTATTCCTAGTAGCATTTTTAGTTCAACAGCAGCTTTTTGTTGTTGCTTGTCTCTACAAATCATCAACAGTCTACCATCTCTTATCATTTTTGCACTTACTATTTTCCCAATCGCCTCTTTTAAAGCCTTAGTTACTTTGATTGGGTTTAGTATTTTGGTAGACTCTGACAAAAATTTCAGCATTACCTTATACTCTACAGTTGATCTTCTATTTTGTTGTTGTTCTCTTTCGCTTTCTAATCTTGCAGTTTGATACCAAGTTTTCTTTCTTTTTTTTCGATTTTCCACTAACTTCCAGTTACTTGCCGAAGCTTCAATTTCCCGGCCATCCATGTCGTCCGTTTCCGGATCGCTTCCGGATTCTATGGAACTTCCTTCCATCTCCACCTCAGTCACACCCCAGTCGGCGCCAACCGCCCTCGTCCCTGCTTCGTCGTTCCGTCTGTGTGTGCGTGTTTGTGCGTGTGTTCTTCTTCTTTGGAGCAACTGGCATCCATACGTTGCATCACTGCCATCTGCTGTTTTCACTTAGTCTTCGTTCTTATTTTTATATATTATATACTTCAGGGGTCTCCAAACATTTTTGAGAGGGCCACAAAATTTTTCCTTTCTTTAATGGGGGGGCCGGGTCACTTAGAAAATTACATGATCCAGAATGACAGTATTATGATTTTAACTGTATCTATTATACCTTCTAATGCTAGAATAGTTTATTATTTTATTATGTACCACACAGACAACTGATAATTTCTTTTTAAGCGACATATACTTTATTACTATTATAATGACTTTTTTATATTCAGTGCTATTCAAATTCAAAACATTTACTTGCATATTGATTAGTGTGAACTGATGCAAATGTTCATTAGTGAGTCTTGATCTTATCTGAGTTTTCATCAGTTTCATGCATGAAAAGGTTTGCTCACAAATAAACGTGCTGCCAAAAAGTGTGGACTTTCTTGCATGCCTTTTGATGTTTGGGTATGCCTCGTTGGGGAGGGTAGCATAGAATTCAGTGAGAGCATTGGGCTTAAATGCGTCTTTCAGAACATCACAGTCAGGGCCACTGCTGGCCAAAAGGGTGCCCTATGCGAAATTTTACTGTGGTGCCCCCACAGAGCAACAAAAACACACAAACATATGTATTTAAACATTTATTTATTTATTTATATACATAAATATGCATTTAAACACTCAAAATGATACTTAAACATTTAAATATTTACATTCTAAAATAATAGTTTACATCAAAATAAACACTGAAATGTCTTCTGCAAAAACATTCCCAATTTCAAACATTTACAAAAGGTAAGGAATAAACACTCTCTGTACCTGTAGAGATGGACTGTCCTCAGTACTGCATTCTGTGTCTGTACATGTGCAGCTGCCGTTGTGTCTGGAGCAGTGCTGGTCAGGCCACCTCATCTTCTTTTGTAATAAATTTCAGTATTGAACCTCCATGTAGAATACAGAAGAAATTAGTCATTTAAAGAAAAACTCATGACATGCCAATAAAACAATGAGCTAGTCCAGCACTCTTCATAATGTGTCTAAACTGGAACCAACAAGTGGATTTAACTTGCACTATAATCTATGGTGACAAACACTGACCCATGCTGTCAGTATAGATCAAAGATATTTGTGGTTTTTAAGAATTATTGAGTGTATTTTTAAACAAAAACTTTGTTAACATTCAGCGGAAAATAATCATTTATGAATTCATGCAATAAAAATGGTTTATAGCCTTTTAGAAATCACAGAATGAATCAGTTTCTTATTTCATATAGTAATATACAAAAATGAAAAACCAACCTAAAATACCAGTCCATCGATGTAAAGACTAAACAGACTTTATTGTCATCGCAGTGACACAAGCAATAACAACAGCAACAATAAGAATTGTGTGAAAATAGACAAAACAATAAACTGCAAATTATATAATATATAATTATATAATGGGCGCCACGGTGGCGTAGTGAGTAGCACGTTCACCTCACAGCAAGAAGGTCGCTGGTTCGAGCCCCGGCTGGGTCAGTTGGCATTTCTGTGTGGAGTTCGCATGTTCTCCCCGTGGTTGCGTGGGTTTCCTCCGGGTGCTCCGGTTTCCCCCACAAGTCCAAAGACATGTGGCATAGGTGAATTGGGTAGGCTAAATTGTCCGTAGTGTATGAGTATGAATGAGTGCACTGTAAGAAATTGCTGTAAAATAGCGGTCAGATTCTACAGTAAAATAATGTTTTTTCACTATAACAGTAATGTTCTGTTAAATCAGTGCATTCTAAGTAACATTTTTGTTTTCGAGAAAGTAACCAACAGCAGTTAACTGTGAATTAGCAGAGCTCAGAGTTGACATTTGACGTCTGTGCTTGATATCATACTTTGTGCCCTTGTGCACTATTATGTACACTAGTTCACTAATATAGTTCACTTGACCAAGTTAATGAACACAAATGAGTGAATTCAGACACTGATGAACACCTGCTTAATAATCACAATCACTGAAGGAAAGAGAAACAAGAAACACAAACAGAGACTTTTTACAACATTAAATAAAATCAAGTAAAATAAAACACTTTCAGTCTCAGCAGTAGATCATTAAACTCCACAAACAACAGCAGATTCACTTATTACTAACTGCTTTGACTTCCATACCATTCTTATTGAGAACCAAAATTTATTTTTATTTTTTTTGTGTGTGTCACCGTAATAGAGTGAGGGATTGGTTTAGTTGGGTTCTTCACCCTTGAATTCAAAACCTAGGCCTCTCCAGCTGCTGTAATTTAATTTATGAAACTCTTATATTATAGCAATAAAACTGGAAAGTCAATGGGTAGATAAGTATAATTTGAAATGTATTCTCATTACGTTACGTCACAAGATGGCGCTGAGCATGGCCGCCGTGTTGCGAGCTCTCAGCAAACCTTGTTGTGTTTTGTGTGTTTTACTTGTATTTTTGTTGTTTTTCGTGCTGGATGTACACGCGCTTATTGTCTACGAAAGACACACACTTCTGGAAATTGGTTCCCTCGTCGCACATCGAAAATCGGACTTTGAGTTCTTTAACGACGCTCTGTTTACAAACACAGAGACAGAGCCCTTTGTCTGGGTCACACAACCGCGGCGACGACGAAAACGCAGCCGGAAAAGAGGAAAGAGAGCCGGCGTCCTCGTCAGACTTAGACGCCGTGGCTTTCGACCTCCGCTCCCCACCATTCTGTTGGCTAACGTTCAGTCACTGGACAACAAACTTTGCGAGCTACGGGCGCGCGTTTCCTTCCAACGGGAAACAAGAAACTGCTGCATTATCTGTCTTACAGAAACCTGGCTATCTGCGGAGGTTCCAGACACAGCTGCTGAACTTTCGGGGTTCTCCGTGCACCGCGCGGATAGAACGAAAGAACTCACAGGGAAAAGCAAAGGAGGAGGTGTTTGTTTCTTTATTAACAACTTATGGTGTGACGAGAGAAACATTCACTCGGTTAGATCGTTTTGTTCTCCTGATCTGGAATACCTTACGCTTCTGTGTCGACCATACTGGCTACCAAGGGAATTTACAGCGATTATTATCACGGCTGTTTACATCCCCCCTCAAGCCATCACAGAACAGGCGCTCAAGGAACTGTATGGGAGCATAAGCGAGCAGGAAACCGCACACCCGGAGGCAGCGTTTATTGTTACAGGGGACTTTAACAACGCCAATCTCAGGAAAATCGCTCCAAAATACTTCCAACACATCACAACAAACACGGGTGGTGATCGTATTTTGGACCACTGCTACACTCCATTTCGGGACGCCTACAAATCCCACCCACGCCCACCGTTTGGCAAATCAGATCACTCCTCTGTTCTGCTCCTGCCTGCTTATAGGCAGAAACTGAAACGGGAACCACCCACTCTCAGGACGTTTCAGAGCTGGTCAGACCAATCGGATTCCATACTCCAAGACTGTTTTGATCACGTTGACTGGGACATGTTCCGGGCGGCTTCTGATGACGACATCGAAGTGTACTCAGACACCGTTACGTGCTTCATCAGAAAATGCATAGAAGACGTGGTTCCAACAAAAACTGTCCGTATCTACCCCAACCAAAAACCATGGATCAATGGCGAAGTTCGAACAGCCCTATCAGTGCGAACTTCCGCCTACAAATCCAGAAATGCGGAGGAACAAAAACAGGCAAACTACAACCTTAGATAAACCATCAAAGCAGCAAAACGTCAGTACAAAGACAAGGTAGAAGGTCAATTCAACACCAATAACGCAAGAAGCATGTGGCAAGGACTTAATTACATCACAGACTTTAAAAGTAATAAACCAGCCACCGTAAACATTGCTGCTTCTCTCCCGGACGAGCTCAACTCTTTCTACGCCCGCTTTGAAGCTCAGAACAGCGCGCACACACAGCGCGCTCCCGCGGCCGACACAGAAACGGTGAGCACACTCTCTGTCTCTGTAGCGGATGTAACGAGATCTTTCCGTCGCGTGAACATCCGCAAAGCTACGGGCCCAGACGGCATTCCTGGACGTGTACTTAAAGCATGCGCACACCAGCTAGCGGGGGTTTTCACGGACATCTTTAACCTCTCGCTCTCTCGGTCTGTGGTTCCCGCGTGCTTTAAGACCGCTACTATTGTGCCTATACCGAAATCAGCTAAAACCACCTGCTTGAATGACTGGCGTCCGGTTGCACTGACACCCATCTTCAGCAAGTGCTTTGAGAAGCTGATTAAAAACCACATCTGCTCTGTTCTGCCCGCTCACACGGACCCTCTGCAATTTGCATACAGAAACAACCGCTCCACTGATGATGCAATTGCTTTCACCCTACACACTGCACTGTCTCACCTGGAAAACAAAAACACATATGTGAGAATGCTGTTTGTGGACTACAGCTCAGCATTCAACACCATAGTGCCTGCCAAGCTGGTGGAGAAGCTGCAGGCTCTGGGTCTGCACAGCTCGCTGTGCAACTGGATCCTGGACTTCCTGTCAAGCAGACGCCAGGTGGTCAGAATGAACAACATCACCTCATCCTCACTGATCCTCAACACTGGTGCTCCACAGGGCTGTGTTCTCAGCCCACTCCTGTACTCCCTGTACACACATGACTGTACATCCAAACACAGCTCCAATGTCATCGTTAAATTTGCTGATGACACAACGGTGGTGGGCCTAATCACAGATAATGATGAGACGGCCTACAGAGAGGAGGTGAACTCTCTGGCGCTATGGTGTCAGGAAAACCATCTCTCACTCAACATCAGCAAAACTAAGGAGCTGGTGGTGGATTTCAGGAGAGAGAAGAAAGAACACACGCCCATCACCATCAACGGGACACCAGTTGAGAGGGTCAGCACTTTCAAGTTTCTCGGAGTTCACATCGCTGAGGATCTGACATAGACTGCTCACACAGACGCAGTGCTGAGGAAGGCACAACAACGCCTCTTCTTCCTCAGGCGTCTCAGGAGGTTTGGAATGAGCCCCCACATCCTCCGCTCGTTCTACACCTGCACTGTGGAGAGCATCCTGACTGGCTGTATCACCACCTGGTACGGAAACAGCACCAGCAGCAGTCGCAAAGGTCTACAAAGGATCGTGCGAACTGCTGGCCGCGTAGTAGGAGGTGAGCTTCCCTCCCTCCAGGACATCTACACCAGGCGGTGCGTGAGGAAAGCCAAGAGAATCATCAGTGACTCCAGCCACCCAAGCCATAGACTTTTCTCTCTGCTACCCTCAGGCAGACGGTTCCGCAGCATCCGGTCACGCACCAGCCGACTGAAGGAAAGCTTCTTCCCACAGACTATCAGGCTGATGAACACTTAACACACCTCACACAAACTCTTTTCATACCACTCACTGCACACCATCAACATGTAGCATGCACTGCACTTTAATCAATCCATACTTAAAACAATACTGCCTACAACTACCTATTCACATAATCATCGTCTTATACATACTGCTGTCAACATTGCAGTTGTACATTGTTTTGTTTCCCTTTGGGAGTATTTTGTTGCATGTTGTATTTTTGCACTGTGTGTATTTTGCGCTGTCTGTATTTGTGCACTGTCTGTATTTTGCACTGTCTGTATTTGCACTGTCTGTATTTTGCACTGTCGTTGTATCTGCACTGTCGTTGTATTTGCACTGTCTGTATTTTGCACTGTCGTTGTATCTGCACTGTCGTTGTATTTTGCACTGTGTGTATTTTGCACTGTCGTTGTATTTGCACTGTCATTGTATTTGCACTATCTGTATTTTGCACTGTCTGGAGCCAGCACCTAAGCTTTTCACTCATCATAGCACACGTGCTGCTGATGATGTGACAATAAAAGTGATTTGATTTGATTCATAAATGTTCTGATACGAGTCAGAATGACTTGTCTCATGAAATAGTTTTTATGCTTAGATCCTGATATGCAGTTGATTTTATTTCAATTATGAGCAGTGGAAACCAGAAATGTGCCTAATTAATGTACAGAGTAAGAAATAACTTACAAAACAATTCAGTTTAGACTAAGACACACTCAGACCTCATGAATCAGACCTAGTGCCTCAACAGTGGTAACAATTAAAATGTTTCATGTCGCAATGCAT
>CAIGQQ010029542.1:0-23037 GCA_903798035.1 Danio albolineatus
TATATATATTTTTGCAAAACAGAAGAAACAATATTGCACAAATTTCTTTTCAATGGAAGTCATTTTGAAGCCCAAGTCATTTTTTATTATCTTGACATGTTAGCCTTATTCCGAATTCACACCAGGCGCGGCACGCGCGGCAAAATCGCGCTATTCGCGCGTAAATAGACGCGTAAACATTTGAGTTTACTCGCTTCTTTCGCGAGTACAAATCCGCTTCATTCGCGCGTCAAATCCGCTTCATTCGCTCGTCAAATTGACTTGAGAAAAGACGCGGATTCGCTTGATGGGCAGGGCTTCTGTCTATGGGTGACTGTAGCTTTATTGCTAAATGGCTAACAGGGGTTTTATAGAGAGAATAACTGTTTTAATGTGCTTTATGAAGGCTAAAAAAAGCATTGATTCGTTTGGAGCTGTATGGATTCCAATATAGAGTCCACTAGATTATTTCAGAGGTGCACAGATCTCTGTGAGCTCATAAACTCCTCCAGAAACTGAACCTGGATAATGGAAGCTTTCAGCGATGCTTCTGACTGAGCTGAGCCCAGTGTGATGAACTGTTGTCGTTGTCAGCTGGAGGATTTCCCCCCGAGACACCCTCAACAGGCGCTACGTCATAATCATATCCCACAAGAGCAAGCTCCCGATTGGTTAACGCGGCGCGAAAGTCCGCTGAAGTTCAGATTTTCAAACTGAAGCGATGCGCGCGTATTGCGCGTTAAACGCGTCAAACGCGCAAAACGCTCAATTCACGCGGCGCCATTCGCGCAATTCGCGCCGCGCCATTCACGCGTATCGCGCCGCAGCATGCCTATTCGCGCCTTTGCATTGACTTAACATGTAAATGACTCGCGCTTGACGCGTCTTCCGCGTCTGGTGTGAATGCACCATTAAAGTCTCGCTCCCGCAAGATTTTGTCCCTTTCCTCCCACAAAGGCAGCATGTAAACATTCATTCATTTTCTTTTCGGCTTAGTCCCTTTATTAATCTGGGTTCACCACAGCAGAATGAATCGCCAACTTATCCAGCATATGTTCTACGCAGTGGATTCCCTTCCAGCTGCAACCCATCTCTGGGAAACATCCATACACACTTATTTACACTCATACACAACAGAAAATTTAGCTTACCCAATTCACCTACCACATGTCTTTGGACTTATGGGGGAAACCGGAGCACCCTGAGGAAACCCACACAACCACGGGGAGAACATGCAAACTCCACACAGAAATGCCAACTGACCCAGCTGGGGCTCAAACCAGCGACCTTCTTGCTGATAGGCGAATGTGCTACCCACTACACCACCGTGGCACCTGCAGGTAAACATATAAGTAGCTTTCCATTGATTCATTTTCCTTCGGCTTAGTCCCTTTATTCGTCAGGGGTCACCACAGTGGGATGAATCACCAACTTATCCAGCATATGTTTTACACAGTGGATGTCCTTCCAGCTGCAACCCAGTACTGGGAAACACCCATACACACTCATTCACACACATACACTATGGCCAATTTAGTTTATTCAATTCACCTATAGCGCACCTATAGTGGGAGGAACTAGAGTACCCGGAGAAAACCCACATCAACACGGAGAGAACATGCAAACTCCAGAAATGCCAACTGGTCCAGCCTGGACTTGAACCAGCGACCTTCTTGCTGTGAGGCGACAGTGCTAACCACTGAGCCACCACGTCACCCACAAGTAATTTTATTTTCACATAAAAAAAAGAAATAAAAAAAAGAAAAGAAATTTGTTTAATTTTAAGTTCAATTAAATGAAATGATGAACATGGACACAAACGTGGAGACTTTCAGAACCTAGAAATACAGTCAGAATGGTTAGAATTAGGCTAATCATTTTTAAATGAAACAAATTAATAACAAACATTGATTTCTCAGGTGGTCAAACAGAAAAGCATATGGCCTAATACTGCTTCAGAACATGTTAGCCTTTTTTTGCCTTCAACAATGTCTAAACATTAAGTCATCTTTATTTCTCAATAAATAAACATCGGCCAATTTCCAATATTTACCTAAATAAATAAAAATAAACTTAATTAAACAAAAAGGACGGCCTACTTAATGTGTCTATGCAGGAGAAGCATGTCATTCACTGATGAGGGCTTCAGATTAATAAGATTCTCTGACTTTCAATGTCTGCAATAGACAAAAAGAAATGACAAAGACACTTTCAAAATATTATTTTGGGTCAGATCTATAGGTTCCTTATAATTCCTAACATTTGCAGCCAAATAAATTACTTAGTCTAGAAATGCATTCAGGTTCTGTTAAACTCCCATTTTCTCCCTTAAAGAGCCCATATTATGGATTTTTGAAAATGACCTTCCATGCAGTGTGTTACACAGCTCTAAGTAAAGTGAAATGTCCAGCTAAGGCTTAAATCTGAAAGTGCAAAGTGTTTAAAACGATTGATTCATATATAAAAGAGTCGACTCCTTGTTATTTAAATGAATCGTTATTAGAACGAGTCTTTAGCCGTTTCGGCTTGACGTCAACGTGAAACATAATAGTTGCGCGCGCAGACCCGGGAAAATTGAACTGCCCGGCCCCGCCCACAGACAGGAAGAAAAAGTGGAAGGCAACAAGCACTGTATTGTAGTGATGGGAAGTTCGGCTCTTTTCAAAGATTGGGCTCTTTTGGCTTGGCTCCCTTAAAAGAGCCGGCTCTTACGGCTCCCAAATGGCTCTTTATTAAGTATCACTCAGAGCCTTCTATTTTAACCCAATTTATCAATTGTGAATGTTTTGTGTATTGTAAGCAACTTTTTAATTCCCTTTTTCATAAAAAAAATACAGTTACTATTATTTAACATTTTAATAAAACTTTAATTAAACAATTTAATTCAAATAAGTCTTACAGACTTGTAATAAAATAATTGTCATCATTTATCCTGACACCCCTATAAAGATTTCTTAACAAATTAAGTAAAAAACATATAATTTATTAAATATAAAAATATATATGATTTTAAACTATTTTATTCCGTCAAGCCATTTATGCAGAAATTTTAAAAGTGACATTGAAGTAGCTGGCTCTTTCTGGGAAACTTCTAAATAAAGTGTAGCTCATTTATTTTGGTCCTTTTGTTCAATATTTTTGAATTAAAGTGCTTTTTTAAAAATGCTTTCATTATCCAAAATAGTCCTATTCGTGCATATTTATTTCCTTTTTTTGTGCCCTCTCATTTTCCCCTTATTTCTCATGCGTTTGTTATATAGGCTACTTAAATTTAATTCATAATTCTCTATTGTTTAAAAATGAACTATAGTTCGTAGAGACTGTATTCAGATTTATTTGTACTGTATATCTTTTGTTGTTATTTCAATAAATAAATAAATAAATGATCACGCCATGTGATCAGTCATCATAACTGCAGCAACTTTGAGCCCCCGATGTGTCCGGCTTGACGGCTCCGTTTTCAACTCCGCCCCCGCCTGCGCTCGGCTAATCTCGTTGATCACCGGCTGCAGCCGTGCTTTATGTCGAACGCACCTTTTGTGTACCTGGCCTGTACTACTACACTCGCTATCTATAAAGCATGCGCCCTATTTCCTTCTTTCTCCTAATGATACAATCCTAGTGGGTCCTCCTATGTGATTAGCCGCACGGTTGTTCGCAAATGAAACCCCGCCCCTACTTACGGCAGAAGACTCGGCTCTTCCCGACGGGAGTCGGCTCTTCTCGTTCACTACAAAGAATCGGCTCTTAGAGCCGGTTCGTTCGCGAACGACACATCACTACTGTATTGCAGTAAGTGTTGTAGTATAACCAGCGGGACAGCAATGACGTGTGATCTGAGTAATATCTAAGTAAATCTTTATACTGTTTGATGGCAGTATAAAGATTTAGAGAGAAGTTATTGACAGCTTTTGTAGTATTGGTTTTCGCGTTTTGCTCTTTGTAGACGGTCCCTAAGGATTGGTCTCTTTGCTGCCTGTGCATGGAGTTTAATATAATGCGTCCAGCGCGTAGGAAAGCTAATTTTTAGGAAAATAAGGTTGTAGGTGATTGTATACATTGCGACGGTTGAAAAGAGGTGCTATTTGTGTAGGAACAATGTTTCAGTCATGAGTTATTGTTCCGGAAAACACGACTGCTGCTAACTTTACTAAACTTATCGGCATTCCGGTTAAATCATGACCCGCAGACGCTATGCTCTGAAGTGCGAGGGAAAAGCTGTGTTATTTTCCCTACCTGGAGTGGTTGAGGTTTATTTTTGGTAAAATACCTGAGAATTATATCCCCAATATGGTGCTGTGTTCGCGCCATTTCTCTGAAGAGAGCTACACCAATCTACACGCTTACAACGCGGGATTTGTTGCACGGTTGTTGTTAAAGGATGGATCAATACCCAGTTTATTTGGACCCGTGTGTTCTTCCAGTCTTGTTGACTGTAACAAGGTAAATATGGATGTAGTTGTCTGTATTGTGTTTGCTCCGTGCAGCATGTAGCGGTAGCCATTTAGCTTCCTGCCGAATGAAACTATTTGTTGGCTTACAATAGTCCATAAAGTGTTAATTATTACTGAATGTTTGTTGTTATGATGAAGAATTTAGCAATACGCTGTTGTACAACTGCAGTGATTCGTTTTCAATATGTTCTGGCATTGGGCTGCTGACACGGATGTGACGTGGTGACGTGACGTGGTAGCGTCACGGAAAGGAGGTGCTTGGGGAAAAAGACTCGCTCAGACGATTCATATGGGAGTCGGTGGGAAAATGAGGTAAAAATAAATAGATATTATAAGACATCAAAAGTGTTTTTTAACCTTGCATACATATCATCCTGTTGTTTGGGACTTCAAAAAGTGAAATTTAACCGTTTTCAACCCAACATATGGGCTCTTTAAAGTCCCCCCCTTTTGAATAGTTATAAAATGAGCTCTGCAGATGCTGTACACTCTAAAAAAAAAAGGTGCTAAATAGCACCAAAACTGGTTCTTTGGTCGTAACGAGGGGGGAACCTTTTTTGGTGCTATACAGCACCTTAAAAAAATAGGTGCTATATAGTACTTTTGTCAAATGGTGCTATATAGCACCTATATTTTAAGGTGCTCATAATGTTACTTTACCCTTTCCATAAATAAAACCGGCATAAGAGTTATGAGAATTAGCTATT
Organism: Danio albolineatus; assembly: GCA_903798035.1. Classification (NCBI taxonomy): domain Eukaryota; kingdom Metazoa; phylum Chordata; class Actinopteri; order Cypriniformes; family Danionidae; genus Danio; species Danio albolineatus. The sequence goes on from CAIGQQ010029542.1 coordinate 5,141, forward strand.
AGAACAAGTGCTTACCAGTAGTATTGGTGGTATATAGCACTTTAAACCCCCCAAAGAACACTGAAAAACCTTTATGGTGCTTTAAATGTTCTTTACACAGTAAAAGTGCTATATAGCACCCTGACCACCTTAAAGAACCACTGAAGAACCACTGAAGAACCTTCATGGTGCTTTAAAGGTTCTTTACACTGTAAAAGTGCTAAATAGCACCTCAATTATCGCAAAGAACTTCTGAAGAACCACTGAAGAACCTTTTTTTTTTAGAGTGTACTTCATTCTGCTCCCGACCAAAGATGGATCTGCAAATCTCACTCTTTCTTCTGCTCGCGTTTGTCACCGCAGGTACAGTACAAAGACAACTAATGTTTCTGATGTTATTAATTATAAATACAGATCCCTGATGTCTGTTTCATCACTAAAGGACACTCTCTCAGCTGTTATGAGTGCATGGGAGAGACTTGTGCAGGTCAGACAGTAAAAACATGTCCGTTTGAAGCTTCCCAGTGTGAGAGTCTAACAACAGTGTACGAAATTGGTAAGTTCAATAATATGGATTTTTACTGTTGTATTTGACTGATGGAGATGCTGGTGTTATTTACTGCTGCTGCTGCAGTGGAAATGTAACTTCTCATAAAACTACTGTGTGTTTTCTTGGAAGAATTTATTATTTCAGATACAAAATAATGTAAATACACTGTAAACAACTGTAAATTAACAGTACTTATGTATATATTAAATTTACAGTATTAAGTATAATATATATGTATATTATAACTACTAAAATCTACACTCAAAACATTATTTTGCTGTAAAATAAACTACTGATTAAAAATTAGCTGAAACACAATTCTTGTGATTTTTTTTTTTAGAGACAGCTTAATTGTTTCAATCCACTTAAATTTGTTTTAAGATTTCACACTCAGCTGATAATTGATAAGTAAGAGCGAGTTTGGCATGCTGTCTCGGGAGAGCGCCCTGAGCTCGGAGGATCCTCGAGCTCAGATAGGTCTTGAGAGCTCCCCGGTATTTAGTTAAAAAATAGGGGAAGGAGTAGGGGTGGATGGGGTGGACATTTTTTGTGCTAGAATTCATCTGATTGGTATATCTTGATTTATAATGCAGGACCCGCTTTGGTCAATCATAAGCTGATCCTCTTGATATTAGTTTATATATGAACATCACTAAGTTAACTTCATCAATGCGTGGCATGGTGGCTCAGTGGTTAGCACTGTGGCCTCACAGCAAGAAGGATGCTGGTTCGAGTCCTGACTGGGCCAGTTGGCATTTCTGTGTGGAGTTTGCATGTTCTCCCTGCGATGGAGTGGGTTTCCTCCGGGTGCTCCAGTTTCCCCCAGTCCAAACACATGCGCATTAGGTGAAATAACTAAATTGTCTGGCATCCACTGTGTAAAACATATGTCAGAATAGCTGGCGGTTCATTCCGCTGTGGTGACCCCTGATAAAATGAGGGACTAATGAATGTATAAATGAACTTAAAGGATTTGTGTTGGTGGCAACATGAATGAGTTGTATGGAAGCCTGCATTTTTTTATAGTGTAAGTCAAGTCACTTTGTTAAACCGCAGAGTTGAATTTTCAACATCAAAAGTCAACGGAGTAAAGATCGAGATCACACAATGCTGTTCATAAACAGAAAAAAAAAAACACGTTAATCACAAAATACGGCTTATAAAATACGGTTATATTTTTACAGTGCAGATTTCCAAATTTTAATTGATTTACAACCAGTCAAAATATGCTAACAATATAATAAGTATTTGAAAAATTCTTAAAAAAACAAAACAAAAAAAAAACACGTTTTAAAATACTTTATCATGTCTGTATCATTCTTGTTTTTTAGGTGCTATTACTTCTAAATTTAAGGCTAAAGATTGTGCTGCTGGTTGTATAACTGGGTCTGTGGACTTTAGCATTCTAAAGATCTCTTTAGAGTGCTGCAGCAGCGACCACTGTAACGTCCAAGATGTTCCAGGTATTATATTTCACTGACTATAGCCACATGACTGTCTTCTCATTAAGTAAACACTCATTTTACTTTCAATGAACACTAATTCATAAAGTTAAAGGAGTTCAGAAAATAAACAAATACCTTTCTTTTCTCCTCCTGTAGATCCCAGCACTGGCCCTCTCAACGGAAACACGTGTTACTCTTGTGATAAGGATAGCTGTTCAAATGTACTGAAATGTTCAGGCAGTCAAGATCGCTGCATCACAGCAGCAGGTGAGAATCGTTCATTAAACATCTGTTTTTGTTCACACACAGTCTTGGATTAAGTTGTTTCTTTTCTCTTCACCAGGGACTTTTGGAGGACAGACCACATTCGTTAAAGGCTGTGCCTCCAAATCTATTTGTGATGCCACGTCAGTCAGTAGTGTTCAGGGCATCTCCTGTTGTTCAGGGAATCTGTGTAACGGAGCTAAAAGTGTCACTCAGAGCTTCCTGATCCTCTGTTTTCCTCTGATCGCCTTCATCATCATGCTCTGAAGGCACATTTAGTTTCTACAGTCTGACATGCTCAACACTGCATAGCTTGCTGACTTGATCTTTCACATCAATTTTGTATGTGACATTCTGATGTAACATTTTATGCAATAAAAGGCTAAATCCTATTTTCTGAAGACTGCTGCATTAAAACTATCTGATAAAGGAAGAAACTTTATGTATTTTAATTCAATTGCTAAAAGAAAATACGTTTTGTGAGTCTGCATTACATTTAGAGGATCAACAAGAGTGGAATCACTTTCAGAAAAACTAATTCGCAGATGTTCAATAATAAAAACTGTTCAACAGCCATTCAGAATTCATTCAATTAAAAAAAAAGAATTGTAACCCAGTTGATAAAATGCACTTCAAGAGTTCACACTTAGCTGATTATTTAATATAAGCTTGTTTGGCATGCTGTCCTGGGAGAGAGCCCAGGGCTCCCTCCTGTTTGTAGTGCGAGAGGGGAGCTTCAGCTTAGGTTGATCTCAAACTCCACGTCTGCGGTAGCTAAGGAAACACTTGAGGAGGAAGTGAATTGCTTAATTCAGCAGAGGCAGGGGCGCCTGCAGGATTTTATTCCAAGGTACGCACAAATCCAACACCGCCCCGCCCCCTTTCCCCCAATCATCTCCAAACACTGATGCTTACTGTCAAAGGCTACATTAATTAAGGGCATTCGTTACAACATAATTCGTTTCCTTTTTTAATATTAATATTTCTTATAATATATCAATATATCATCTTTAAAATTATGTCATATTAAATTATAAATTTGCATATTACAGAAGATTGTGATACAACCATTAGTGAAGCATTAAACCCTTATTTCCACTGACCGAAAATCATCCATCCACACAGTCGAGTAGTGGACGGACTCAATCAAAAATGTAAATCGTATATTTTATGGGGATTTTTTTTTTTAACGAATTTCGAATAGTCTGTCTCATAGTTTAATTATTTTTGTTGGTCAGTCATTTATTAGATAAAACAGAAGAACGAATAACATTTGAATAACATTGCTTCAAAACAAGTCCGCGCTATATACTTCAACAATGCCAAAACCATAGACTGTAAAAAATATGGACGTAGTATCCGTGACGTCACCCATAGGTTTCTGATTAACCCAAAAGAAGCTACTAGTAGGCGTGGCCAATTGTCGCCATTTTGTTCGCGCGTCATCGCACCAACCGAGGCATACCAAACAAGGGCAAAGAGGCGGAGCGTGGGCGGAGCGTGAGCGGAGCTACGGGACGCATGCTGGCATTGGAAGAAAGTGTGAATTACATCCAAATACTTTAGTTATAGTCTGTGTTAGTAAATGCAGGGCTATTTAGGAAATCCAGGCAGAACACTGTATGACAACGCTTCAGATGACGATTTTATAGCCTACAGCTGATCAATCTGTCAGATTCTGGAGTGCGTTAGAGTTCTGAAGAACATTATAAATCATAAATTATCCTAAATAAAGCAATTACATTTATAGAGATGGTATAAGTATATAATTTCACTCACCTGGGAAACGGAGACCACGTGAATGGTTTGTGAGCACAATTAAGTGTACACAGCATGCCATATTATCTGATAATGGTAGGAAATAATTCCAAAAGGCGACTGACTGTGTAAAGCCATATAAAACAACACAAAAACACAATGAATCAGGCGGAATCAGCTGAGGTGACGTGACGGCGACCAGCGGGACTAGCTGTCACTCAAGTGGCCACGCCCTTAATTATGCAAACTTAATTTAGCTTAATATAAAGGAAACGGATGAGTTATAAAAAAATTCACCCCCCTCACAGTTGTCATGAAGGGTAATATAAGCTATAGGAACCAAAATCGTTCTTTGTACCAGGCTGTAAACACCTTTTTTTCTGCTGTAAAGTTGGCCATTTCACCAGTGGGCTCATTGGAGATTTGCTCTATTATGGAGCCAGGACAGCCAGGACTAGCGGAATTTTCGATGAATTGCAAGTCTTAGTTACTTCCGTATTGGCTTCCAGAGGGAGAGCGGGAGGTTGCCGCTTGGCCAAAACACGAACTGGGTTGTCAAATAAAATAATAATCTAGCCTAGATAAAATTATAGTGAAATATTCACAGTTTCAGAGAAGCTTATATTAAACTGCTTTTCCTGTTGCGCCTGTCAATTACGATTAAATTCATTTAATCAAATAATTTGAATGAGCAGGACAGGCGTTTACAAAGTATGTTCCCACATTACCTTGGGATTACCGGTCAGATACATTTCTGTGCATGGAGGATGCGCACGGGCTAGGCCTGAAGTTTCCCCAGCTCAGGTGCTGATAAGACTGCGGTCTTCACTCCGTGTGGGGGATCAGTATTTGTCTCATTAGTTTTAGGCCTCTTGGCAAATGTCTTAAATAAGTTTATCTGTTTCAAAGAGCGTTTACTCACTTTGAACCTAGTTTTAAACAATAACTGATTGTAATTTTTATTTTGCGGAAAAACTGCCACAAAAATAAAGCCTAAAGTAAAGATTTCTTTACCCATGCAGCATGCAATTACATACACGCTTTAAAACACACAAACACACACCTTTATTTGCTGTTATGCTTTCTTGTTTTGTCAATATATCATAATATATACTGGTTAATAATCAATTTAAATTATGTAATAAATAAATACATAAATAAATAAAGGAATAAGCGGCATCAATTCCCGCCCTCTCGTGGTAGTACCGCCGTACAGCTGCAGGCGCCACTGAGCAGAGGTGGGTAGAGTATCCAAAATCTGTACTTAAGTAAAACTATAAGTACTTGCAGAATTTTTTACTCAAGTAAAAGTAACAAATTTTAAAAAGTTACTCAAGTAAGATTAAAAAAGTATCGGATGAAAAAATTACTTACGTAAATAGTTACTAGTTACTTTTCATCATCATCATATACATATATATATACTGTACACTGTATATATAATTCCCAAATGATGTTTAAAAGAGCAAGGAATTTTTCACAGTATTTCCTCTAATATTTTTTTCTTCTGGAGAAAGTCTAATTTCGGCTAAAATAAAAGCAGTTTTTAATGTTTTTAAAACCATTTTAAAGATCAAAATTATTAGCCCCCTAAAGCAATATATATTTTTGATTGTCTACAGATCAAACCATCATAAAGGATTTGCCTAATTACCCTAACTTGCAAATTAACCTATTTAAGCCTTTAAATGTCACTTCAAGCTGAATACTAGTATCTTATAAAATATCTAGTCAACTATTATGTGCTGTCATTATGGCAAAGATATGTATGTTAAAATAATGTTTAAATGTTAAGTTTTTAATGCTTAACAGTGTGAATGACTTATTTTTGTAGGCCATGGCTAATAAGTCATTCCATTAAACTGCAGTTTCTTTAGTTATCCCATCCCATAATAAGGTTCAAATTGGGATCATTTTGACACTCACCACTGTGTGTTTTTTTCAGGTTCGCATTATCAAGATTGTTATTCTTGTTGACTTCTTGGAGTGAACAGTAAAGGAGGAACACTGCAAGATGTAGTGGAGTAAGAGTAATGATTTTCTCTAATAATTTACTTGAATAAGAGTAAGAGTTCACATTTTTAAATGTACTCAAAAAGTACACGTTACCCAACAATTTTAAAAGTAAATTTAACCCAATTCACCTAAAGCGCATGTCTTTGGTCTTGTGGGGGAAACCGGAGCACCCGGAGGAAACCAACTCAAACACGGGAAGAACATGCAAACTCCACAGAGAAATGCCAACTGACCCAGCCGAGGCTTGAACCAGCGACCTTCTTGCTGTGAGGCGATCATGCTACCCACTGCGCCACCGTGAGGCCCTAATGTCAGGATATTTATCAGTTTAAAAAGTTGCATAAATATATATTATTAAAGGTATATAATGATGAATAAAGGTGATTGAAAAAGAATAAAATGAGAAAGGTATGATGAAATTTTAATTAATGGCTGTTTGCGCCACTACTGTCTGTATTTTTTGGGTCTGTGTTATAAAATGTAAATGTACAAATGAAATCAAACATGTAATATGTCAAAGATGCCAAAAAAGATAAACTGTCTCATGTAAAGTTCATATGTCTCATGCAAAAAGAAGAGAGAAGTAAAAGAAGAAATAAGCTGAAGTAGTAGACGAATGATGTGTGTGGTTATGGGCTGGGGAAAATAATAAGCTTGTGCTTCATCCTGCTCAATTTCGACCATGTTGAAAAGTATTTTGCTTAAAGAATTGTTGTGTAAGATTTTTGTTCGAAATAAATAAATAAAATCCAGTCAGATCTGCATACTATTTACTCCAGCTGATCTCACAGGTGAATCAATTCACCTTCTGGTACATCTACAGATTTCTTTAAAGTTTCTGTATCATTGGGAACAGCATACAGTGCTAAAACTGAAATACTTATGAACTGATCAAAACATCTCAATAAATAAATAAAAAAAGATTCACAACGAGGGAGGCAGATGCAAACAATACTGAACTGCAAAACTCTGACCTTTTCTCATTTCACACAGACACAAACCTCACACCTAAACCACACATTTCCTGACAGACGTAGTGGGAAATTATGTCATGGCAAAACAGACACATACAAACCAGAACATGTTTTGAGAACAGCAGCAGCAGAGGACTTTTGATTTTAATTGTTTTTGACTCATAATTTCAATCATAATTTCAAGTCCTCTGCTGCTGCTGTTCTCTTAAAACTTTTTTTGGTGATGATTTAGCTGATGATTGATTATAAAGCTTGTTTTGCATGCTGTCCTGGGAGAAAGCCACGAGCTCATAAGATCCTCGAGCACGGGGCTCCCTCGCGTGGCAAGGTGAGAGGGTAGTTTGAGCTCAGGTAGATCTCGAGAACCCCCTGATCGTGGTGCTCTTTAAAGATATAAGTACTTGGTAGGAGCATGTTTATGGTGTTGATTTGGATTAGTAAATGAACTTGGGTTGCATGTTTTTGGGCGGTGGGAGGAAACCGGGGGACCCAGGGGAAACCCATGTGAGCATGGGGAGAACCTGCAAACTCAAACGTCAGCTGGTTTGGTAAAGACTGGAACCAGAGACGTTCTTGCTGTGAGGCAACAGTGCTAAGCACTGGGCCACCGTGCCACCTATCTAGGAAGGAAAAGGAGTAGGGGTGAAAGGGGGGATCCTTTAAAACAAAGATAGCTGTGATACGTCACCAAAGGTATTTATAGTGGCTTAGGAATCGTCTGATTGGTGCATTGTAAATTGGATAATGCAGGTCCAGCCACTAGCAATCATAAGCACGTGATCCTCTCGAAATTAGTTTATAAATAAACTTCACTTAGTTAATCCTAACGTCTCCTAATGATCAATAATAATCCAAAAAGGTGGTCTTTTTAAAGGGATCGTTCACCTAAACAAATCAAATGTGCTGTTCATTTACTCACCTTTCAGGTCATCCAAGATGTAGGTGTTGTTTTTCATCAGCAGAACATTAATGAAGACTTGTATTTGAATCCGTGGCGCTTGGCGATTCATAACATGTAGTCAATCACTGCTGGCACTCTGAGAGTAAAGAAAACATACAGATAACACAAAATTAATATTAGTGACTCCTGATGATGCATCGAGGCCATATAAAATGAAATGATCAGAAAGAAACTGATTATTTTTAAAACGTAACACTATTTTACAGTGTCCCTGTTACATATTACATGCACTGACAATAGTACTAACAGTAAATCATGCATAATTAATCATAAACCATATCCAAACCCTGCAATTCAATGTAAATTACACAATAACAGTGAAATAAATTGTAAAATTACAACATAAAAAAAAACAATAATAAAAATAATTGTTGCTGTGATTTGCATGTTTAAAATGAGTAAATAATGCCTTAAATCGATATTACATTCAAGTGACTTGGGTTTTAATAACTACTGTAGGTTATTAATATGTATGTTATTAATACTGTATGTATGTTAAGTGCCGTTCCTTATGTGGCCTTAATACAGAAACTGTAAACATTATCCATTAAAAGGTGTGTTTTCAATCATTTTTATTCTCTGTTGTTTTTATTTTCTTATACTTGTCTCTTTTATTCCTGTTCATGTAAAGCACTTTGAATCACCATTGTGTATGAAATGTGCTATATAAATAAACTTGCCTTGCCTAAAATGAAGTGGAAACTGAGTTTTCAGAACATTGCACTAAAAAAGAAAACCCCCAAAGCCACAGTGGAGATTTTGCCTTGTGATTTCACAACACCACTCACACCGCAGTAAAACCTGCTTCTCACGCTTGCAAATCCATCATACACATATAAATGTAAATGAAGAGCATCCACAAATGATAAATACATATGCTGTTTTGTGAGCTTTTATTAATACTATCCACAAATATGTGCCGTTTGAATTTTTTTACATATCTGCATTATGAATATATCTATATTTGTATGTACAAACAGCTACAATAATACCTTGACTTTAATCCACTGCATTATATATGTATCAATATATACACAGGTTACTTTTTAACCTTATTACTTTTAGCCCAAGAAGTTAGAATTTTATTTTTTTGATAAATTTTCTATATATTATATTATATTTATGTATTATATTATATTTATGGCGCCACGGTGGCGCGTGAGTAGCACGTTCGCCTCACAGCAAGAAGGTCGCTGGTTCGATCCCCGGTTGGGGCAGGTCCCGGTTGGGCCAGTTGGCATTTCTGTGTGGAGTTTGCATGTTCTCCCCGTGGTTGCGTGGGTTTCCTCCGGGTGCTCCGGTTTCCCCCACAGTCCAAAGACATGCGGTACAGGTGAATTGGGTAAGCTAAATTGTCCATAGTGTATGTGTGTGAATGAGAATGTATGGATGTGTTTCCCAGAGATGGGTTGTGGCTGGAAGGGCATCCGCTGCGTAAAACAAATGCCGGATAAGTTGGCGGTTCATTCCGCTGTGGCAACCCCAGATTAATAAAGGGACTAAGCCGAAAAGAAAATGAATGAATGAATGAATTATATTTATGTTACATTTATATTCATTTAAACATTTCAACAAAAAAAAAAAAAAACACTTGTCATAAGTTAATTTTTGCTAAACTAAAATTGAACCTTTAAAGTTGTTCAAATTAAGTTCTAAGCAATTTATATTTCTAATAAATAAATAAGTTTTGTTATAATATGAAAATTACTTGATGTCTTCACGGAATATCATGGATATTGATATTCTAATGACTTTTGGCATAAAATAAAATTCTATCAATTTAACTCTTGTACTTTAGGCAATTCCCCTTTTAGGTTTTGTGGTCCAGGGTCAGATTAATCTATTGGTAAATTAAATGGCTACCTTGGCTACATCTTTTGTGTAAAAGAAATCATCGATCTGACTGAAAATAAAAGGAAAAACATTTCAAATACATGATTAAAATACAATGTTGAAAAGGCTGCATTTACAACTTGTACTGCATGCTCAAGAAAGACTTACGGGAAGCACCATGTTTGTTTTTCAAGCTCACTGATATCCAGATAACCACTAGCACGTTTATACACATTCCACATTCACGTCCATGCATACACTGCACAAAAAAAAAAAAAAAACACCAACGGAAAGTGGAAGCTATGATGAAAAGATAACCAGTTTATAACCAGTGTCGGGGGAAACACATTACAAGTAACACAAGTTGCATGATAATATTACTTTACTATTTAACAAGTAAAGATACGCATTACTTAAAAGAATAAAGCAATAGTGTATGAGTTAAAAACATAATTGGTTTAATTAATTAGCTTTTAAAAAATACATTGTGTTTAATCAAACATTCAATGAGCTCCCAGCCATTTCAAGAACTGTACTCTTCCAGAGCGAGTAAAAGGGCTCGCAAAATTACCCTGGACGCCTCGCACCCAGCACACTTCCTGTTTGAACTGTTACCGTCTGGTCGGTGCTACAGAGCACCGAGCACAAAAACAGCCAGACACAGGAAAAGTGTCTTTCCTCAGGCCATCTACCTCATGAACAGTTATTATTTTCCTATTGTGCAATAAACGTGCAATACCTTCTCATACGCACTTGTACACAGCACCTTATATATATATACAATGCAATACTTACGCATTTGTACACAGCACCTTATAACCTGTATATTTATAACAAATCTGTACATACATTTCAACATCCAGATCTTTTTGGACTGACTGCATCTCTGTTTAATGCGTCTCTGTTTATCTGGCAGCTAGCTCTCTGCAACTCTCACATGGTCGCCCACTGAAGCTAAGCAGGGCTGCGCCCGGTCAGTACCTGGATGGGAGACCACATGGGATAGCTGGGTTGCTGCCGGAAGTGGTGTTAGTGAGGCCAGCAGGGGGCGCCCAACCTGCGGTCTGTGTGGGTCCTAATGCCCCAGTATAGTGAAGGGGATTCTATACTGCTCAGTGAGCGCCGTCTTTCGGATGAGACGTTAAACCGAGGTCCTGACTCTCTGTGGTCGTTAAAAATCCCAGGATGTTCTTCGTAAAAGAGTAGGGGTTTAACCCCGGCATCCTGGCCAAATCTGCCCACTGGCCTCTGTCTATCATGGCCTCCTCACCATCCCCATATCATAATTGGCTTCATCACTCTGTCTCCTCTCCACCAATCAGCTGGTGTGCGTGTGGTGCGTGGTGTGTGGTCTGGCGCAAAATGGCTGCCGTCGCGTCATCCAGGTGGATGCTGCACACTGGTGGTGGATGAGGAGATCCCCCCCCCATTGTGTAAAGCGCTTTGAGTGCCCAGAAAAGCGCTCTATAAATGTAAGGAATTATTATTATTATTATTATTAATATTATTAATGTCTATTGTCTTCTTTTTTTATATTTATTCTGTGTTGTCACTTGTCACTTTATGCACACTGGAAGCTTCTGAAGACAAAGCAAATTCCTTGTGTGTGTGAAGCACACTTGGCAATAAAACTAATTCTGAATTCTGATTCTGATTTGTTTTACGCAGCGGATGCCCTTTCAGCCGCAACCCATCTCTGGGAAGTATATACCTTTATATATGTTTATATTCGTTTATATATTATTTAACGTCAGCTATTTATCCAAAAGTTTAAAAGCAAATAGGCTATTTTGTCTTGATAACATGCTTCTGATTAACAATGTAATAAGTTAGCTAAAGTTTAGCCCTGGCAATGTCAGACATACAGGCTATTAGCTGAGGCTAATGTAATGGAGAAATGACAGCTGGAAAGTAAAAATATCCCCCTCTCGTGATTTGTTCAGAACGTATCATGTTCATCGAAGCTATAAAAAACATGTACATGTAGGCCAGCTATGGAAGTCAGTGGCTGTCAGTGTGTCCTACATTCTTCAAAGTATTTTATTATTTTGTTCAACAGAAAATAAAAAACTCAGACAAAAATATTAGATTAAAAAGGGATTCAAACATGAACATTTACTCACCTTCAAGTGGCTCCAAATCTTTGTTTCTTTGTGTTAAACACTAAAGAATTAAAGATTAAGGTACATATTTTAGCTGTGAACCTGAAATCATTGATATCCAGAGTAAGAAAAACAAATACCATGAAAGTCAATAGTTACAGGTTTCCTGCTTTCTTCAAAATATTATTTTGTGTGTTCAACAGAAGAACAATGTCAAATAGGTTTGGTACAAGCACAAGGAGAGTAAATGATGAACATTTTGAATGAACTGTCCTTTTAAGGGTGAGTATATGGTCAATTTAGGGTGAAATATCCTTAAATATATTTATATTTTATTTAAGTACAATTATTATTCTTTAATAATAAGTGCCCTTTTTTCCACTTGAGCCCCTGCCCCTTAAAAGGTCTCTGCACATCCCTGCATGACAAACACAATCATTTCAGATGTGCAGTCACTGGAGTTATACGGAAAGCAAGTACTGGAAATTTCTTGCTTATTTCTATTGTACCATACCCGTTCCAAACTGTGACCCCAAAACCAAGGTACGTACCAAACCGTGACTCCAGTATACCGTTGCACCCCTAATATATATATATTTTTTGAACAAACAACTGTTAGAAAATAACTTGCCTAATAAACCTAAGCCTTTAAATGTCACTTTAAGCTGAATACTAGTGTCCTGAAACATTTCAAGTCAAATATTATTTACTGTCAACATGACAAAGATAAGAAATCTGTTATTAGACCAAGTTATTTAAACTATTATGTTAAGAAATGTGTTAAAAATAAAAAAAACTTGGTGAATTAACAGGGCGGCTAACAAGAGGGCTAATAATTCTGACTTCAACTGTATATACATAAATAATATTTTATGTATGTGAATATAATTTTATGATGTAATTATTCATGTCATTAGCATGCATGGAATAAGCATGTATTTTTCATACATCACAAGGATGTAAATTTGTGCTAATAACATATTGCCTTCTATGAAAACACACATAAAATAGGGCCATATTCAGTATGTGCATATATTACATTTCTAAAAGGGCACACCAAAAAATACTTTATTACAATTAATCAACTATTACAATTAACAATAGGTCATTAAACTGCACAAGGTATTTATGTCTTTAGGAAGCAAAATAACATTAATATAAGCATAAATGTTGCATTATCAGTTTTGTTCACACTTTATTTTGTCCGTTTGTTAAGTTACATCGCAACTAATTCTCAGAATATAAGTAGACTGTTAGGTTGGGGTTAGGGGTAGGGTGTGTAAGTTGACATGTACTTGCAAAGTATCTTATAGTTAGTTAAATATCTGTCGAATGTCAGTATCAACAGATATTAAGTAGACAGTCTACTAATACTCAATTGGCCATCAAAATAAAGTGTTACCTGCGTTTTTACTATAAGCTCAAGACACTTACGAGAAGTCTTATTGTTTTTCCAGCTCACTGTTACCACACAACCACTGGCACACACACACACACACACACACCTCATTCAGACCACTTTCACATGTTCAGACTTGCACTGCAAATCATTTTTTTTAAACACAAAGCACTAACTACAAACAAAAATCCCCACAGCGCAAACCACTGCAGTACAAAGACTTGCCCAATAACCCCAACTTGCCTCATTAACCTAGTTAAGCCTTCTGCCTGTTTGTACCTTTTGCATATTCTAATAAAAAAAAGTTAAGCCTTTAAATGTCTCTTTAAGCTGAATACTAGTATCTTGAAATATCTAGTCAAATATTATGTGCTGTCATCATGGTAAAGAGAAAATAAATCAGTTATCAGAAACGAGTTATAAAAACTATTATGATTAGAAATGTGTTGGAAAAAAAAACACTCCGTTAAACATAATAGGGGAAAACAATATACAGGAGGGCTAATAAGAAGGGCTAATCGTTTTGACTTTAACTGTGAATATATTATACATATAACAGTGAATCCCTCTTAACCCTTTGACTGCCGCTCTGCCAAATGGTTGACCACGTTTTTACTGTTTTAAATAATGACTGTTAAAGTAATTTAAAGAATTTTAAATAATGGTTTACACACTCACAGCATTGTTGGTTTACAAAGAAAATCAAACAAACAATCCTGTTGCACTACTACACTTGATTTTGATTTTATTGTTATAAAAACAAACAATCAAACAAACAAAAACAAGCACGTTAAATGAGAATCCGAAATATTTTATGGCATACTTAAGAAAATAATATTTCGAGTTTTTTTTTTAAAATAAATTGCTCCTAAGGCTCGTACACACCGGGACGCTTTTCGTTTGCGTTTATCGTCAGCATTTTACGAGACGTTTTTCTGCATTCAAACCCAATCGATTTTCACTGGCGTCAAGCAAAAGACTATGCAAAATCACTCCTTGCCATTAGATGGCGCTTAATGAAAACAGAAATAAATGAAACGCACCCTCGACTCCTAATTCTTCCGCAAGTCCTCTCCAAAACATTTTCCTTTTTAATCAACATTTTTGTAGTTGATGTCTCGTTTATCATACAGCACTTTTTGTTTAGATACCAGTGCAGTAAGCAGCTTCACATTCATATCGCCTCTGGGCATCTTTTTCAATGTGCGCTCGCATTGACAGTTTTGCGCTTGAGCGCCTCCAAAGGGTGTTTACTGTAACATTAGCAGCTCCGGTGTGCACGAGCCTTTACACTTAATATTTTCTGATTTTTCATACACTCTCAGAAAAAAATGGTACAATGTTGTACCAATGAAGGTACAAACCCTTGTCACTGGGGCAGTACCTTTTTATGGGACAGAATTGTACCTTAAGAAAAGAAACATATCTGTACCTTTTAGGTCATGATTTGTACCATGGGAAACCAAAATGTACCTTTGTTTTTAAAAACCTGCAGATACAATATTGTATACTTTGTGAAAGGTTCCACCACAGTGACAAGACACTTTGTACCTTAACAGTGTCAAAAATGCTTATCAAACATTTATTAAAATGCCTTAAATGTTTAGTTTACAATACCCATAGTCTTATGTTTTACCAGTTGTTTTGTATTATTGTATTATAGAACTAAAAATGTATGTTTATAAGTATCTTTAAACATATACTTTTAAATGATGATTCTGGTTTTAATATGGAAATTATTCATAAAAATCTCTTTGCCTTTCCAGTCATATTTATTTTCATAGATACTGTAATAAAGGAGGAGTTGTTCAACACTTTTGTACCTTTTGTATGAGAACAATTGTGTGCCTTCATTTCAGTTGTACCATAAAAGGCACAGAACAGTATCATAAGAGGTCTTTTCAGTACCATATAAGGTACAATTTTTACAAAGGTAAAAAACTGTTGCTCAAGGAACATTATTTTTACCATCGTGTACCTTTTTTTCTGAGAGTGTAGTATATCTATGAATTCCAGTACCATAACGATGCATAAACCATTTGGTAGAGGCTGATGTTTTGGAAACTATGGGATGTGTTAAAACAAAATGCATTGAGTGTGTTAACTAGGGACATTGGGAGTTAAGAAATGCAATCCAAACATTTTTTTTATTGGTGCGGGAGTTAAAGGGTTAAACTGTTCTCTTTAATTTTAGACAAAACTTTTAAACTCGTAAGCATGCGTTTGGCAGAAATCCGCTGCAAAAGTCAACTGATTCAGTGCTCTCACGCAGTTTGAGAAACAAGTTACTCTCTGTGCGGTGGCCAGTGGTGTAAAGTAACTAATTACAAATACTCAGACTACTGTAATTGAGTAGTTTTTCTCAGGAATTGTAATTTACTGAGTAATTTAAAAAATGTGGACTTTTACTTCCCCTTTGATTACACTTTTAGTGCAGTATCGGTACTTTTACTCCACTACTTTCCTTCAACCTGCAGTCACTACTTTATTATTTCTTGTCATTGTCTATAGAACAATCAGTCTTGTGATTCCTGTCCAATTAAATCACACATAGAAAGTAAATCGCATCATACTGAACAACCTCAAGACATGGGCGCTTTATTAATGCAGCAAACCTTTTGGAAACATTAAAAATGTCCAAGAAGACGTCCAAAATCTGTACACGCAATGATCTAGAGACTGTTTATAGACTGCATGTCACTGAAAATGATGGATGTCGACTGTATGATGACTGAAATCACCAAACAGCCTTAAACAATCACTAAATGGAACGAATGAAGAATGGAAGGAAGGGCCAAATAAAAGGAAGGATCAAACAAGGAATGGAAGGAAGGATCGAAGAACCAAATAAATGAAGGAAGGATTCAAGGAAGGACTGAACAAACTAAGGGAAAAAAAATTAAAAATCCCCACAGTGCTTCCTGAAAAACAGTTTCATGTCATCTTAGGACACTGAAGTGAAAACACAATGGAAACTAATAAAGGACTGATTTCTCACGATTTCTTCCTAGTGTGCAGGTCTAACTGTCTAACTGGTCCTTTGGTTAAACCCTCTAAACACCGACCTGTTTGTTGAGGGTTAGTACTAGTTTGATGCTGGTCTGGCTGGTGATCAGAAAAGAGATGCAGTGCACTAGTTTCTGATCAACTCTTGAACATATATAATTAAATTGTGAGGTTACTGGTTGAAATGTTGCCAGTTTGTTGAACAGTTCACCCAAAATCATCATTGAAATGAATATTTTTCTTGTGACAACGTCTGTTGTTTTTATTAACTCCTATAACAGGTATTTTGTACAGCCTTATTTTATAATAAACTTGCTTTTGTCAGGCAAATTCCTGTATTTAAACCGTCTTGGTTCATTAACTTGCAGTACTTCTGTTAAACTTTCACTTTCTCATCAAGTCCCTCCTCTTGTGATCAGCTATATAATGGCCACTGAAACAGAAATTTTGGCATTTCGTTCTCCGCCTGATCAAAGATGGATCTACAAATCTCTGTTTTTCTTCTGTTCGTTCTTTTCACTGCAGGTAGAAACGGTTATAATGGTTAAAAATATTATGGATCTGTCTCTCTTTCACTCTAAATCTCTTTTCGTTTCCGAAGGACACTCTCTACTTTGTTATGAATGCCTGACGGATCATTGTGAAGACGAATTAGTGATTTGTCCCAGGGAAGCTTCTGTATGCACTAGTTCAACAATGATGACACAAATTGGTGAGTTCAGTTTGATGGATTGAAACTACTATTATTTTTGACAGATGGAGATGCTATCATAATTTAGTGTGGGTTTCTAACAGTTAACAACCTACTCATTTCCGTAACTCACAAATCTATAAAACAACAAAAAATCTATTTATGTTATTTAACATTTTGGAAACACTACACAGCCCACAAACTACACAGTGAATGAAGATATTAACCAGTGTATTTTTTGTACACTCTAAAAAACACAGTGTTAAAAACTACCCAAATTGGGTTGTTTTCAACCTTATTGCTGGGTAAATATAGGACAGAACACATCAGTAATCAAGTAATTGGGTTATTATTTTTAACCCCAAAAATGGGTTGTTTTTCTACTCAATTGGTTATTTTTACTTAATTAACAGGTTAGTTTGACTTAATTAATAGGTTATATTTTCAAATGTAATTTTTAGCTTTCTTTTAAAATCATTAACCACATAAAACACAAACAGGTGAATATTGTATTAGCTGTATTTATTTTTTGTTCCATTACATTTGTTCAGCACATTACACTTTGTAAATACACTTTACCTGAGAGATCATACAAAGCTAAATACAAATTATGAACTGCATTCGAAACTATTCGTTTCATATTTATGGGTTGCCTGTAAACATTTATAATAATAATAATATATATACACGTGGCATCGCAGTCAGCCCCTGCTGGGAGTTGATTTGACCCAAGGAGCTGGGTTGATGTGCCTGTGTGGTGCTAGGGTTGCATTGATTCAAGTCTTAGAAATTATTACCTAGAAAATAACCCAAGTTTGGGTTACATAGCACAACTCAAAAACTACCCAAGACTCTGAAAATAACCCCCAAAAATTACCCAAATGCCTCAACCCAACATTTGGGTAGAAAAAATAACCCC
>CAIGQQ010029542.1:28037-40428 GCA_903798035.1 Danio albolineatus
ATTCTCCCAAAAAAATGTTCACTTCCTCTTAATTTCATTTATATGACGTTATCTGTAACAGACGCCACAAATGTGTCTGCATTCACACAAATCACTGCACTTTATTAGTGTTGTTATTATTATCTTCTGTTTACAGTTTTATTTATTTTAAGCATTAATTTAATTATTATTTAATAACCAATAATTAAAATATCAACAATAGTAATTAATCGCGTTGATGTGAATCATTGATTTAAAAGAAGGAAAAAAACTAGATTATTACATGCATTATAAAATAGGGACAGGGAAAGTTTCTTGCAGACAGACCATGCACTAATTACACATATTATTTTTTAGATACTATTGGACGAAAGAACACTTTTGAGGAAGAAAAAGGGCTGGGGCTCCAGAACCCAAAGCCTCATATGCTTTTAAGAAACGCAGCACAGAACAAAACTGTATTAGTGTCAAACATAAAGTAGTTACCTGCATCAGCCTCAAGAGGGAGCTGTTAGTCTTCTCTCTAGTCAAAGAGATCACTGATCTTACAGCAGACATCCTGAAATAAATCAAATCAAATATTGCCTTAGAAAAATCATGTAACATTAACAGGTAATTCAACAACACTGTTATAGATGGTTGCAATTTCAGTTCAATGCACAAGACACTCTTCAGAGCACGACAAGAACTGCATTCACAACCACACACAAATTATGAATTACAACATATCTGGATTCTTTCAAATAGTTCTACTGTACAAATGTTAAAAGTAATGACTGTACAACTTTAAAGGAGTACGAGAATTAAAGGTGTCGTTTAATGCATTGATAAATTATATTTAAATTGTTCTCTGTTATCTGCACAAATGCAAAAATAATTAATAAATAAATCTCCAGAAATGCTTTAACAACACCATTTAGAGCCCTATGATTTAGCCCTAAAACAGAAAGCCATTTTTAATACCGTATTTGGAAAGGTCATGAATATTAATGAGCTCTGCTTTCATGCTTTAAGTCCCTAGACCAAAGCACTTCAAACCTAAGCATTTTTATAAACAATCATCACAAAAGGCCTACAGGAATATTCACTTAAACACATTAACAAAATAGAAACTAACCTCGTCAACTACTGTATAATTTATTTGGCTTGCTCCGAAATTAAGACTGAAGTGTAACGAACAGATTCTGGACAACAGAGGTGGGGATCCACATTCAGTTTAATGCAGGAAAGTCGTGCAGGCAACGGAGCAAACAGGAGCATCAAAGTAATCCAAAAAGAAATCTCAAAAACAGGTGAATGGTCAGGCTAACCACCAGCACACTAGACAAGGGACAAATACTTCATATTCCTTGACAAGGAAAACACAGACTTGGGAGAGAGAGAGAGTGTGTGTTTGAGAGGTGAATATATAGTCCAGATAATCAGTACGTGATGAGTTACCAGCTGTGTGTGAGTCGGGATGACTGTCAGCTGTGGCAGGAGTGATTGGAGCAATGGCTTCTGGGATTTGTAGTGCATATAGTAGCAGAATTGTAGTCTGGATGATTATGCATGTTTTCCAGCAATCTGCAAAGCCTAAAATACTGGTGATCGTGACAGCAAGTTTCATAATGTTTTTTTTTTTTTTTAACACAATAACGATGAATATGTCATTTTTATCCATATTTATGAGTAAGATATTATGGTAATTCATGAAGTATTTTATTTTTGTAAACTCACAATGAAAATAGCCTCGACTAAAATGTGGTATTTGCTGCTCACAAAAAAATTTAATAAAAATAAATAAATAGATAAAATTAGCTACATAGATATGCAGCTTCTTTCATAATGTGTGCCAGCTTATGACAATGCCTTTCTCACTCAATGCCTCGGATAAATAAATGAATAACTTATTATCAATATTTGTTTTTCATTTCAGATTAAATAATTTATTTCTAGCTAGCCTAAAATAATCTACCATAAATAATAAAATAATAAAGAGGACAAAAGAGATGATACATAATTTTGGCTGACTATAGGCTAAACAATTTTGTCTACATTGTCTACACTGCATGAACACAACAGATATATGTAGTTTTGATGATTTAGTACTACCAACACAGGGCTGTAGCCAGGAGGAGTTCGAAAGACCCATCCCTCAATGACAAAGGGTCAGAATTTGTCCAATACCTGAGCTCATTTGTCCTATTTTGACTGCTACACCATAATAAATTGTGGAAATAACCCATTGAAAAAGGCTTTGAGACCACATAGAATCATCTGTTGACTGTCTCATCAGTGTGACTTCAGTTTATCAGTTTGGCCAATGCAAACTATTATTTATGCAAACGACGCATCCAGTTGTGAAGAAAAACATACAATCGGATGTAAGTGAAGTCATTTTTCACTGCTGTATCATTTTTCAATAAAGAACATTTTCCAAGTGACTTTTATTCTTTCTAAATCTTGGGCCTTACTCTTGAAGTTAATGAAAATAAAAAGGGACCAAAATTGGCCCGTATTAAAATTAATTTGAAAACTAATTTGGCTATTGTTGTTATTCATGAATTTTCAATTAAATGTACTTTTTTTTTACAAGAGAGCTCAAATTCTGACTGAGGAAAGTTTAAGTTGATTAAGGCACATAGTTCGATTAATGATGTCCATGTAAACTTAGTCACTAGATATGTTTCCATTCGCAAAACTGGATTATCACATAAAAGACGTACCAATAAAGCAGCATTTCCATTCAACGAGTAAAAGCAGACTAAATCGTCACTTCCTGATTAACTTGCACCAAATATCAACAGTAAAAACGTAATTTGCTGCAGTAGGAGAAGCTGCGTCAATCTTCTCTTGTTTTTATAAATGACTTGTGCCTCAGAAGGCAATCCTGACACACAGTGAACACGCGGTGGCATTTGAAAGTGTCAGATGCGGAGCACAGACGCTCTTGATTCTGGAGGTCATTAATAATATAATAACACAGCTACCTAGACGACAAGGCGCTTTAGAATGACGAAAACAACATTTCAGATGTGTTACGATGTGCTCAGCCTGCTGGTTTGTCCATTTACACACATTTTTATCATCACATGTTCCCTTTATAACAACATCACATGACCTTTTTTAATGCGCATACTGGAATTAATGCGGTAAAAGTGTTTCTATCTCAGTTTATGCGCATCTTTGAGCACAAATTTCTGAGCACAAATTGACAATGCCTTGAAGACGATTCGTGTTTTTTATAGACGGTGAAGAAAACCAGCAAATAAAGGAAAAGGACACAACACTTTCAATAAATGATTTGCAAAAGGTCTTAAGAATAACTTTATCTACATTAAAAGAGTTGAGTTTCTCTTTGATGAGCCTTATAAATTATTGTATGCGTGTTTTGATCAAATTTCAACCTGTTGTCAATAATTGTTCCTAGGTACCTACGTATATTCCTTCACAACCTCGACCTGTGTGTCATTTATGACCACCATTTGGAGAGCAGGTGTTTTTTTGCCAAAGTTAATGAGCACTTCTTTGGTTTTTGACACATTCAGGTCTAATCTCATTTTATTGCACCATGAGATGAAATCATGCAGGACTGGACCATATTCCTGGTCTGAATGAGAAAGCAAAGATAAAAGCACAGTAGGGGCTTTTATCCTTGCTTTTATCCAGACAGAGATTACCACAGGTGACAAATACTGAGTAATGATGTCAGTACTGCGGAGTAAATATTTAAGAAGTGGAGCCTTAAATTAACATTTATTGATCAAGCTGGAAAATGTTCCTACATCCTCAAAAGGAATAATAGTTACATCAATGGTAAATGATAATATTGCAGTACCAGTGATGGCACCACTGGGATGAGATGTTGAAGAGGACATTCTCAAGCCAGCATTTACAATGTTAATATGAACTGTTTTCATTAATAGCAGCTACATAATAATAAAAACTTTAAAGGGGACCTATTGTGCAAAAATCATTTTTATATGGGGTTTAAACATAGTTGTTTGACAACAGTCGGAGATTATAACCAGCTTCTAATAGTAAAATTGTATTAGTTTTATAGTTTATAATCATACTTGATAAAAACAGTCTGCAAAGACACTTTGATTGATATTCTCCCTTTGTATGTGTCATCAGAGATTGGAAAGCCCCGCCCACTTGTAACAATCTATCCCTCATTAGCATAGGACGTCTTGTTTTTGAATCTGCCACTATGCTGACACACAGGCATCTGTAGCTCCGCCTTCTTTTGAAAAGAGCACAATCTCATTTGAATTTAAAGTGACAGTCACCAATTAAGATCAAACAATTAGGATCGAAGCCTAAAATGAGGGGCAGTTTCAAAGTTTTTTAAACATTATTAGAGTGGTATTTTGAGCTAATACACACTCCAGGAACATCAGAGACTTATTTTACATCTTGTAAAAATAGGTCCTCTTTAGAAACGGTAAATACTATTGATATTAAGGAATTTACTGTGTGGATTTTTGGTGTCTTAGCTGTGCTTTTCATTATTCAGCAAGGCAATTTTTATCTGTAACAAAAAACACAAATGTGTCTGTACTCACACAAACCACTTTATTCGTGTTAGTATTATTTTCAGTTTCAATTTTACTTGCAGTATTTTAACTATTATTAAATAATATATATATTAAATAAATAATATATTAATTCATTAATTTTCTTGTCGGCTTAGTCCCTTTATTAATCCGGGGTCGCCACAGCGGAATCAACCGCCAACTTATCCAGCATACTTTTTACGCAGCGGATTCCCTTCCAGCCGCAACCCATCTCTGGGAAACATCCATACACACACATTCCCACTCATACACTACGGACAATTTAGCCTACCCAATTCACCTATATCACATGTCTTTGGACTTGTGGGGGAAACCGGAGCACCCGGAGGAAACCCACACAACCAAGGGGAGAACATACAAACTCCACACAGAAATGCCAACTGACCCAGCCGGGGCTCGAACCAGCAACCTTCTTGCTGTGAGGCGAACGTGCTACTCACTACACCACCGTGGCACCTAAATAATATATTAATAATAGTAAATAAATTGTGTTGATGTAAATGGTTGGTATGATATGAAATTGGTATGCACAGCAAAAAACATCAGTGTACATTTAACTCAATTTGAGTTTAACTTAACACTCCTTGGGTGTACATATGACTCCCTCCATTTTGGAGTTAAAATAACACTTTCTAAAGTGTGAAATTTGTACATTTGTCACAGAGTTCATTTTAACATGGTAAGAGTTTATTCTTACATCGTACTGGAGTGTGTTACCCTTCAAAGTGTTAATATATTACCTTTTTTCCTATATTATCAATTGGTGTGTGTTACAAATAACAATGATCAAACATTATGAAAATAGTTTTAATTTATTAAATGTTTATGAATTTTTTCAGAAATAATTTCTATACATTCAACTCTTTGTTTTAAATTTAAGTAAAACATACTGGTTTGATCGCTGTTTGTACGAAAGAACCAGTTTGAGTAAAAAAAAAAGCACTTCCCATCACCAGTGGGAAATACACTGCATATTGGATTAAAAGTTTAACACTAAAAAAAACTCTTAAATATATGCTCTTTTACATTCGTGGATTAAAAATGTACTCCGGTTTTAACACTCAACAACACCAAGAAAATCACACTGTATATTTAACACTGGATTTTTTGCTGTGTGATGTAAAAAGTAAACAGTCTATGAATGCATGCATGCATTCTGATCATTTATAATATGCTTTTTAGAAATGCAGCTCAGAACAAGATTGTGAAAATTGTGTAGAAGCTGAAGTAACTACCTGTACAGCCTCAAGAGGGCGCTGTTAGAGCAGTTCTTCTCTTGTCTGAGAGATCAGTGATCTTACAGCAAACATCCTAGTAAATAAATAAATCAAATCAAACCAAATCTTGCCTGTTTGCTTTATCTGATGATTATATAACAACATAACCATAAAATGTTGCAGTTTCAGTTTTTGTTAAATGCACAAGACACAGAAGCATCATGTTTCTTTTTCTGACCCACACAACTGCATTCACACAATCCACTTTCACATGAATTATTGATTACAACACATTTGGATTCTTTCGATTGCCTCTGTTATACTAATGTTAAAGTACTGACTGTACAAGTGGATGCATCAATCTTAAGGAAGTAAAAGCATTACAGGTGCCATAGAATGCATTGATACATTATATTTAAATTGTTCTCCGTTATCTGCACAGAAGGTAAGTGACTTAAGTGCAAAGAAATCTCCAGAAATGGTTTTGCAAGCCTATTTAGAGCCCTGTGAATCACCCCTAGAACGGAAAGCTGTTTTTACCATATTTGGAAAGGTCATGAATATTAATGAGCTCTGCTTTCAATGAGCGCTCTATATTGCTCTTGCTCCCACGATTTGTGCCTTCAATACTCACACAGTGTGATGTACTCCAAAATACACAGAAGCAAAACAATCAAGTTGTCAAACATATTGGAACAAATTGAGTAGATGCGTTTATTAATATGAATACCAATAGGAATTATTTCCAACCTCCGCATAAACAGTTGTATTGTTTATTGGCATGCTTTTAACTCCAGATTAAAAAGGACAGTGAGAGCTGAGTGATGTGCATAAAAGTGCATTAAATTAAATCGCCGGTTTGCCAACAAATAATGAGAAAATTCTTATGTTTAAAAACAATGTTCCTTAAAGAAAGATAGCAAGACATTAGTGTTTCACCTTCGACAGTACATTCAATTATTAACAGATTCAAGTAATCTGGAGGATTTTTCAGTGAGTAAATGACAAAAATGACCAAGCTGAATAACCGTGATCTCCAATGCCTAAGGTGGCACTGCGACACTATAAGCGATATTAGTACCACAATACATAGTGGCATCCACAAATGCCAGTTAAAACTGTACTGTGCCAAAAGGCAGCCCTATGTTAACAGAGTCCAAAAGCACCATTGACTTCTCTGGGCTCTGAGGGATTTGAGAAAGACCATCACACAGTGGAAACATGTACTGTGGTCAGATGAATCAGTATTTCATTAATTTTTTTGGGAGAAATGGACGCTGTGCGCTCTGGACCAAAGGATCATCCAGACTGTTACCAGCAACAAGTACAAAAGCCTGGGTCTGTCGTGGTAATGGATTTTGTCAGTGCTCTTGGCAAAGGTTACTTGCACTTTTGTGATGGCAACATTAATGCTAAAATGTGCTGAAAATAAATTTTGGAGCACAATATCTGCCAAAAAAAAACTGAGACATTCCAGAGGCACACATTCATGTTTCAAGATACAGCTACTGTACTGGCACATTTTGAGGTGCAAAATGCAACAACGAAAACCCTGTACCACCTTAAGACTTTTTTTGCAGGAAGAATGGCACAAAATTACACCTGAAACACTTCATCACTTAGTGTCTTCAATCCCTAAACGTCTATTAAGTGTTGTGAAAAGAAATGGCAACATTACAAAGTGGTAAATGCTTTACTGTTCCAACTTTTTGTAAAATGTGTTGCAAAAACCAAAATTGAAATATGTGTTTATTTAGAGGAAAAAAAAAAACAAAACAAAAAAAACAATAAAAATCATGAGCAACACAATTTAAATATCTGTTGTATTGTCTGCAAAGAAATACAAGTCAAAGCGAATGCACAAAACACTACTTTTACTACTACTACTGCATTCTTTAGTTGTGCTTTCCATGTGATCCCAACTTTTTCTGGTTGGGGGTTGTACATAGGAAATATAACAAGCTGTGTTTAACTTAGAGAATAAGTAGAACAATAATAAAATCACAAGGAAATGTTGAGGTCAGTCAAACGGCTGATTTTCCACTGGATTTTCCACTCACATGATTTGAGGGTCACAGTTTGTCAATACATTAGGCATGAGATGATAACCCTTTTCAAGGTACACTCTTTAAAAAAAAGGTTCCTTGAGGTTCTATATAGAATCCTAGGGTTCTATACTTGGCCAGTACAACCTTTTACCCAAAAAATGGTTCTATTTAGAACCCTTTGAGTGCAAAGAACCTTTTTGATTAAAATGGTTCTATAATGTGAGATTTATAACATAATTATATAGTAAAGATTATAAATAATAATAAGCTATAACACAGAGAGACAAAGCTTTTTGAGTCAAAACCTAATAAAATGACTGCTATGGTCAAAAACCTAATCAATGTATGATGGGATTTTTGTTTCATGCAGGTTTGTACACCATATAACTAATATTTATCTATGCTTAATATTTAACATTTTTGACGAATTATTTTGTGAAATTAATTAAATAACCAGTTTATTCAGACTGTACAGTGTGTTGTTATGGTTTAATAAATTATTTTAAACTAATAATCATGAAAAAGCCCTCTGGTGACGTCATTCATTGGTGGACTGATGGTGAACAGGTGGTGAAGAGCCTGGAGAGTGACGGTTAATTTTTGAAAAGGAGAACTCCGCTTTTGCAGCTCCATCATTCAGGTACGTTATTACTCTTTTAAAACTATAATGATGAAATATTTTGTATTACGGGGTAATGTTTCTCTCCCCTTGTGTTATATGGTGTCAGACTGAATAAGGGGTAACGTTAATATGGATTAATACTGTGCATGTAAGTTTCTGATGGTCTCTGTCGACAGCCTTCGCTTCAGAAATCTGTGTCAAGCTGACTTTGCTCTGCTTTTTGTTCGAAATAAGTTACAGTTTCGCTTTATTTGTTTGTCAGTATTAATTAAAATATCAATAACAATAAAACAGCCGCGTTATTCGGTGGCGGGCTCCGAGAGGGGGCGTGAAGCGCGTGCACGCTCTTTTAATGGTAACTTCTTATGAGCCGATTTCCGCTTTCGTGCAGTTTTTATCTCCAACCTTGAACAAACGAGTACTCCCAGCTTGTTCGTGTGTGAGTTTAGCTGAGTTTAACTCGGGCTAAACTCTGTAAAGTAGTGTACACGCCGGCTAGTCTGCATTAAAACCGCAAGGGAGCATGTCGCACTCGTGCCCGCCCGAGTCTATGCACGCGCCCGCCCGAGTCTACTGTATGCACGCGCTATTGTGATGATTGCTAAGTGTATTATTTAAACCTTTTAAAGCCAAAACATATTTTAATAATCCATAGATTAAAGATCAGGTGTTATTTATGAAGGACATGCAAACATGCAGGCTAAATGTATTGTGAAATGTTGAACCTTGTTAAATATAGGCTACATATATGTATATATTGTGCTAAATAAGTTTAAAATTCATATTTTAATGTATATCTTTCTTTTCTTCAAACAGCCTGGAAACTGAACTGCATCGGAAATCTTGTGCTCGGTATGTATTATTGCTTTTAATTCAAAACAAACTGTATTAAGTATAATGAAATGAATATTATAAAAGACTTTAACATTGTATTGTAACCTGGGCTGCAGGACACAAGTAGCTTTGAAGAGGAAGGATCCCAGCTTAAAGAAGGACATGCGTTACATCCATAATTGTGACACAATTATCATCAACAAGGACACCTGGTAAATATTGTATTTTATAACATGCATATGTCAGACTTGGTTGTTGTGTACTGAAATAATATATTTATCACAAAAATGTTCTATTACTTATTGCTGCTGTTTGTACAGTGAGAATATTAAGGTCATTGCTTATTAAAAAGTCCTGCTTAAGAAAAAATATGTTTTAAAAGAAAGTGTAAATTTGCCAACAGGATACCTTGTTGCAATGTCTGCACAACAAATTTAAAAATGAAAGGATTTCAGTGGTGAGCTCATCAATCATCTTGCAAAATGAAACAAATTAATAGGATGAAAAGGAAGTGAACTGTACTCTGAGGAACTTAACACAAGGCAAGTTCAGTTCAATACATTTTATGCCAAAGGTAGATTAATTCTGTATTATAAATTCATATTTCCACACTCTAAAATGCTGTCTTCCTACCTCAGACTGTGATGGACCTGGAATGCGACACCAGATACTCATAAGTCAAGAACCGAATGAACACCCTTTTCCAGAGTACAGATTATGGAGGGGTTTGCAGAACTAATGGAGCAGTTTCTTCTTCTTGGAGTGCCACAGCTTGTGAGTAAACACTGTTACATTGTGTGCCAAATAGTTTTGCGTCCATGATGACTTTAAGAAACTTGTATTGCTGAAAATGTGTCATTTGGAAACTTACACATGAAGTAACCAAAATGTTTTTTTTGCATTTAGGATGCTGCATAGAAAACTTGGTGAAGAACACAGAAACATCTTTAAAAGAAATGGCCCAAAAAGGGACGGAAAGAAGGTAGTGCTCCATGACAGTCTCATTGGACCAGCAGAGGAAACCGCAGAAGGTAACTACACCCTATACTACATACTATTTGCCCCAAACACACACACACACACACACACTTTAATTGTATTGATTATAACTGTAATTCTATTTGATGACATGTTAATTGGTTAAAAGTACTCAACATTAAAATATTGTTTTACAGAAATCCAAAGGTCCTACACCATCCAGGATTCAACAGCTCTCCTGATTCCACCAAGGCTTGAAGTGTCAGTATTACAATGGACAACACTCACTCGCTATCCTTCAACTTCCTCATTTATCAGAGGCACCACAGAGGAGTGAATCACCAAGTAATCTGCCCTTTCCAGCCACAACCCAGCACTTGGAAACACCCATATACTCTCTCATAGATCTACACACATTCACTCACTATGGCCAATTCACCTATACCGTACACATGCTTTTGGACTGTGGGGGCAACCGGAGCACCCAGAAGAAACCCACATGAACACTGGGAGAACTTGCAAACTCCACACAGAAATGACAACTGGCCCAGTCGGGACTCGAACCAGTGACCTGCTTGCTGTGAGGTGACAGTTCTAACCAGTGAGCCACTGTGCCACCCATGGACAAAACTATTTACCTTATAAGAGAGGCTGACAGACATGGACATGCTACAGGTTGTGAAATGGCTGTTTGCAGTGTTTTGTCTAATCATTCTGCAATGTTTTAGTAATGTTTCTTATTAAATTATGTATAAAAATGGATGTTGTGATGACCAATACATGCAGGTACCATCCACTTTTTGAAATTGTAGTGTTATTTAATAGATGTTTTGATTGTTTGTGTATTGTTTCTATCTGCATTGTGATACAGTACTGTATATTTCTCTTCATTTTAGAGATGTGTGAAAGTTAAGCTCTGTATTTGTTCAAACAGTAAAAAAGCTTAAAGTGAAATCATTACAATTACAGTGTTGAATGCCAATAAACTGTTAAGGTAGATAATGCAAAGTATGTCCAATGTCCAATGCAAAGTATGCAGAGGTGCAATTTTAAATATTTAAAAAAATATTTTGTATAATGAATTGAATAAATTTAAACAATTTGAATTGTCTAGATTGGTTTTATTTTTTATTCATTAATAAGTAACAATAATTCAATAATAAATAAAAAGAACCCTTAAATGGTTCTAAATAGAACCATCTAACTTGAATTCAAAGAACCATTTGGGGTTCTATTTAATGAACCCTTAAAATGGTTCTATATAGAACCTTTTTGGGGTTCCATATATGAAGCGCGTGATAGAACCATTTTTGGTTCTATATAGAACCGTTTGTTTTAAGAGTGTATACCGAGGTTTGGAAAGGTCAAGGTTTTACAATCAGCAGAATTGTACAGTAAAGGTACAGTATAATGTAAGACCTTTTATTTGATTTTTATTATTATTATTTTATGAAAACAGTATCTTTAGCAGAAAAGATATCCAAAAATGTGGTTTTAAATTGTAAATAAAACTGTGTTCATTAATCTAATGAAGACAGCAGAAGTCAAGGATTCATTTGAATTATTTAGCCTCACATGTTTACTGTTTTAAAATATTTTAAAGGTTTCTAAAAATATAATATGTGTTCAAAGAAGGAAATTTTTTTTGTTTTTTTATCCAAACCTTTAAAACATATTTTAGAGCAGTAAACACAATACCATCATACCGTGATATTTTTATTCAAGGTTGTCGTTCCGTCATAATCTCATACCTGTCCATGCCTACATTACATGAAGTCTTATTATACAGCTATACCTACTGTAAGTGTATCCAGATTTTCATTCTATCCCTTTAAATAACTAAAAACAAAAAAATCTTTGTTATTGATACAATCTTTATAATATATTGTGCCTGCATACTTTAGAGTTCCTTGAAATGTTTACAGTTGCAGAGCTTAAAAATGCATGCAAAAGATAAACATTCACTCTATTAAGGTTAAACTTTGCAGTGACACCACAGATCACATGTGTTCTGTAGTGCCTGGTCAACTATGATATTGATGTTTTGTTGATGTGATAATTGTGGATGCGATGTTGATGTGCAATATAATGTAATATCAAAACAAAATGTTTAAATCCCTGGAGTTAGCCTTTTGGCAAACATTTCACAAT
>CAIGQQ010029542.1:55428-74012 GCA_903798035.1 Danio albolineatus
TACTGGTGTCAGTTGAAGTAGAGCTACACAATCCTTTCAGCGTCGAGTTTGCAAAGTACACATCCACAATTATCACATTACAGGATGTGCAATGGATCATCAATATCATAGTTGACCAGTCACTACAATTCAGAACATATGATCTGTGGTGTCACTGCAAAGTTAAACTATTAGAGAGTGAAGGTTTTATCATTTGCATGGGGTTTTAAGCTCTGCAACTGTAAAAATTTCAAGGAACTTTAAAGTATGCGGGCACAATATATTATAAAGATTGTATCAATAACAAAGATTATTCGTTTTTCGTTATTTAAAGGTGGCATAGAATAAAAATCTGGATACACCTAGGCATAGCTGAATAATAAGACTTCTGTGCATGTAATGACAAGCTGTTACCCTCAAACACCCTTGTTTCCTTGTTCTCATGCAAATCATGTGAGTGTAAAATCCAGTTGGAAATCAAGCGTTTGACTTAACGCAGCATTTCCTAGTAAAAGTACAACAATTATTATTGGGTAACACTTTACAATAAGGTTCATTAGTTAATGCATTTACTAACATGAACTAATCATGAACAACACTTGTACAGCATTTATGAATCCTAATTGAACATTTACTAATGCGTTATTAACATCCAAGTCCATGCGTGTTAACATTAGTTAACGCACCGCGAGTTAACATGAACTAACAATGAACAACTGTATTTTCGTTAACTAACATGAACAGATACTGTAGTAAATGTATTGTTCATTGTTTGTTCATGTTAGTAAATGTCTTAATTAACATTAACTAATGAACCTTGTTGTAAAGTGTGACCTATTATTGTTCTCCTTATTTTCTCTGTTTAACATAGTTTATTATATTTCCTATATACAACCCTCAATCAGAAAAAAAGTTAATAAAATGCAATTAAAAAATGAAAGTAGTGATGTTTTTTTTTTATATTTACTTTAACTTGTATTTCTTTGCAGACAATTCAACAAATATTATTTAATTTGTTCCTCATCATTTTTATTGTTTAGTTTTTTGGTTTGTTTGTTTTTCGAAATAAACACGTATTTTTGGTTCTTGCAACACCCACTTAAAGTTGAAACAGTAATGCATTTACCACTTTGTAATGTTGCCATTCCTTTTCACAACCCTTAAAAGACATTTAGGGACTGAAGACACCAACTGATGAAGTGTTTCAGGTGTAATTTTGTGCCATTCTTCCTGCAAACAAGTCGTAAGGTGGGCAACAGTACAGGGTCTTCGTTGTTACATTTTGAGCTTCAAAATGGGCCACACAATCTCTATTGGGGATAGGTCGGGACTGCAGGCAGGCCAGTGAAGTATCTTTATCCTCTTTCTCAGCAACCAGGATTTTTTAATGTGTGCAGAATGTGGTTTTGCAATGTCTTGTTGAAACATGCATGGGTTTCACTGGAAAAGAAGGCAGCATGTTGTGCTCCAAAATCTCTATATACTTTTCAGCATTAATAGTGCCATCACAGAAGTTCAAGTTACTTTTGCCAAGGCAGGGTTCATCTCTAAGGATTTTTTCCACTGGCCCGATCTGGCCAGTGGTTGAGATTTTTACTTACCCTGCTAAAATTTTCACTGGCCCCACTAAAAAAAAAAAAAAAAAAAAGTTAATAGCTACTTCTTAGCCACAAATTTTAAACAATATGTCAAAAATAACTTCTGTGAATCTAGAATTTAAATACTTTAAGAATATTAATAGTAAATTGTAGTGTGTAGTAAATTGTAGTAAATATTTTATTGTAGTTCACTGAACTGTGCATTCATTCATTCATTCATTTTCTTGTCAGCTTAGTCCCTTTATTAATCATTGGTCGCCACAGCGGAATTAACCACCAACTTATCCAGTGTTATACGCAGCGAATGCCGCTATGTTGCCGTCTCTTTGCTGTACTGGTTGTTACCAGGTTACAAAAAAAAATTGCATGCTCGCAACATCCAATCAGATAAGAGGAACTGTTAGAATAAATCGTACAACAACAGCTGAGATGCAAGTCAAACAGTTTATTGCTATTTTCTCTGACACAAGCTGGGGCGCTCCCAGCTTTTATCACAGTGGGTTATGTCAGATAAGTGAGAGTGTGACTCCAGCTCAAAAATATGAACACCAAAACAGCAGTTTTAACACTCTAAGGAACAGCTTGGTTTTTTTCACGTGGTCGTTCCTAATCAGCTTTACGGGAACATGCCTGCACTCTACAAAAATAACACTCCACACACATGTACAGAGAAATGGTTGTCAAACATTTATGATACATTTTGCAACATCTCTCTTCAGGAACCAAAAAGCAATATGGCATTTATGACATCACAGAGAGGGTAGCATTTACTGTAAAGGCTTAAAAGCACAAACTGTTTCTAAATTAAAATACTGTATTTGCACGCAATTGACAAATAGTCGCATTAATTTAAAATCAAACTTTAGTGACAAGGCAGCGCTGACCTGATCAGGCCAGTAACAATCCTGTCTACTGTCCCGAGCGTCTCTCATGCAGGCCCCGGGCCATCAGGCAGTCCTTATTGTTGAGCCCTGCAAGGGCACTGACACAACCAAACACCGTGACAGACCCAGTCTGGAAGATCTATTTCCTCTTTGGTCTGAAGCACATGGTGACCATTTCTCCCCAAAAATACCTGAAATGCTGATTCTCACCACAGTACACGTTTCCACTGTTTGTCAAGTACCACAATATGCAGATACATCCACAAAAGTGCTCTTCACTGTGTTGCCAGATGTAGCTGACTTATTTCAGCCCAAACCCTGTCCAAAAGGTTTTACCTGCACAATCAAATTTAAAACCGCCCGATCTGGCAACTTTTTCGCACCGCTGCTGTTTGTGGGCAGGGTTGGGGGTTTCGAATCTGCGCACGCATAAATGGGCGGGGTTTTATGTTTCGTGTTCACGTCATGCCGAAACGGCTAAAGACTCGTAAGCTCGGCGATTCGTTTGAGGAACTATGAGTCAACTCTTTTATAGATGAATCAATAGTTTTAAACACTGTGCACTTTCAGATTTAAGCCTTAGCTGGACATTTCACTTCACTTAGAGCTGTGTGACACACTGCATACAAGCTCATTTTCAAAAACCCATAATAGGGGCTCTTTAAGACATCAACAGTCAAGTTTATTCACAATTTCTGTACATTAAACTATTACTTGAGCTCAGTGAAGGCCAGGGACACATATTCTTCAAATCCAGGATATTTTTTATTGAATTTTATGTCCATAATAGTTCATAAATAAGTCAAAAAGCATGCCAAAATGCAGCATATTTATCTTAACATTGTCAAACATATTAAATTGATTAAAATTAATAAAAACTATATAGAACAGTATATACAAAGATTGATTAATAATAATAAGATTCTGAGTTAGTTAGTTAGTTTTGGCCAGAACGTACACAATATAACATAACATAACTTTTTCTCTTTTTTTTTTTGGCTGGGGCACCAATGGCTTTAAGCAGGCTTCACTGTGGCATTTGAAGAAAACTTTTGGATCATCAGTGGGAAAATTAACATATTTACAATGTATTAACAATATTTAAAAACATAATGCCATAATGAACATAATGTGACTATGGCGTGTGCCAGTAATCCAGGGCAGGGCCTGAATGAAAAGGTCGGATAACAGCGCACCAGCTGAGCTGTCAGAGCAAACTAACTGCAGGATGTTTATCGTTTCAACCATTCTTAAACAGCTTCAGACTAATTGTGATTAGTTATAATATAGATAAGTAAGATTAAGTTAGTTAAATAAACGACTTGTAGCTTGTTACAGAAAGAGTGGAGGCTCCTTCACACTGCTGCTGAAAATCAAACCTGATCAGAGCGGGCGGAGCCGCGATGGCGCAGTTTCTGTTTGACCGAGTCCGCGGACACAAGCTCGCCTCGTCCTGTCATATTTAATGACTTATTTCACTGTAATAATAATAATGTTATTATTATTATTATTATTATTATTATGCAGCTGGATTGACCGGCTCCAATCCGTCATCAAAATCCATGAGGTTAGCTCGACTCTGAAGCTTTGATTCTCTGACTGACAGATGGACGTAGCCTTTGACTGACAGCTCGCCTACAGTATAAACAATTAAATGGCAAACGTTTTTAGTTAGCCTAGTGAATCCTCTTTTTAATAACATATGTTTTTTTTTGTTTTGATATTATAGTTAAATCAATGATCAAACTCGGAGCACTTCACCGGCGGTGACTCTCCTCCCAGGGAATGCTGAGCTCGCGCATATCTGTTCTATATATAACAGTTATATAACTGTTATATCGCATTTTGCAAAGGAACTGATCTGGCGGATATCGCGTTTTGTGAAAAAATACATTTTGTAGTAGGCCTAAAATGTTCATTCTTAAATTGTGTCAATGGCAGCAATTCACACATAGATAAGGGAACATCCGAACAGTGATTTTCAATCATAAAATCCAAATGTCAAAAAATGGCGTTTATCGCGTTTTGCAATCAAACTCTTTATTTGTAAATCAATACTTTTTTTATCTTTATTTGTGTTTTTCGTACTGTCCCAACTTTTTCTGACTTGAGGTTGTTTGTGCGACTCTCATGTTTAAAACGGGACAGTCATTAGCTCTTGGGTGGGTCAATGCAACAACATCTTATCTATTAACAACTTGTCAAAAAGCTAAATTTGGGATATACAGTATGGATTATAAATGTATTTATTTAACTGATTAGATATATTCAGTGCCAACGTAAAGAAGCATAAGGTCTGTTTAACTGTATCTTTTGTTAGTATAATATGTATCTTGTGAAATTCTATGTATGTTTGTAATGAGGCAACTGTTATGAAACAGACGGGTAGACAGGACGATTCCAATACACAACAGTTTATTGAGACAATACTGAACACACAGGGGATTACCAGATGGAAGGATCGGGATGAATGGACGAACAGATGGTGAACACAGACTGGAAACTTGGGACTGGCGGATGAATACACTCAGACAGAGGACGTGGATGACAGGACGGATGGATCGATATACTAAGGACAGACAGAGGAGTACACAGACCACAGACTGGAGACTTGGGTGATAACACAGGCGGAGGGAAGCACACAGACTGACGACTTGGATGGCGTGGGTGACGTGGAAGCCTTGGAAGGCTGGTAAGCAGTGGAAGGCTTGTAGTATGTCGTGGAAGGCTTGGGAGGCTGGTAAGCCGTGGAAGGCTTGGAGGACTTGGAAGCCGTAGAAGGCTTGTCGGGCTTGAAAGCCGTGGAAGGCTGGACGGGCTAGGAAGCCGTGGAAGGCGTGACGGGCTTGGAAGCCGTGGAAAGCTTGACGAGCTTGGAAGCCGTGGAAGGCTTGACGGGCTTGGAAGCCGTGGAAGGCGTGACGGGCTTGGAAGCCGTGGAAGGCTTGACGAGCTTGGAAGCCGTGGAAGGCGTGACGGGCTAGGAAGCCGTGGAAGGCCTGACGAGCTTGGAAGCCGTGGAAGGCTTGACGAGCTTGGAAGCCCGGGAAGGCTTGACGTGCTTGGAAGCCGTGGAAGGCTTGACGGGCTAGGAAGCCGTGGAAGGCCTGACGAGCTTGGAAGCCGTGGAAGGTTTGACGAGCTTGGAAGCCGTGGAAGGTTTGACGAGCTTGGAAGCCGTGGAAGGTTTGACGAGCTTGGAAGCCGTGGAAGGCTCGGAGGACCTGGAAGCCGTGGAAGGCTTGACGAGCTGGGAAGCCGTGGAAGGCTCGGAGGACCTGGAAGCCGTGGAAGGCTTGACGAGCTGGGAAGCCGTGGAAGGCTCGGAGGACCTGGAAGCCGTGGAAGGCTTGACGAGCTGGGAAGCCGTGGAAGGCTCGGAGGACCTGGAAGCCGTGGAAGGCTTGACGAGCTGGGAAGCCGTGGAAGGCTCGGAGGACTTGGACGCCGTGGAGGGCTTGACGAGCTGGGAAGCCGTGGAAGGCTTGACGAGCTGGGAAGCCGTGGAAGGCTTGACGGGCTTGGAAGCCGTGGAAGGCTCGGAGGACTTGGAAGCCGTGGAAGGCGATATTAACGCTAACTAGACGGTAAGTGCAATTAATCTACTAACTATAGAGTGTTCGGAGGGAGCGCACTCAGAGTCCGTTTCGTTGGGACGATCTCGGACCCTGAGTGCTGTGAGGAGTGAGTTTATATGGAGTGCACGGTGATGGGAAACAGCTGTGGCTAATTAACATTAATGTGAAGGTGCTAGTAGTGATAAGGTGACTAAGTGAAGGAGGCTGTGCTGAATTGTGTATCAACCAGCGATCTCTGGCTGAGGAGATCGCTGGTGATCGTGACAGCAACAGACAGATGTACATGTCTGAACATAAGTATTTAATGCACATTTATGCATTGTGTCATATCACTCAGCTCCTACTGTCCTTTTTAATCTGGAGTAAAAAGCATGTCAGTAAACAATACAACTGTTTATGCAGAGGTTGGGAATTTTTTTATTGATATTCATATTACTAAACCCATCTGCTCAATTTGTTTCAATATTTTTGACAACTTGATTAAATTTGCACGTGCATTTCAGAGTACATCACACTGTGTGAGTATTGAAGACACGAGTCGTGCGAGCTAGAGCAATACAAAGCTCTCTATGAAAGCAGAGCTCTTTAATATTCATGACCTTTCTAAATATAGTCGAAACTGCTTTCCGTTCTAGAGGTAAACCATAGGGCTCTAAATGGGCTTGTAAAACCATTTCTGGAGATGTTTTGCTCTTAAGTCACTTACTTTCCATGCAGATAACAGAGATCAATTTAATGTATCAATGCATTCTATGGCACCTTTAATGCTTTTACTTCTTTAAAGTTAATGCATCCACTTGTACAGTCAGTACTTTTAACATCCCCCCCATGATTGTAAAGCGCTTTGGGTGTATGGCCATACACAATAAATGTGCTATATAAATACACTTTACATTACATTACATTTGTATAATAAAGCCAATCGAAAGAATCCAAATGTGTTGTAATTCATGTGAAAGTGGATTGTGTGAATGCAGTTTGTGTCAACAGTTGTGTGGGTCAAAAAGAAACTCGATGCTTCTGGAAAGTGTCTTGTGTTTTAAACAAAAACTGAAAATACAGCAGTTTATGGTTATAAAATCATCCAGAAGATAAAGCAAAGAGTGTTGATGAGTTACCTGGTAATGTTATATGATACTTTCTTAGGCAATATTTGATTTGATTTATTTTTTTACCAGGATGTTTGCTGTAAGATCACTGATCTCTCAGACAAGAGAGAAGACCTGCACTAACAGCTCTCTCTTGAGGCTCATACAGGTAACTTCCTAGGCTTTTACTCCAATTCAGTTTTGTTCTGGGCTGTTTCTTAAAAGCATATTAGAATGAGTAGAATGCATGTATTCATAGTCTCTTTACGTTTTAAAGTCAACCTTTCAAAAAAGAAAGGTATTGTTCGCCTGTAACGAAGGCAAATGAGTTGAATAATTTTCATTGAGATTTGATAATTTGGGTAAATGTGAAGGAATTTTAGGGGAAGTAAAATGCAGTGGTGTAAAGTAACTAATTACAAATACTCAAACTACTGTAACTGAGTAGTTTTTCTCAGGAATTGTAATTTACGGAGTAGTTTTAAAAATGTGGACTTTTACTTTCCCTTGAGTACACTTTTAGTTCAGTATCTGTACTTTTACTCCACTACTTTCCTTTAACCTGCAGTCACTACTTTATTTCTTTCTTGTCTATGGTCATTGTCTAAAGTAGAAAAATCAGTCCTGAGATTCCTGCCCAATTAAATCACACATAGAAAGTAAAATCGCATCATACTGAACAACCCCAAGAAATGGACGCTTTATAAATGCAGCAAACCTTTTGGAAACATTAAAAATGTCCAAGAAGATGTCATTTTTATACACTGCACGTCACTGAAAATTATGGATGTTGACTGTATGATGACTGAAATCACCAAACAGCCTTAAACAATCACTAAATGGAATGAATGAAGAATGGAAGGAAGGGCCAAATAAAAGGAAGGACCGAACAAGGAATGGAAGGAAGGATCAAAGAACTAAATAAATGAAGTATTCAAGGAAGGACTGAACAAACTAAGGAAGGAAAGAAGGAACGAACTAATGAATGAACAAAGGACTTAATGAAGGAAGGAACAAAAATACGAAAAAAAGAATGAGCGAACAAATGAAGGGAGGAAAGAAGGAAGGACCAAACAAATGAATGAACAAAAGGAAGGACTGAACAAAAGAAGTAAGGAAGGAATGAACAAACAAATGAATGACCTAATGTAGGAAGGAACAAAAATATGAACAAACGAACGAGCGAACGAAGGAAGGAGGGAACGAACGAATGAAGGAAGGAAGGAGAGAACAAACAAATAATTGAAGGAGGGTTGGAAGGAACGAACGAAAATAGGAAGAATACACTACATGTTGTTTGTGCAGGGATGTGTAAACGTAACATTCTGTAAACGCATCAACTTCTCTACAGTGTAATACTCACTACTCACTACTCTTGAGTACTTTTAAAAGGTCTACTTTTTACTCATACTTTGAGTAATATTTACTACAGATACTTTTACTCTACTTGCACTACATTTTTGCGCAAGTAATGGTACTTTTACTGGAGTATGATTTTTCAGTACTCTTTCCACCACTGGTAAAATGCAACATGGCTGAAAATAGGAGGTTAATACATCAAGGAGACGTGACTAAAGTTTTTAAAATTCTGATGTTCTAGTAAGGCAATGGGACCTGATGGTATGACATGCTTTCTTCTAAAAACATTTGTTGAGGAGCATACAGTACCGAACTCTAGAAAAAATCTGTGATAATCCCAATCTCGAAAAAAGGCTTGTCCACAAGACAGTAATGATTATAGGCCAGTGGCCCTGACATCAAATGTTATGAAATCACTTGAGAAGATTATAATAAAATAATTGCGTAAGTAAGTTGAGCCATACTTAGACCAGTATCCGTTTGCATACAAAAGTAACCGTGGCACTATTGATACAATTTCCACATGAACACATCCTGTTTTGAAGCATCTAGAGAGACTGGTTGCTTATAACGTGACTTGTTTAGCACAAAAGTACGTAACGTACAAAACGCAAAAAATTAAATCTTACCTATGAAATGTGCTGCCTTTGTGTTTTGTTTTCTTTGTTTGCTCGTTACTACACCCGTACACAGTGCAAAAGTCCAGCTTCTTCACATTGACTTTAGTCTTGATGAGTCTGGTTGAATGACATTTGTCCTGGGAGCACTGTACAAATGTGGCGGCAGTATTAACGCACACTCAGGGTCCGTACGTGATATCTAGTGTATATATATCAATGGGCACCTGCTTAGCAATGTATACAAAACAATGTAAAGACGGCTTGAGGTGAAGTAAATAAGCCAGTAGGAGATGTGCTATTGTTGATTGCCTCAGCGTGTGCTGCAGTCACAATAGATTTCCAACGTAACATACACGCAGCTAAATCCTCTGAGTTAAATTTACTCAGTTCAGAGTGTATTTGGTCCCTCTCTAAATTGAGTAAAAGTTACTCAGCAGCAGAGTTAAAGTTAATGAGACAATAAAAGGATTAAGGATGATTGAGCACAGATGATGAACACCTGCTGTTAATAAGCATAAACAGAAGAGAAACACAAAACTTGAACTGACTTCAAACAGCAGCAGCAGGTTCACTAATCACTAAAACACAAAACAGTGGTGGTGTTTTTCGTTGTTGTAAAAAGTTACTTAATCAGTTAATTCTCATTAATATCACTATATTGAATTTTGTAGAGTGTGGCGGAAATGAGGCCAAACAGGTTGGTAATAAGTAAAGCTGCTGTTTGTGGAGTTGCTTAATGATCCTCTGCTGAGATTTTGAGAGATTAAGTGTGTTTTATTTCAGTTTATTTTGTCTAAGGCTGTTACTGAAGGTAAATGTAGTTTTGTGTTTCTCTTCTGATTTTGCTTATTAACAGCAGGTGTTCATCATCTGTGCTCAATCATCCTTAATTAATGCTTTAATTGTCTCATTAACTTTAACTCTGCTGCTGAGTAACTTTTACTCAATTTAGAGAGGGACCCAATACACTCTGAACTGAGTAAATTTAACTCAGAGGATTTAGCTGTGTGCAGTACCATAACTTGGTAAGCATGTTGTTTTACTGTGGCTGAGTGAATCAAGTCAGCAATCAATCATATTGAAAAAAAAAATTGCACATGCGACTAAATAAATTTTTCCATTCGCACGCGTCTATTTTTAGTCGCAAATGCGAGGGAAATGGTAGCACTGTCGAGCCCTGTGTTGCGTGGGTGTTGAGATCACAATCATTTCATTATTAATCATTCAGCTTACACTGAATGCATTCATGCAGGCTAAACAAGTGGTGTCAAGAAACCCACCACATCCTGAATAACCCACCACAACTTCTTCCGTCATCTTATTTACAGGAAAGCCTAAATGCTTTCATACCATAGACTGTAACAAATATGGACGTAGTATCCGTGACGTCACCCATAGGTTTCTAAAGAACCCAAAAGAAGCTAATAGTAGGTGTGGCCAACCGTCGCCATTTTGTTCGCGCGTCATCGCACCAACCGAGGCATACCAAACAAGGGCAAAGAGGCAGAGCGTGAGCGGAGCTACAGGACGCATGCTGCTATTTAGCCAAGGGCTTTCTTATGGGAGAAATACATAATATTTCATTACCTGCGACTCGATTGTGTTCTGACCACATGTGCTTGGTTGTACACTATATCAATAAAGTGTTTAGACTTTTAAATGCACTGCTGTAATACATTAAGCCACTTAACATTGTTCTTATGACGTTTTTCAACGGGAAGAAAGTGCGAATTACATCCAAACACTTCAGATATAGTCTGTGTTAGTAAATGCAGGGCTATTTAGGAAATCCAGGCAGAACACTGTATGACAACGCTTCAGATGACGATTTTATAGACTACAGCGAATCAATCTGTCAGATTCTGGAGTGCATTAGAGTTCTGAAGAACATTATAAATGATAAATTATCTTAAATAAAACAAGTACATTTAAAAATATGTTATAAGTATACAATTTCACTCACCTGGGAAACGGAGGCTATGTGAATGGTTTGTGAGCACAATTAAGTGCACACAGCAGGCCATATTATCTGATAATTGTAGGAAATAATTCCAAAGGGCAACTGACTGTGTAAAGCCACATAAAACAACACAAAAATACGGTGAATATGCCGAGATCAGCGGCTAATCAGCCGGAATCAGCTGAGGTGACGTGACAGCGACCAGCAGGACTAGCTGTCACTCAAGTGGCCACGCCCTTAATTATGCAAACTTAATTTAGCTTAATATAAAGGAAACGGATGAGTTATAAAAAAATTCACCCCCTCACAGTTGTCATGAAGGCTAATATAAGCTATATGAACCAAAATCGTTCTTTGTGCCAGGCTGTAAACACTTTTTTCTGCTGTAAAGTTGGCCATTATAACAGTGGGCTCAATAGAGATTTGCTCTATTATGGAGCCAGGACTAGCAGAATTTCGATGAATTGCAGTTTCAGTTACTTCCGTATTGGCTTCCTGAGGGAGAGCGGGAGGTTGCCGCTTGTTTCATACGCATGATTTGAATGATGCAAGAAGCAATCTCTCTGTAATCGTCACAAATATAGGATTAATCTACAAGTAAACAAAATTATAGTCTCGTTGTCACATCCCCGGCTCATTCCTGCTGCTCCACTTAACACTCTCTCACCAGCACGTTCCCTCTGCACCAATCACCGTTCCCCATCTCCAACTCCCTCTCATCAAGCCCGATCACCATCTCCTGAGTTTTAATCCTGCACACCTGGTTCCCCTCATTAGCGCTTCCCATAAAAGCCCTGAGAGCCCAGTCATTCAATTGCTGGGATCGAAGTTAGAAGGTTCCACTCACCTTCACCTTGACTCCCTGTCTTCCATGGATGTCCATGGAGACTGTTTAACCCAAGGATGTTCCTTCTTACCTGTGGATGAACAAAGCTATCAATAAGGGAAGTGACTTTACACTCACAGAGCTCAACAATAAGGACTGCCCGATGGCCCGGGGCCAGCATGATAGATGCCTGGGACAGTAGACAGGATCGTTGCTGGCCCGGCCTTGTTAATAATGTTTAATTTGCCTGCAACTATTTGTCAATTGCGTGCAAATACAGTCTTTGAATCGAGAAACTTTTTGGGCTTTTAAGCCATTAAATGCTACATTTTCTGTAATGCCGTAAACACCAAACTGCTTTTCAGTTCCTCTTATCTGATTGGATGTTTTGAGCATATTATTTTTTCCATAACCTGGTAACAACCAGTCCAGCGAAGAGATGACAACATCAAATTATGCAACCCAGACTCATTCTGAGAACGTAGTCCCGAGTACGTTTCTACAGGCCGCGGAATACGTCCCGTCAGGTACGTCTTTTTGCTCTTTTTGCTTTGGCGAGTCCACGAGAGGACGCTGCGGACGCTTTTTGAGATCTCAAGTGTCTCTCGCGAGTGCCGTTTACGCCTGCCGTTCTCGCGTAAACCCACCAGACGCCGCTGTCGGCCGATCGTTTTTGGCTGACTGAACAACTGACTGACCATCCGATCGGACTGACCCACCCTCCCCTTTCCCTAAACCCAACCAAAATCTTATTGATTGACCCACCCACCCACTTCCCTAAACCCAACCAACAGCTTTCAAAAAAGCAATCCAGAACAAAACAAAACCCCCTCGTCTCATTTTTACCACATTTTCAGACTTCATTGCATTCTCACCCTGTTGTTTACTGGTTTACTTCGTTACATGGATTCTGTGTTTGTCTTACCTGCTTTCTGGAACCGCTCCTCGCCGGACTCGTCGTGGTGGTCAACTCCTCTCTGTGGCTCGAGTCCACCGACAAACACGGCAAGCTAACGGGACAAACTGGTTGCAGCGGTAAAGTCATCCACACGAGGCG
Organism: Danio albolineatus; assembly: GCA_903798035.1. Classification (NCBI taxonomy): domain Eukaryota; kingdom Metazoa; phylum Chordata; class Actinopteri; order Cypriniformes; family Danionidae; genus Danio; species Danio albolineatus. The sequence goes on from CAIGQQ010029542.1 coordinate 68,378, forward strand.
GTCGGCCAGTAAGCGCGAGAAGAAAAGGCGTCACACCGCCCCGTAGCGTTCGTTAAAAAAAAAATGAAACGCAGCCATACGTACCCCTGACCACGTAATGTGCGGTCTCCAGAAATGTACTCGGGACTACGTTTTATGAGGCTAAAAGAAAACGTCTGTTTCTAACGTCTTGAAGCAGATACTTACGTGGGTACCACACAACAAAAAAAATTAATAATTCATATAAATAATTATTTATTATTTATTTAAATAATTTAGAACTTCCGAACTACTATTTTTGTTTGTATAACATTTTGAATTTTGCTCATTATATATTTATTAATTTAAAAAAATATATTCTAGATTCACAGATATTATTTTTGACACATTATTTAACATATGTGGCTAAGAAATAGCTATTAACTTCTTTTATTTGGTGGGGCCAGTGAAAATTTTGGCAGGGCAAGTAAAAAATCTGAACCACTGGCCTGATTGAGCCAGTACAAAAAATCCTTAGCGTTGAACCCTGACTCAGTCTGATTGATGCTATGTGTATACTACGTGAACTACTATTTCCCAGCTCAAAAGAAGAGACTTTCACTTACCTGATTAATCTGTTGATTAGTGCACTACTTGTTGGAATAAATTGATGATAAGTGATAACCTTCATTGTGTGACTCAGACACACGTGTTTTCTGAACCATGGGTTGTGATCCGTACGAATTACGCATCAACTGTGATCTGTTACACCCCTACTGAATTTCATTGTTATGATCCAACATCATCAAATCAGAGTCCCAGAGACACTTGTTTATTAATGTTTAAGTTGACATTGTTTAAACACAAACCATTGGCAAAATTGATTTAGATTTTAAAGTTTTGGCCTCATGTAATTATCAAACACACAGATATTATATTTAAAAATGAATAGCAATTATTAGGGTTCTTTTTACATCTTTAATACTAATGTGTCAAAGGAGAGTGTTCCCTTCAGTTAAACGTTTGCCTTGTTTTCAGTAACCAGCGCAGGATAATGAACAGTTGCATTTTGTAGTTCTTTTGCTGGTTGCTCGCATAGAAGATATTACAAGAATCATTACATACGACCACAGGAAATAGGCGATTTAGCACTTAATTGCATAAAATGTTACATCAGAACGTCACATTGAAAATATATATGTAAATAAGTCTAATCAGAGGACGCTACAGAGAGAAATCAAGCTACACTGCATACAGTTTTGTGCTTAGAGCAAGTCAGAATGTAGAATATGAGTGTATTCAGAGCATGATGATGAAGGCGATCAGAGGAAAACAGAGGATCAGGAAGCTCTGAGTGACACTTTTAGCTCCGTTACACAGATTCCCTGAACAACAGGAGATGTCCTGAACAGTACTGACTGATGTGGCATCACAAATAGATTTGGAGGCACAGCCTTTTACGACTGTGCTCTGGCCTGCAAGATTTCCTGGTGAACAGAAAGAAAGCAAAGCTTAGTCAAAGCTGCATGCTGGGAGACTGTATGTGATCTGTGTCAAATGCTCGAACTGATTTAATGAAAGACTTTTTTCCAGATTCTCACCTGTTGCTTTGATGCAGCGATCTTCACTGCCTGAACACTTCAGTACATTTAAGCAGCTGTGCCCATCACAGGAGTAACATGTGTTTCCATTGGGAGTGCCAGTGCTGCGGTCTACAGGAGGAAAACAAGGTATTTGTTTATTTTCTGAACTCCTTTAGCTGTTGTGTTAAATAAGTGCACAACTGAAAAGCCACACTCTTTTTTTTATGACTGAGTGTCTTTTGAAAGTGAAAATGAATGTTTACTTATTGAGAAGACAGTCATGTATGATACCTGGAGCATCTTGAACATTACATCGGTCACTGTTACAGCACTCAGAAGACATCATTACAATGCCGAGGTTCATGGACACACTTGTACAATCATTAGAGCAATCTTTAGTTTTCACTTTAGTAGTAACTCCACCTAAAAATCAAGAATGATACAGAGATGACCAGTTATTTTAACAGCATTTTAGCAGTGTTTTTTAGAAACTGACAGACTACACTGTCAAGAAATATCCATTTATTTACAGTTATGAATTGAGTAATGGGACCTTGATCTCTGCTCTCTTGACTTTTGATGTTGTAAATTTAACTCTGGAGTGACTTTTATTGACATTTTAGTAGAAACAGTATATCATTAAATGATTAACACAAAACATTTATAAAGTCTGTAACATTACAGAAAAAGTACTGGCAGTTTCATTCATTCGTTCGTTTTCTTTTCGGCTTAGTCCCTTTATTAATCTGGGGTCGCCACAGCGGAATGAACCGCCGACTTATCCAGCATTTGTTTTACGCAGCGGATGCCCATCCAGCTGCAACCTATCTCTCATCCATACACACTCATTCACTACAAACAATTTAGGCTACCCAATTCACCTGTACCGCATGTCTTTGGACTTGTGGGGGAAACCAGAGCACCCGGAGGAAACCCACACGAACACGGGGAGAACATGCAAACTCCACACAGAAATGCCAACTGACCCAGTCGAGGCTCGAACCAGTGACCTTCTTGCTGTGAGGTGAATGTGCCACCCACTACGCCACCGTGGCGCCTTCACTGGCAGTTGATTACCATGTTTTTATACTGTACACTGTAATGCTGTTCACACCAGACACAGCACACATGAATAAGTTGCGCTATTCGCGGTAAATAGACGCATGAACATTTTGAGTTTACTCGCTATATTCACGCTTCAAATACGCTTCATTTGCGAATTGAAATTCACTTTACAATAGACACAGATTTGCATCATGGACAGGGTTTCTGTCTGCCCGGTGACTCCAGCTTCATTGCTAATATGGATTTTATTGAGAGAGTAGCTTTGTTTTTTGTGCTTTAGGAAAGCTAATAAACAGCATAGATCCCTTTGCTTCAGAGGTGCACCCAAATCTGTGAGCTCATCAGCTCCTCCAGAAACTATATCTGGATGATGGAAGCTTTCAGTGGGGCTTTAGAATGAGCTGAGCCCAGTTTGATGAGCTGTTGTCCGGTGTCGGCTAGAGGATTTTCCTTCAGGACACTAACATCAGGCACTACGTCATAATCACTCCCTTACAAGAGCAAGCTTATGATTGGTTAATGCAACGCAAATGTCTGCTGAAGTTCAGATTTTCCAACTCGAGCGATTTGCGCAAAACAAACGCATCAAATGATCAACTCGCACAGATTCATTTGCCCAAATTGCGTTATTCGCGCCACATCATTCACGTGAATTGTGTCACAGGATGTCTATTTGTGTCTTTGCATTGACTTAACATGTAAATCACTTACTGTTATCATGGCAAAGATAAAATAAATCAGTTATTAGAGAGGAGTTATTAAAACTATTATGTTTAGAAATGGGTTGAAAAAACTTTTCTCCGTTAAACTGAAATTGGGGAAAAAAATTAACGGAAAGGCTAATAATTCTAACTGTAACATCAAACTGTTAAGTATGTCAATAAAAGTTACTTTTTCAACATCAGAAGTTGTTAGAGAGATAGATCAAGGTCCTATAATGCAATTCAAAAGCTTAAATACATATACAGATATTATTTGCAGTGCGTATTTTCAATATTTTGTAACTGAAATAAAACATTCTGACAGGCTGAATACTCATGAGAACTCACGTTTCCACTACAGCAGCAGTAAATAACGCCAGCATCTCCATCAATCAAATACAACAGTAAACTTCAGTCCATATTATTGAACTTACCAATTTGTGTTATTATTGTCGCACTCTGACACTTGGAAGCTTCAGCTGGACATGTTTGTTCTGTCTGACCTGCACAAGAACCAGTAAATCCTGCACACTGGTAACAGCTGAGAGAGTGACCTTCAGTGATGAAACAGAGAGACATCAGTGATCTGTGTTTATAATTAATAACATTAGAAACATTAGTTGTCTTTGTACTGTACCTGCGGTGACAAACGCAAGCAGAAGAAAGAGTGAGATTTGCAAATCCATCTTTGGTCAGGAGGAGAATGAAGTAACATGTCTCTGCAGAGCTCATTTTATAACTACTCAATGGAGGGGAGGGTCTTTACGGGAAAATGTTAACCAGATATTCTAGAATCAGGATAAATTATTGATTTGGTGGTAAATGTTAAATGGCTTCTAGCAATTACAAAGAATCAAGACGTATTTAAACTATGACTTTCACAAAATATATCATTATATCATATATATATATTGTGGTGAGTATACTGATGCAACGTCGCCATGGTCACTAATTCACACCAGCTGCCACCTCATCACAGCAGATCAACCACAGCTGGGAATCACCAAGGGACACAGATACAGTATAAGCAGCGCCCAATCAACCAAGTGTGAGCTTCATTTCACCTGAACGACTCCAGTGCTAATATCTGTGTCTCTCTCGCTTCCCCAGCGGACTCGCGCAGCTTACCACCGCACACCCCGGCACGGCCTCACTCTGTCTCCGGAGCACCAGCACGCTTCCTGGCCAGAAGAGCACATTGACACCTCCTCTACACTACACAATGGTTTAGAAATAAATCACCCCCTGGGGCAAAGTGTGTGACAACCTACTGCGTGAGTGTTTTTCCCTCTAACTCGCAACAATATATAATTGTGAATACGTTTTTTTCCATTTTAAATGCATTTCTTTAATGTGTTATGTACCATGCTTCTATTTTGCTGAAAGTCTTAACAGTTACTATACTTCATTTACACTGGAAGCCTTCCATTATCTTTAACGTTCTGTCTAGATTTGATTGTATTTGCACTGTAGTAAATAATTAATGTTTTACAGTTAGTGCAATTATTATGTGCCTCGCCTATGCACTTGAGCAACCACATCCTGTTCGAATGAACCCTTAGGTTTCTCATTCTCAAAAACAGGAAAATTTAAAGAGCCCATATTATGGATTTTTGAAAATGACCTTCCATGCAGTGTGTTACACAGCTCTAAGTAAAGTGAAATGTCCAGCTAAGGCTTAAATCTGAAAGTGCAAAGTGTTTAAAACAATTGATTCATATATAAAAGAGTCGACTCATTGTTGTTTAAATGAATCGTTATTAGAACGAGTCTTTAGCCGTTTCGGCTTGACGTCAACGCGAAACATAATAGTTGCGCGCGCAGACCCGGGAAATTTGAACTGCCCGGCCCCGCCCACAGACAGGAAGAAAAAGTGGAAGACAACAAGCACTGTATTGCAGTAAGTGTTGTAGCATAACCAGCGGGACAGCAGTGACGTGTGATCTGAGTAATATCTAAGTAAATCTTTATTCTGTTTGATGGCAGTATAAAGATTTAGAGAGAAGTTATTGACAGCTTTTGTAGTATTGGTTTTCGCGTTTTGCTCTTTGTAGACAGTCCCTAAGAATCGGTCTCTTTGCCGCCTGCGCACAGAGTTTAATATAATGCGTCCAGCACGTAGGAAAGCTAATTTTTAGGAAAATAAGGTTGTAGGTGATTGTATACATTGCGACGGTTGAAAAGAGGTGCTGTTTGTGTAGGAACAATGAGTTATTGATCTGGAAAACACGAATCTGCATACCTGTTTCTAACTTTTCTGAACTCATCGGTATTCCGGTTAAATCATGTCCCGTAGAAGCTATGCTCTGAAGTGCGAGGGAAAAGCTG
>CAIGQQ010029542.1:89754-103298 GCA_903798035.1 Danio albolineatus
ATTGTGAAATGTTTGCCAAAAGGCTAACTCCAGGGATTTAAACATTTGTTTTAATATTACATTATATTGCACATCAACATCGCATCCAAAATTATCACATCAACAAAATATCAATATCATAGTTGACCAGGCACTACAGTTGTGTACACATGTGATCTGTGGTGTCACTGCAGTTTAATCTTAATAGAGTCAATGTTTATCTTTTGCATGCGTTTTTAAGCTCTGCAACTGTAAACATTTCAAGCAACTCTAAAGTATGCGGGCACAATATATTATAAAATTTGTATCAATAACAAAGATTATTTGTTTTTTAGTTATTTAAAGGTATAGAATGAAAATCTGGATACACTTACAGTAGGTATAGCTGTGTAATAAGACTTCATGTAATGTAGGCATGGACAGGTATGAGATTATGACGGAACGACAACCTTGAATAAAAGTATCACGGTATGATGGTATTGTGTTTACTGCTCTAAAATATGTTTTAAAGGTTTGGATAAAAAAAAAAAAAACTTTTTCCTTCTTTGAACACATATTTTATTTTTAGAAACCTTTAAAATATTTTAAAACAGTAAACATGTGAGGCTAAATAATTCAAATGAATCCTTGACTTCTGCTGTCTTCATTAGATTAATGAACACAGTTTTATTTACAATTTAAAACCACATTTTTGGATATCTTTTCTGCTAAAGATACTGTTTTCATAAAATAATAATAATAAAAATCTAATAAAAGGTCTTACATTATACTGTACCTTTACTGTACAATTCTGCCGATTGTAAAACCTTGACCTTTCCAAACCACGGTATACCTTGAAAAGGGTTATCATCTCATGCCTAATGTAATGACAAACTGTGACCCTCAAATCATGTGAGTGGAAAATCCAGTGGAAAATCAGCCGTTTGACTGACCACAACATTTCCTAGTGATTTATTATTTATAAGTTAAACTCAGCTTGTTATATTTCCTATGTACAACCCCCAACCAGAAAAAGTTGGGATCGCATGGAAAGCACAACTAAAAAATGCAGTAGTAGTAGTAGTAAAAATAGTGTTTTGTAAATTCACTTTGACTTGTATTTCTTTGCAGACAATAGAACAAAGATTTAGATTGTGTTGCTCATGATTTTTATTGTTTTTTTTTTTCATTCAAAATAGCTTCATTTTTCAATTTTGTTTTTTGCAACACATTTTATAAAAAGTTGGAACAGTAAAGCATTTACCACTTTGTAATGTTGCCATTTCTTTTCACAACGCTTAATAGACGTTTAGGGGTTGAAGACACCAAGTGATGAAGTGTTTCAGGTGTAATTTTGTCCCATTCTTCCTGCAAAAAAGTCTTAAAGGGCACATACATGACCCCTTTTTTTATATTTAATATAAGTCTTTTGTGTCCGCAGAATTTGTCTGTAAAGTTTCAGCTCAAAATACCCATCAGATTATTAATTATAGCTGCCTAAACTTGTTTCATTATAGCTCTAAACAAATTTTTCCTTTTTTTTGCACTGGCCCTTTAAGAATAGTTCTCCCCGCCCACCGTTCTCGTCAGCGTGCCTCAATCTCCGCCCTTGGCTGCGTCAGACACACAGACACAACAGGAACAGGTGTAAGAGAAGCAGATCTCACTACGTTTGTGAGAAATACAACAGTAAGAACTTTACCAAAGACTGTTTAATGTGTTTGTTAAGGAGTTGCAACAATGAGTCACGCACAATGCAGTTATAGAGTTTGTTCACGCACGCACGCACGCGCGCACACACAGACAGCGCACGCTTTTGCGAGCAAATGGGAAAGGATACAGGCTAATATCCTCTGCTGTATGGATATCTGTTATGGTAATGTACACAATAAACCTGATTTAATGTCAACAAACCGAGACTGAAGTGTCTTTTTTGCTGACACGTGGCTGTGGTGATGAAGTAAAGCTGAAGTGAATGACTGTAGTTCATTACAAACATTCGCTGTTTTAAACACGTGTTAAACTTAAACTCACTCTTGATCACATTGGATGATGATTGATGACCTTCGCGAACTGAACAGACCTTTTATTCCCGGTTGTTTTGCACACGTCCTGTCTTGTTGATATGATTATACACGTTACTACAGAGACATGTTAATACGCAGCTGTCAATCAATTTGGTGGGCGGGGGGAGCGCACTCCTACGTCAAGTTGCGGTCGATCTCAAAACCGCTCCAATTGGTCCACCGTTTTTATGCTGTTAAATTGAAAAAAAAAGGACTGGGTGTGTTTATATCACCCCAAAATGACCGTCTATACACTATAACTACACATATGACTGTCCAAACAGCTTAAAAAGTAGATTTTTCATCAAAGGTGCCCTTTAAGATGGGCAACAATACGGGGTCTTTCTTGCATTTTGCGCTTCGAAATGCACCACACATTCTCTAACGGAGACAGGTCAGGACTGTAGGTAGGCCAGTAAAGTATCTGGATCTTTTGCCTTCACAGCTAGGACTTTGTAATGTGTGCAGAATGTAGTTTTGCTTTGTCTTGTTGAAACATGAATGTGTGCTTCTGGAATGTCAGTTTTTTTTTTTGCAGAAATTGTGCTCCAAAATTTATTTTCAGCACTCTTTAGCGTTAATGGTGCCATCACAGAAGTGCAAATTACCTTTGCCAAGAGCACGGCAGACCCTGGCTTTTGTACTTGTTGCTGGTAACAATCTGGATGATCCTTTTCCTCTTTGGTCCAGAGCACACAGCGTCCATTTCTCCCCCAAAAATAAATTATATACTGATTCATCTGACCACAGTAGATGTTTCCACTGTGAGATGGTCTATCCCAAATGCCTCAGAGCCCAGAGAAGTCGATGGTGCTTTTGGACTCTGTTAACATAGGGCTGCCTTTTGGCACAGTACAGTTTTAACTGGCATTTATGGATACAACCATGTGCTTGACAAAGATTTGGCACAGTAATCCCAACCCATGTGGTGATATCGCTTATAGATGTATGAAAGTGTGGCAGTGTCACCTGAGGGATTGAAGATCACGGTTATTCAGCGTACGCTTGTGCCCTTCTCATTTACGCTCTAAAATTCCTCCAGATTCCTTGAATTTGTTAATTATGTTATGTACTGTCGAAGTTAAAACACAAATGTCTTGCTATCTGTCTTTGAGGAACATTGTTTTTAAACATTACAAGAGTTTTCTCATTATTTGTTGGCAAACCGGCGATTTAATTTAATGCACTTTTATGCACATCACTCAGCTCTCACTGTCCTTTTTAATCTGGAGTTAAAAGCATGCCAATAAACAATACAACTGTTTATTGAGAGGCTGATAATAATTCCTACTGACATTCATATTAATAAACGCATCTACTCAATTTGTTCCAATATTTTTGACAACTTGATTATTTTGCTTCTGTGTATTTCAGAGTACATCACACTGTGTGAGTATTGAAGGCACAAATCATGGGAGCAAGAGCAATATAGAGCGCTCATTGAAAGCAGAGCTCATTAATATTCATGACCTTTCCAAATATGGTAAAAACAGCTTTCCGTTCTAGGGGTGATTCACAGGGCCCTAAATAGGCTTGCAAAATCATTTTTTTGCACTTAAGTCACTTACCTTCCATGCAGATAACAGAGAACAATTTAAATATAATGTATCAATGTATTCTATGACATCTGTAATGCTTTTACTTCCTTAAGGTTGATGCATCCACATGTACAGTCAGTACTTCTAACATTAGTATAACAGAGGCAATCGAAAGAATCCAAATGTGTTGTAATCAATAATTCATGTGAAAGTGGATTGTGTAATGCATTTGTGTGAGTCAGAAAAAGAAACATGATGCTTCTGTGTCTTGTGAGTTTAACAAAAACTGAAACTGCAACAGTTTATGGTAATGTTGTTATATAATCATCCTGAAGATAAAGCAAACAGGCAAGATTTGATTTGATTTTTTTTTTTTTTACCAGGATGTTGGCTGTATGATCACTGATCTGTTTGATTAGAGAGAAGACCTGCACTAACAGCTCCCTCTTGAGGCTGATACAGGTAACTACTTCAGCTTCTACACACCAATTCACAATATTGTTCTGGGCTGCGTTTCTTAAAAGCATATTAAAATGATTAGAATGCATGCATGTATTCATAGTCTGTTTACTTTTTACATCATACCAATTTCATATCATACCAACCATTTACATCAGCACATTTTAATTACTATTATTAATATATTATTTAGGTGCCACGGTGGCGTAGTGAGTAGCACCTTCGCCTCACAGCAAGAAGGTCGCTGGTTCGAGCCCCGGCTGGGTCAGTTGGCATTTCTGTGTGGAGTTTGCATGTTCTCCCCGTGGTTGCGTGGGTTTCCTCCGATGCTCTAGTTTCCCCCACAAGTCCAAAGACATGTGGTACAGGTGAATTGGGTAGGCTAAATTGTCCGTATGTATGAGTGTGAATGTGTGTGTGTATGGATGTTTCCCAGAGATGGGTTGCGGCTGGAAGGGCATCCGCTGCGTAAAAAGTATGTTGGATAAGTTGGCGGTTCATTACGCTGTGGCGACCCCGGATTAATAAAGGGACTAAGCCGACAAGAAAATGAATGAATGAATGAATATATTATTTATTTAATATATTTAATCTAATAATAGTTAAAATACTGTAAGTAAAATTGAAACTGAAAATAATAATAACACAAATAAAGTGGTTTGTGTGAGTACAGACACATTTGTGTTTTTTGTTACAGATAAAAATTGGCTTGCTGAATAATGAAATGCACAGCTAAGACACCAAAAATCCACACAGTAAATTCCTTAAATCAATAGTATTTACAGTTTCTAAAGAGGACCTATTATGCCCCTTTTTACAAGATGTAAAATAAGTCTCTGATGTTCCTGGAGTGTGTATTAGCTCAAAATACCACTCTAATAATGTTTAAAAGACTTTGAAACTGCCCCTCATTTTAGGCTTTTGTTTGATCCTAATTGGTGACTGTCGCTTTAAATTCAAATGAGATTGTGCTCTTTTTCAAAAGAAGGCGGAGCTACAAATGCCTGTGTGTCAGCATAGTGGCAGATTCAAAAACAAGACGTCCTATGCTAATGAGGGATCAATTGTTACTAGTGGGCGGGGCTTTCCAATCTCTGATGACACATACAAAGGGAGAATGTCAATCAAAGTGTTTTTGCAGACTGTTTTTATCAAGTATGATTATAAACTTTAAAACTAATACAATTTTACTATTAGAAGCTGGTTATAATCTCCGACTGTTGTCAAACAACTATTTTTAAATCCCATATAAAAGTGATTTTTGCACAATAGGTCCCCTTTAAAGTTTTTATCATTATGTAGCTACTATTAATGAAAACAGTTCATATTATTGTAAATGCTGACTTGAGAAAATGTCCTCTTCAACATCTCATCTCATCTCAGTGGTGCTATCACTGGTACTGGAATATTATCATTTTCCATTGATGTAACTATTATTCCTTTTGAGGATGTAGGAACATTTTCCAGCTTGATCAATTAGTGAAGTTTGTTTACAAACTAATTTCGAGAGGATCACGTGCTTATGATTTACCACAGCTGGCAGCACATTATCTAATCACGATCTCCCAATCATATGATTCCCCTTCTACTATAAATAACCACAGTTCCAGTCCACAGCTATCTTCGTATGGAAGAAAACCCTCCTTTCCTCCCCCTTCTCCTCCTTTTCTTAGATCAGGCGGCACGGCAGCTCAGTGGCTAGCACTGTCGCACCACAGCAAGAACACTGCCAGCCATGGTCCTTGCCAGGCTAGTGAGTGTTTCTGTGCGGAGTTTGTATATTCTCCCCGTGTCCGCGTGGGTTTCCCCCGGGCCCTCCGGTTTCCTCCCACCATCCAAAGATATACATAATTCATAACCGATTAAACAATTCAGGCACTGGTCTAACTCCCTTCCTCCTCGAGTGTTTTCCTTAGCTGCTGCAGAGGGGAGTTTGAGAGCTACCTAAGCTCAAGCTCCCCTCTCGCTTTATGAATGGGAGGGAGCCCTGGGCTCGAGGATCCCTTGAGCTCAGGGCTCTCTCCCGGGACAGCATGCCAAACAAGCTTATATCAAATCATCAGCTAAGTGTGAACTCTTAAAATGTTAATTTAAGGCTCCACTTCTTAAATATTTACTCCGCAGTACTGACATCATTACTCAGTATCTGTGACCTCTGGTGACCTCTGTCTGGATAAAAGCAAGGATGAAAGCCCTTACTGTGCTTTTATCCTTGCCTTCTCATTCAGACCAGGAATATGGTCCAGTCCTGCATGATTTTTATCTCATGGTGCAATAAAATGAGATTAGACCTGAATGTGTCAAAAACCAAAGAAGTGCTCATTAACTTTGGCAAAAAACACCTGCTCTCCAAAGGGTGGTCATAAATGACACACAGGTCGAGGTTGTGAAGGAATATAGGTACCTAGGAACAATTTTTGACAACAGGTTGAAATTTGATCAGAACGGGCTCATCAAAGAGAAACTCAACTCTTTTAATGTAGAGAAAGTTATTCGGTCCCACTTTAAATGGTCACAAATTACAGTGTAACTTGTAGAAATATCGTCTATGCAACACTTTAATAACAGTGTAGTTACATGGTAACTCCACAGGAACGGTCCACTCAATATAAAGTGTAAAATAAAATTCATTTTCGTTTTGGCCTAGTCCCTTTATTAATCTGGGGTCGCCACAGCGGAATGAACCGCCAACTTATCCAGCTTATGTTTTACACAGGGAATGCTCTTCCAGCTGCAACCCATATAAGCCGAAAAGAAATGAATGAATGAATGAATGAACAGTAATTTGTGACCATTTTACACTTTATATTAAGTGGACAGTTCCAGTGGATTTAGCATGCAAGTACACTGGTATCACAAGGTGAAACCTTCTAATGCAGCAGTAGTTCTGCCATACAGTGTTCACAAGTACATGATCTGCAAACAGGTGTGAATGTGGGAAAACATCTGCAAGTACATATTGTTGTTACACAATGTACTTACATAATTCTTGTCACAGATGTGTACTTTCCTAGTGTTGTTACCAATGTCCTGTTACACATTTGTACTTACAAATACTATTCAGTGGGTTGTTACATGAGTGTAGTTACACCAGTATTACACAAGTAAATACTATGTACCAATGTGTACATTGACTGTAGTTACATACTACTTACACATCTAATTACCAATTATATTCACAGGTATAAGTGACACAATATAAAGTGGGACCAATATTACGAACAGCAGGTGTTGAGGATGGCACATAAAATGCCAGGAGACAGTACACACCCTTTAAGCAGATATTTTGAGGGGATGCCCCTTGGGCGACGTCTAAGGACAATATGATGTTCCACGAATCGTTATAAATTGACTTTTGTGCCTGAAGCTATTAGGTTACGCATTAAATGTAGTTAATGGGTGGATTATTATTGTTATTATTATTATTTATTTGTACTTGATGTTAATTGTTTGTGTTTATTGTGTTGTATCATTTTTGTTATATGTGAGCACCACCATGTCAGAATGAATTGCCCCAAGGGGATTAACAAAGTTTTAAACTAAACTAAACTAAACTAAACTATATAAACTCATGCCTCCATCACAGGTAAATATGAGAAAGCTGTTCACTGCAGACTGCAATCAAATGAACAAATTAGTAAATGTGTATAATAGATAATTTAGGACAACATATTAATAGTTATATTTATGTAAAAAAACTAAATTAACTTATCATTAGATATAAAATTTGAAAAAAAGGAAAAATAACATCAGACCTTATCCATCGTGTGCATTTTCAAGTATTGATATCAGTATGCGGAAAGAGCTATAGGCAGATTGACTGACATTTCAGCAGTGGACAGCGACTAAAATCCATTATTCCTCTGATATATTGTATTAAAAACACCTGAAACTTGGAGTTTTCTTTTAGCAATTTGATTACAAATATATTAATATAACTAAAAGTAAATAATTATTAGATTCTAAGAGCATGTAGCTTGAAACTGATGTTAATCAAGATCAGTACAGTATTTTTCCTTCCAATTTTTTTGGTTGTTTTTGCAATACATCTGTTCATTTCTAAAAAATGGCTTTGTTTTTTTGTTTTTTGTTTGTTTTTTTAGCTCTGCAATCATTGAAATAGACTAAATTTGAAAGCAGAATGCTAACGCTGAGAATTTATATCTGTGATCATTTCATAGCATGAAAAATGTAAGCAATATACTGATAGCGGCTCACTATCTGAAGCGCTGCAAGATTTTTAGAGCATCATTATGAAGGAGAGCAGAAAATAGAGGATCAGGAAGCTCTGAGTGACGCTTTTAGCTCCATTAATACACATAAATTTCTTCTTGTTGTTCTTATGGCTTTTATGATTGGTGATTCTCTGGAAGTCACTTTCTTCACTGTCATACATAGAGCTCTCGGTGATGCTCTCTTCACTGTCGTACACAGAGCTCTGGGAAGTCTCTTTATCATTACACAGGTGTCCCTCACAACATGAGAGATCCTCCTCATCAGATAAATGTTCGCATATGGACCTTGAAGCACAGCCTTTTACAACTTCTGTCTGGCCTTCAGAAGTCACAAAAAAGAAGGAAAAAAAAGGGTTTAGTCAGTATGAGTTGGAATAATAGAACTGCATCAAAAGTTTAACAACAACAATGTTCATCAAAAATAAAAATGAACAAATAATATAATTACAATAATATAAATGTTTGAAGTTTGTTGCCTGATTCTCACTTATTATTGCAAGGCAGCGGTCTTCACTGCCTGAACAGCTTATAATTCTTGAGCAGCTGCTGACATCACAAGTGTAACATATCAGTCCATTGGGCATCAAAGTTCTGGGATCTAGAGGAAGGGGAAAAAATGTTCTAAGTAGGGCTGGGCAATAAATCAGTAGCTGCGTCCCAAATCGCATACTTGTGCACTATTCTACGCCATTTTGTAGTATAAATAGTGTCAGTAGTGCGTACACACTGAAAACTCTACAAATAATAAGTGCACTTTAATTACCCGAATGATGCACTCATTCCACCGGTAATATAAAGTGTGGACTGATGGACACTTCACACACACTTCACACACTCAACGACCGCAGCTTTGCGCACGTAACGGAAGGGGCGGAGCTATCAAGGCGCACATGTTGGATAACTTTATTTATATTGGATTGTGAAAGCAAAATTCTCCTACGAGAGTGATTATAGCGCCTCCTGACAGTGAATGCGGTGAATGCGAATGCAGTGAATGCGGTTATTCTCATGCTAGGTATTATTTGGTATTTTGTTTATTTATTTCACTAATTTGCCAACCGTCAAACGTCATCAGGGAAACGGTTTGAACTTCCACTTAGTAAAAAAGGCATTCGTGTTCCATTTGGGACAGCACTACATACATATACTATACTGCTGAGTGTAAGTGCACAAGTACATATTGCATAAGTGCATAGTTTATAGTGTGTCATTTAGGACGCAGCTAGTATATGAACAGTTTGGTTGCAAAAAGCGATAAATGCCATTTTTTTGACATTTGGATTTTATGATTGGAAATCACTGTTCAGATGTTCCTTAATCTATGTGTGAATTGCTGCCATTAACACAATAGAAGAATGAACATTTTAGGCCTACTACAAAATGTATTTTTTCACAAAACGCGATATCCGCCAGACCAGTTTTAAAACGTTCAGGGTGCTGCGCGAGCTCAGCATCCCCTGGGAGGAGAGTCACCGCCGGCAAAGTGCTCCGAATTTGCTCATTGATTTAACGGCAATATCAAAACAAAAAAACATATGTTTTTAAAAAGAGGATTCACTAGGTTTTATTCACTAAAAAACGTTTTTTGATCGTTTTAATTGTTTATACTGTAGGCGAGCTGTCAGTCACGTAGGCTACGTCACTGATCAACAGCTGTCTGTCAGTCAGAGAATCAAAGCTCAGAGTTAAGCTAACCTCATGGATTTCAAGGACGGATTGGAGCCGGTCATTGCATAATAATAATAATAATAATAATAGCTTATTATTATTACAGTAAAATAATTGATTAAATATGACGGGACAAGGCGAGCTTGTGTCTGCGGACTCGGTGCAACAGGAAGAGCCATTGCGGCTCCGCCCGCTCTGATCATACAGGTTTGGTTTTTAGCAGCTTGTGGAAGAAGCCTCCACTCTTTCTGTAACGAGCTACAAGTCGTTTATTTAACTAACTTAATCTTACTTATCTATATTATAACTAATCACAATTAGTCCGAAGCTGTTTAAGGATGGTTGAAACGATAAACATCCTGCAGTTAGTTTGCTCTGACAGCTCAGCCGGTTCGTTGTTATCCGACCTTTTCATTTAGGGACTGGCCTGGATTACTGGCACACGCCACAGTCACATTATGTTCATTATGGCATTATGTTTTTGAATATTATGAATATTTACGATCTATTGATAAATTATTGTTAATTTTCCCACTGATGATCCAAAAGATTTCTTCAAATGCCACAGTGAAGCCTGCTTAAAGCCATTGGTGCCCCAGCAAAAAAAATTTAAAAAGTTATATTATGTTATATTGTGTACGTTCTGGCCAAAACTAACTCAGTATCGTATTATTAATAATTAAACGTTGTATATACTATTCCATATATTTATGATGTATTGGTTTTTTTTTTATCAATTTAAGATGTTTATCAATGTTAAGATAAATATGTTGCATTTTGGCATGCTTTTTGACTTATTTATGAACTATTTATGGACATAAAATTCAATAAAAAATATCCTGGATTTGAAGAATATGTGTCCCTGGCCTTCACTGAGCTCAAGTAATAGTTTAATGTACAGAAATTGTGAAGGAACTTGACTGTTGATATCTTAAATTATAATGTCAAATAACCAACATTTCTCAAAACGGATATATCTTGTTTTGCAACGAAACCCTTCATCTGTATTTATGGATGGTACGTACACCATTGTCAATAATGATAAAACAAATGTTTGGTATGAAGCGATATAGATTGTTTAAAATGTGGCCTGCTGAGCAGGCGCCTTGGAAGGAATGGCTAGCTTTGATTTTTCAATAGAGGCAAACGACTTGTACGCAAATTCTCCAGGAGCACCCAAACATCTCAACTTTTCAGAATGCCATGAGCGCACTGCAATTCATGTGACTAGAACTAAGTAGCTTCATATTTTGTAGGGAATATTAGCTTTTCAGTTATTACGTTAGACTAATTACCTCAGACAAGCACAGAGTACCCAAACACTGCACTGCTTTTTCATTCTCTCCGTTAGTAAAACTTTTATTGGAACTCTAGCAATGGTTTGTGCTTTTGTCATCTTCAGATGCCAGTGGAGCGAGAGTACAAATCACATTGAAACAAGAAACCATACCCTTGCACTTTTTATGTGTTTTAGGTAGAATATGTGAACGGACTTGGGTTAGATTTCATCATCGCCACATCAGGTCAGAATAACAACACACACAATAAATGAGTGCCGTGACTAGCAGTGAGGAGGTTTTAAATAAAAAAAGGATGTAAGGATGTCGCCAGAGTGTCTTTTTGGTTTCATTTCTTGTGCATCCCAGCCACTGGCACCCACTCTGAATGAATTGTTAGAATAGGGGGTAATAACGTACTCTGGCAGCATTAAAACCAAAGAAAGTTAACCAACTTGTCTTTCATGCTCACAATGTTGCAGTATGTATTTGAATAATGACGGTTGGTTCCTTTACTTGAAAGCTCAGATTTGATTATCAAAATTAGTTTTTTGACAGAGTTTGAGGTTTACTGTATCATTATTATTCACAACTTACAGATGCTGATCTACCTTAAAGTTTGCTCTGATTGTTCAGTGTTTACACTTTACCATTGCACATACTTTGTACATTTTATTTATCAAGTTTAAGAGTCTCTTTAACACTTATGTTTATTTTATTATAAAACATTAGAGACGAGATATTTTTGTTTACTTTTTTTTTGTTTTTGACTATTAAACCTCTTTGTCTTAGTAATGTTGGTAGATTAAAATAAAGGATTGTTAAAAATATTCAATAATTATTTATACCGAATGATATGAAACATTATAACATGATTTTTTTTTATTATTATTATTTTTTGTATTATTATTATTATTATTATTATTATTATTATTATTATTATTATTATTATTATATATTTTTTTGTTGTGCCATATTGCACAGCTATTGTTCTTAGCCATTTGCATTTAATTTGCACTTGGTCAGCAAAATACAGTACAGTACCTGGAGCATCTTCAGCATTACACAAGGAAGTTTGACAGCAGGAATAAGAGCCTTTGTAAGAATCTTTAGAGCCGAGATTCATGGATCCACTATAACAGTCAACACCACAACCTTTATGCTTCTCTTTGTAAATCAAGTCACCTAAGAGTGCACATGAATGATAGAGGAAAGATTAGTTCAATGTTTTGTAGTGCATTTATAAATATGTCAAGAAAAAAGCAGTCAAAAAAGCTGTAAAAAATATAAAAACAACTTTTTTTTGTTGTTATTCCAAATGGTGGTGGTGTTGTAACATTTGACATCTCATATGCGTATTGGCAGAGTTAATGTACACAATAAAAAATGGTGTTTCGTACATAGCACTGAAAGTGGTTTATTCAGTCGTAATATAGGAAAAACTACCGTAGTTCTATTTAGCACCTTAACCACCTAAAAGAACCACTGAAGAACCTTTATAGGTTCTGTACAGAATTTAAATTGGTTTTCATATCATTAAAAGCCAAAAAAACAAGCACCACTTGGTGCTTTTTACCTCCTTGTATTTTCTAACTAGGGATGTCAATTACAAAATCCCATGATCGATGATCATTTAAATTAATGATAAATTAATCGATGAATCGTTAATCACCACTCCATCATAAACACAGTAGATAAAGTTTCGAATGATTTGATATATTTAACTAACAATCCACCCAAACCTTTTCCATTTGGAGAATTAAGGTGGTCGCACACCAGATGCGCTGCTCAGCGTCGTAACTGTGCACACATGACATTTGGAAGTATTGCACACCAGACGTGCACATTCATTCATTTACTTGTTGGCTTGGTCCCTTTATTAATCCGGGGTCGCCACAGCAGAATCAACCGCCAACTTATCCAGCATATTTTTTACGCAGCGGATGCCCTTCCAGCCGCAACCCATCTCTGGGAAACATCCATACACACACATTCACACTCATACATACGGACAATTTAGCCTACCCAATTCACCTGTACCACATGTCTTTGGACTTGTGGGGGAAACCGGAGCACCCGGAGGAAACCCACGCGACCACGGGGAGAACATGCAAACTACAAACAGAAATGCCAACTGACCCAGCCGGGGCTCGAACCAGCGACCTTCTTGCTGTGAGGCGAATGTGCTACTCACTACGCCACCGTGGCGCCCAGACGTGCACATTGGAATGTTATTTATTATGAAACTATGCAGGAATATGAACAGTGTGCTGGGCGTCACAGAAAGCCACTGACTTGTGGTGCAGTTGTGCTTACACGGAAAGAAATCTGTTTAAAATTCTA
>CAIGQQ010029542.1:118298-133905 GCA_903798035.1 Danio albolineatus
CAACCCAGCTCCTTGGGTCAAATCAACTCCCAGCAGGGGCTGACTGCAATGCCACGTGTATATATATTATTATTATTATAAATGTTTACGGGCAACCCATAAATATGAAACGAATAGTTTCGAATCCAGTTCATAATTTGTATGTAGTTTTGTATGATCTCTCAGGTAAAGTGTATTTACAAAGTGTAATGTGCTGAACAAATGTAATGGAACAAAAAATAAATACAGCTAATACAATATTCACCTGTTTGTGTTTTATGTGGTTAATGATTTTAAAAGAAAGCTAAAAATTACATTTGAAAATAATACCTATTCTTTAAGTCAAACTAACCTGTTAATTAAGTAAAAATAACCAATTATTGAGTAGAAAAACAATTATTGAGTAGAATAATAACCCAATTACTTGGGTTAATTTAACCCCTGATGTGTTCTGTCCTATATTTACCCAGCAATAAGGTTAAAAACAACCCAATTTGGGTAGTTTTTAACACTGTGTTTTTTAGAGTGTACAAAAAAATACACTGTTAAATATATTCATTCACTGTGTAGTTTGTGGGCTGTGTAGTGTTTTCAAAATGTTAAATAACATAAATAGATTTTTTGTTGTTTTATAGATTTGTGAGTTACGGAAATGATTGTTAGAAACCCACACTAAATTATAATAGCATCTCCATCTGTCAAAAATAATAGTAGTTTCAATCCATCAAACTGAACTCACCAATTTGTGTCATCATTGTTGAACTAGTGCATACAGAAGCTTCCCTGGAACAAATCACTAATTCGTCTTCACAATGATCCGTCAGGCATTCATAACAAAGTAGAGAGTGTCCTTCAGAAACGAAAAGAGATTTAGAGTGAAAGAGAGACAGATCCATGATATTTTTAACCATTATAACCCTTTCTACCTGCAGTGAAAAGAACGAACAGAAGAAAAACAGAGATTTGTAGATCCATCTTTGATCAGGCGGAGAACGAAATGCTAACATTTCTGTTTCAGTGCCCATTATATATCTGATCACAAGAGGAGGGACTTGATGAGAAAGTGAAAGTTTAACAGAAGTACTGCAAGTTAATGAACCAAGACGGTTTAAATACAGGAATTTGCCTGACAAAAGCAAGTTTATTATAAAATAAGGCTGTACAAAATACCTGTTATAGGAGTTAATAAAAACAACAGAGGTTGTCACAAGAAAAATATTCATTTCAATGATGATTTTGGGTGAACTGTTCAAGAAACTGGCAACATTTCAACCAGTAACCTCACAATTCAATTATATATTATGTTCAAGAGTTGATCAGAAACTAGAGCACTGCATCTCTTTTCTGATCACCAGCCAGACCAGCATCAAACTAGTACTAACCCTCAACAAACAGGTCGGTGTTTAGAGGGTTTAACCAAAGGACCAGTTAGACAGTTAGACCTGTACACTAGGAAGAAATCGTGAGAAATCAGTCCTTTATTAGTTTCCATTGTGTTTTCACTTCACTGTCCTGAGATGACATGAAACTGTTTTTCAGGAAGCACTGTGGGGATTTTAAAATTTTTTTCCCTTAGTTTGTTCAGTCCTTCCTTGAATCCTTCCTTCATTTATTTGGTTCTTCGATCCTTCCTTCCATTCCTTTTTTGATCCTTCCTTTTATTTGGCCCTTCCTTCCATTCTTCATTGGTTCCATTTAGTGATTGTTTAAGGCTGTTTGGTGATTTCAGTCATCATACAGTCGACATCCATCATTTTCAGAGACATGCAGTCTATAAACAGTCTCTGGATCATTGCGTGTACAGATTTTGGACATCTTCTTGGACATTTTTAATGTTTCCAAAAGGTTTGCTGCATTTATAAAGCGCCCGTGTCTTGAGGTTGTTCAGTATGATGCGATTTACTTTCTATGTGTGATATAATTGAACAGGAATCACAGGACTGATTGTTCTACTTTAGACAATGACCACAGACAAGAAATAATAAAGTAGTGACTGCAGGTTGAAGGAAAGTAGTGGAGTAAAAGTACCGATACTGCACTAAAAGTGTAATCAAAGGGGAAGTAAAAGTCCACATTTTTAAAACTACTCAGTAAATTACAATTCCTGAGAAAAACGCATGCTTACGAGTTTAAAAGTTTTGTCTAAAATTAAAGAGAACAGTTTAACCCTTTAACTCCCGCAGCAATAAAAAAATGTTTGGATTGCATTTCTTAACTTCCAATGTCCCTAGTTAACACACTCAATGCATTTTGTTTTAACACAAAATGCGTTTTATGGTTTATGCATCGGTTATGGTACTGGAATTCATAGATATACTACACTCTCAGAAAAAAAGGTACACGATGGTACAAATAATGTTCCTTGAGGAACAGTTTTGTACCTTTGTAAAAATTGTACCTTATATGGTACTGAAAAGACCTCTTATGATACTGTTCTGTGCCTTTTATGGTACAACTGAAATGAAGGTACACAATTGTTCTCATACAAAAGGTACAAAAGTGTTGAACAACTCCTTCTTTATGACAGTATCTATGAAAATAAATATGACTGGAAAGGCAAAGAGATTTTTATGAATAATTTCCATATTAAAACAAGAATCATCATTTAAAAGTATATGTTTAAAGATACTTATAAACATACATTTTTAGTTCTATAATACAATAATACAAAACAACTGGTAAAAAATAAGACTATGGGTACTGTAAACTAAACATTTAGGCATTTTAATAAATGTTTGATAAGCATTTTTGACACTGTTAAGGTACAAAGTGTCTTGTCACTGTGGTGGAACCTTTCACAAAGTATACAATATTGTATCTGCAGGTTTTTAAAAACAAAGGTACATTTTGGTTTCCCATGGTACAAATCATGACCTTAAAAGGTACAGATATGTTTCTTTTCTTAAGGTACAATTCTGTCCCTTAAAAAGGTGCTGCCCCAGTGACAAGGGTTTGTACCTTCATTGGTACAACATTGTACCATTTTTTTCTGAGAGTGTATGAAAAATCTGAAAATATGAAGTGTAAAGGCCCGTGTACACCAGAGCAGCTGAAGTTACAGTAAACACCCTTTGGAGGCGCTCAAGCGCAAAACTGTCAATGCGAGCGCACATTGAAAAAGATGCCCAGAGGCGATATGAACGTGGAGCTGCTTATTGCACTGGTATCTGAACGAAAAGTGCTGTATGATAAACGAGACATCAACTACAAAAATGTTGATTAAAAAGGGAAATGTTTTGGAGAGGACTTGCGGAAGAATTAGAATTGAGGGTGAGTTTCATTTATTTCTGTTTTCATTAAGTGCCACCTAATGGCAAGGAGTGATTTTGCATAGTCTTCTGCTTGACGCCAGTGAAAATCGCTTGGGTTTGAATGCAGAAAAACGTCTCGTAAAACACTGACGATAAACACGAACGAAAAGCGTCCCGGTGTGTACGAGCCTTAGGAGCAATTTATTTAAAAAAAAACATTCTAAATATTATTTTTTGAAGTATGCCATAAAATCTTTCGGATTTTCATTTAACCTGCTTGTTTTTTTTTTTTTATTTTTTATTTTTTTATAACAATAAAATCAAAATCAAGTGTAGTAGTGCAACAGGATTGTTTGTTTGATTTTCTTTGTAAACCAACAATGCTGTGTGTGTAAACCATTATTTAAAATTCTTTAAATTACTTTAACAGTTATCATTTAAAACAGTAAAAACATGGTCAACCATTTGGCAGAGCGGCAGTCAAAGGGTTAAGAGGATTCACTGTTATATGTATAATATATTCACAGTTAAAGTCAGAACGATTAGCCCTTCTTATCAGCCCTCCTGTATATTGTTTTCCCCTATTATGTTTAACAGAGTGTTTTTTTTTTCAACACATTTCTAATCATAATAGTTTTAATACCTCGTTTTTAATAACTGATTTATTTTCTCTGTACCATGATGACACCACATAAAATTTGACTAGATATTTCAAGATACTAGTATTCAGATTAAAGAGACATTTAAAGGCTTAACTTTTATTATTATTATTTTTATTATTATTAGAATATGCAAAAGGTACAAACAGGCAAAAAGTTTAACTAGGTTAATAAGGCAAGTTGGGGTTATTGGGCAAGTCATTGTACTGCAGTGGTTTGCGCTGTGGGGATTTTTGTTTGTAGTTAGTGCTTTGTATTTAAAAAAAAAAAGATTTGCAGTGCAAGTCTGAACATGTGAAAGTGGTCTGAATGAGGAAAGTGTGTGTGTGTGTGTGTGTGTGTGCGCCAGTGGTTGTGTGGTAACAGTGAGCTGGAAAAACAATAAGACTTCTCGTAAGTGTCTTCAGCTTATAGTAAAAACGGAGGTAACACTTTATTTTGATGGTCATTTAGGTATTAGTAGACTGTCTGCTTAATATCTGTTGATACTGACATTCAACAGACATTAAACTAACTATAAGATACTTTGCAAGTACATGTCAACTTACACTAACAGTCTACTTATAATCTGAGAATTAGTTGCGATGTAACTTAACAAACGGACAAAATAAAGTGTGAACAAAACTGATAATGCAACATTTATGCTTATTAATGTTATTTTGCTTCCTAAAGACAAATACCTTGTGCAGTTTAATGACCTATTGTTAAATGTAATAGTTGATTAATTGTAATAAAGTATTTTTTGGTGTGCCCTTTTAGAAATGTAATATATGCACATACTGAATATGGCCCTATTTTATGTGTGTTTTCATAGAAGGCAATATGTTATTAGCACAAATGTACATCCTTGTGATGTATGAAAAATAAATGCTTATTCCATGCATGCTAATGACATGTATAATTACATCATAAAGTTATATTCACATATATAAAATATTATTTATATACAGTTGAAGTTAGAATTATTAGCCCTCCTGTTAGCCGCCCTGTTAATTCACCAAGTTTTTTTTTTCTACACATTTCTAAACATAATAGTTTTAATAACTCGGTCTAATAACAGATTTCTTATCTTTGCCATGATGACAGTAAATAATATTTGACTAGAAATGTTTCAGGACACTAGTATTCAGCTTAAAGTGACATTTAAAGCCTTGGGTTTATTAGGCAAGTTATTTTATAACAGTTGTTTGTTCTGAAAAATATAAATTGGGGGTGCAACGGTACACTGGAGTCACGGTTCGGTATGTGCCTTGGTTTTGGGATCACAGTTTGAAACAAGTATGGTACAATAGAAATAAGCAATGAAAATCTATAGATAGATAGGTAGATAGATGGATATTAATGTCGTGGGGCAGTGAGAACAGATCTTACTAGGAAAGTACATCAGCTAATTGTGGTACAGAAAGAGACAGTGGATCACGTCTGCCTGGAGTTCACAAGCATTACATGGTGTTTGATAAATTTTGATGAACTGACTGAATTCAGTTCACTTTCGCAGTGTATTGTTGCCAAATGCATGCTTATGAGTTTAAAAAAAATTGCAATCTTGGTGGTTTTGTCTAAAATGAAAGTGAAAAGTTTAAGAGGGATAACCCTAATAGAAAGAAGATTATCAACACATTTCTAAACATAATAGTTTTTATAACTCATTTCTAATATCTGATTTCTTTTATCTTATTGTTTTATCTTATTTCTATTTTACTAGACATTTTTCAGGACACTTCTATACAGCTTAAAGTGACATTTAAAGGCTTAACTAGGTTATTAGGTTAACTAGGCAGGATAGGGTAATTAGGCCAGTTATTGTATAACAATGGTTTGTTCTGTAGAACATCGGAAAAAATATAGCTTAAAGGGGTCAATAATTTTGATCTTAAAATGGCTTTAAAAAATTAAAAACTGTTTTTATTCTTGCTGAAATAAAACAAATAAGACTTTCTCCAGAAGAAAAAATATTATCAGACATACTGTGAAAATTTTCTTGCTCTGTTAAACATAATTTGGGAAATATTAAAAAATAAATAAATAAATAAATAAAAGGGGGTTTAATAATTCTTTCATAATTATATATAATTTTTTTAAAGATAAATTAATAATAAAAGATTAACAAGGAGATTTAATTAAGCCAGTCTTTAATGCTGTGCTGTAATGTCAGTTTCTGTTATGATGAAATGTGGAAGCTTACAAGGTTGTTCTCATTATGGTGAAGAGTAGAGTCTGTGGTTTGGTTGAGGAAGAGAGAAAAAAAATCTGAACCATGACCAGGTCTGGTTTAAGGCGGTCATGCATATAGTGTGTGAACCCACTAAGCCTGCTGTTTATGCTGCTTGATTCCTAGCTGTGTTTGTGCAATTGTATAAAATTAGTCTATTTGATCATTACATTAACATACGCTTTTGCTAACTACTGCTAATGAACTGATCGTTAAAAAGAGATTTGCGTGTCATCACAAACATTGCTGTAGCAGGCCTACATAATAAAAATGCAAAGTTTTATTGGCTTTAACTTACTCTAATTTTTTTATTACTGAATTTACTGTCATCCCAAAGAAGCTATATTAGAAACACCCTCACACTAACTTTTTTTTTTTTTGTAATTTGTTATACTAAAAAGAGTAACATATAACTAAAAATAAAGTTAATAAATCTACACACAATTACATGTAACATACAATATAATACAACTACACAGCAAAAATTTCAGTGTTAAATATACAGTGGGTTTTTTTTTTGTGTGTGTGTGTGTTGTTCAGTGTTAAAACCGGAGTACATTTTACTCCGTGAGTGTGAAAGTGTATATTTATTAAGAGTTGTTGTTTTTTTTTCAGTGTTAGTACTAGTATTCAGCTTAAAGTGACATTTAAAGCCTTGGGTTTGTTAGGCAAGTTATTTTATAACAGTTGTTTGTTCAGAAAAATATATTAGGGGTGCAACGGTACACTGGAGTCACGGTTCGGTACGTACCTTGGTTTTGGGGTCACAGTTTGGAACGGGTATGGCACAATAGAAATAAGCAAGAAATTTCCAGTAATTGCTTTCCACATAACTCTAGTGACTGCATATATGAAATGATTCAATTTTTTTCATGCAGGGA
The DNA here is from genome assembly GCA_903798035.1 of Danio albolineatus. NCBI lineage: Eukaryota > Metazoa > Chordata > Actinopteri > Cypriniformes > Danionidae > Danio > Danio albolineatus. The sequence goes on from CAIGQQ010029542.1 coordinate 125,281, forward strand.
TGTGCAGAGACCTTTTAAGGGGCAGGGGCTCAAGTGGAAAAAAATGACACTTATTATTAAATAATAATAATTGTACTTAAATAAAATATAAAATATATTAACATACAATTTAATACAACTACACAGCAAAAATTCCAGTGTTAAATATACAGTGGTTTTTTTTGTGTGTGTGTGTGTGTTGTTCAGTGTTAAAACCGGAGTACATTTTACTCCGTGAGTGTGAAAGTGTATATTTAAGAGTTGTTATTTTTTTCAATGTAAAACTTTTAACCCAATATGCAGTGTATTTCCCAGTAGTGATGGGAAGTCCAGTTTCGTCTTTCGGACGAACAGTGATCAAACCAGTCTGCTTTACTTAAACTTGAAACATCTCATGTGGCATTATAAAATGCAAAGAGTAGAATGTATTTAATCTATTTCTGAAAAGAATAATGAACATTTAATAAATTAAAACTATTTTAAACATATTTGATCACTGTTATCTGCAACCCAGGCTCATTCTGAGAATGTAGTCCTGAGTACGTTTCTGGAGTCTGTGGAATACGTCCCGTGAGATACGTCTTTTTGCACTTTTTTCGCAAATCCACGAGAGGCTGCTGTGGATGATTTTTGAGATCTCAAATTTCTTTCGCGAGTGCCGTTCTTGCCTGCTGTTCTCACTTAAACCCACCAGAGGCCGCTGTCGGCTGACTGTTTGGCTGGCTGACTGAATGACTGACTGACCATTCGATCGACTGTCCCACCCTCCCCCTTCCCTAAACCCAACCAAAATTTTGTTGTTGTTGTTGATTTTGATACCTTTAGGTAGATTCTTTTTGCAGCAAAGTTTGGCGTTTGATACAATTCATTACCTCACATACACCTATATACCCACATATACACATACAAAAGTAGCTTAAAATATTACAATTTATTCAAAGCAACAACCGATGATGGGACAAAGCTACTCCTGTAATGTATTGTCTGACTAAAAAGCATCTGAAACCTTCGACCCGAAGGGAGCAGGATGAACTCCTCAAACAGAGGATGAGAGCTACAACTACTGATGTTCTGGGCAGTCCTTAAAAGCTGCTTACTATACAGGGATTCAATACTCAGCTGTGATTTACCAATCAACCTGCTAGACCACCTAATAACCTGGCTCAGTCTATTTCTGTTTTTAAGGGACAGACTTCCAAACCAGGCCTCGAGAGCAAAAGATAGAAAAGACTCAATAAAAGCCCGATAGAAAAGGGTAAGCGTATTGGGGCCAATGTGAAAAAGTGATAGTTTCCTGAGACAATAAAGGCGCTGATGCCCCTTCTTACACACAGCATTTTATTGATTGACCCACCCACCCACACACTTCCCTAAACTCAACCAACAACTTTCAAAAAAAGCAATCCAGAATAAAATTAAATCCCTTGTCTCATTTTTACCACATTTTCAGACTTTACCACATTCTCACCCTGTTATTTACTGGTTTATTTCATTATTTGGATTGTGTTTTTGTCTAACCTGCTCTCTGAAAGCACTCCTCACGGGACTCGAACCCTGTCATCATGGTCAACTCCTCTCTGCGTCTTGAGTCCGCCGATGAACACGGCGAGCTAATGGGACAAACTGGTTGCAGCAGGGAAAGTCATCCACACGAGGCGAGCGGTCGGCTGGTAAGCGCAAAAAGAAACGTCGTCACACCGTCCCGTAGCGTTCGTTTAAAAAATGAAACGCAGCCATACGTACCTCTGACCACGTAATGTGCGGTCTCCAGAAACGTTCGTGGGACTACGTTTTCACAATGAGCCTGGGTTGGTTAGGTCACACACACCAATTGATAATATCAGAAAAAAGGTAGTGTAATAACACTTTGAAGGGCAACAAACACTCCAGTTCGATGTAAGAATAAACTCTGACAGTGTTAAAATAAACTCTGAGTAATGTTCAAATTTCACACTTTAGAAAGTATTATTTTAACTCCAAAATGGAGGAAGTCTTATGTACACCCAAGGAGTGTTGAGTTAACCCAAGTTGAGTTAAATATACACAAATTTTTTTGCTGTGTATAAAACACTTTTGAGTATTTAAAATGCTGACGACATTACAGTCACAGTATTGTGAAAAGCATCCCAATTTACATCCCAACTTGTAGCCGGCAGCTAGCTCTCTGCAACTCTCACATGGTCGTCCACTGAAACTAAGCAGGGCTGCGCCTGGTCAGTACCTGGATGAGAGACCACATCGGAAAGCTAGGTTGCTGCCAGAAGTGGTGTTGGTGAGGCCAGCAGGGGCGCCCAACCTGCGGTCTGTGTGGGTCCTAATGCCCCAGTATAGTGAAGGGGATTCTATACTGCTCTGTGAGCGCCGTCTTTCAGATGAGACATTAAACCGAGGTCCTGACTCTCTGTGGTCGTTAAAAATCCCAGGATGTTCTTCGAAAAAGAGTAGAGGATTAACCCCGGCATCCTGGCCAGATCTGCCCACTGGCCTCTGTCCATCATGGCCTCCTAACCATCCCCATATCATAATTGGCTTCATCACACTGTCTCCTCTCCACCAATCAGCTGGTGTGTGGTTTGCAGTCTGGCGCAAAATGGCTGCCGTCGCGTTATCGAGGTGGATGCTGCACACTGGTGGTGGATGAGGAGACCCACCCCCCCACTCCAGGTGCTCCGGTTTCCCCCACAGTCCAAACGCATGCGCTATAGGTAAATTGGGCAAGCTAAATTGTCCGTAGTGTATGTTTTTGAATGCATGGGTGTTTCCCAGTCATGGGTTGCAGCTGAAAGAGCATCTGCTGTTTAAAACACGTGCTGGATAAGTTGGCGGTTCATTCTGCTGTGGCGACCCCTGATTAATAAAGGGACTAAGCCGAAAATAGATGAATGTATTGATGATTTAGCATTTTAATAACAAATGTATTACTACTATATTATAATTAAATGTAAATAGTTTTAACACTTGTTTAGGACCCATTAGAAGTTTTCAGAGGTGTCTGCTGGTTGAGAACCAAACTTAAAATAATGTGATTTTGCTGCTTGTTCAAACTAATTTTTTAAATTGAGCTAAAACAACACAATTGTTGATATTTTTGGAGGACAACTTAATCGTTTGGCACCACGGTGGCCTAGTGGTTAGCACGTTCGCCTCACAGCAAGAAGGTCGCTGGTTCGATCCCCTGCTGGGCCAGTTGGCATTTCTGTGTGGAGTTTGCATGTTCTCCCCGTGGTTGCGTGGGTTTCCTCCGGGTGCTCCGGTTTCCCCCACAGTCCAAAGACATGCGGTACAGGTGAATTGGGTAAGCTAAATTGTCCGTAGTGTATGTGTGTAAATGACAATGTATGTATGTGTTTCCCAAAGATGGGTTGTGGCTGGAAGGGCATCCGCTGCGTAAAACAAATGCTGGATAAGTTGGCGGTTCATTCCGCTGTGGTGACCCCGGATTAATAAAGGGACTAAGCCGAAAAGAAAATGAATGAATGAACTTAATCGTTTTATGTTCAGTCCACTTAAATTTAAGTTAACGTAATCGATTTGCGTTGGGACAGCATGAATGAATTGTATGGAAGCTGGCATTTTTTACCTGTTCTAATCAAACATGCTGCCTGTGGTGTCGATCATAAACATTCCAGTCAAGTAGTTTGTTTCTTTTGGCTTTTATTATGGCTTTGTAATACATCTGTTCATTTCTCACGAATGAATGCATGATTGAAGTCTGCCTTATCAGCTCTGTAATAACTGAAATCATACACTTGTTTTTTTTTTTTAAAGCAGAATGCTAACATAGAGGATTTATATCTCTGATCATTTCATAGCAGAAAAAATATAAGCCATTCAGTGGAAGTCAGAATTATTAGCCGTCCTGTATATTTTATTCCCCAATTTCTGTTTAATGAACACATTTCTAAACATAATAGTTTTAATAACTAATTTTTTAATAAATGATTTATCTTTGCCATCATGACAGTACATAATATTTGACTAGATGTTTTTCAAGATACTAGTATTCAGCTTAAAGTGACATTTAAAGGCTTAATTAGGTTAACTAGGCAGGATAGGGTAATTAGGCAAGTTATTTTATAGTGACGGTTTGTTCTGTTGACATCTTGAAATCTTGCTTAAGGGGGTTAATAATATTGATTAGTTTATGCTAATTGATGCATTTGCTAACATGAACAAACAGTTAACAATACATTTATTACAGTATTTGTTCATGTTAGGTAACAAAAATACATTTGTTCATTGTTAGTTCATGTTAACTCACGGTGCGTTAATGTTAACAAGCATGGACTTGGATGTTAATAATGCATTAGTAAATGTTCAATTATGATTAATAAATGCTGTACAAGTGTTGTGCATGATTAGTTCATGTTAGTTAACGCATTAACTAATAAACCTTATTGTAAATTTCTACCATAAAATGTTTTTAAAAAAAATTTAACTGCTTTTATTCTAGCCGAAATAAAACAAATCAGACTTTCTCCAGAAGAAAAAATATTATAGGAAATACTGTAAAAAAATTCCTTACTCTGTTAAAAGGAGTTAACTTGTTAACAAAGGTTTGGTAGCGGAACCACGCCTCACTCTGTCTCCTTAACCAATCACCTACTCCCTAAAAACTTATTTAAGGCATACTAGCGCTAGCACCCCCCTCTCGTCCCTTTGAATCTAGGTTGGGTCCAATCACTCTAATAAAATACTACAGAGACGGTACCCCCATTCTGAGTCTCTGGGCGTCACTGTAGGACGCCCGATCAACCTACCTACTTGTTCACTGTTTATCCTCTTACTTCCCATCCCACTGTTCCCCTACCATTCCTTTTATCCTTACATCCCTACAATAAAGTCTAGCTCAGTGTGTGACATAGTCCATGCTGGTGAAACATCATTTAGGAAATATTTGAAAAAATATTATAGGAAATACTGTGAAAAATTCCTTGCTCTGTTAAATGGAGTTAACTTGTTAACAAAGGTTCGGTAGTTAAACCACGCCTGACTTTGTCTCCTTAACTCAGGGATGTCCAAACTCGGTCCTGGAGAGCCGGTGTCCTGCACAGTTTAGCTTTATCTTCCTTTAACAAACCTGCCAAGTACAAAGGAGCTTGATTAGCTGGTTCAGGTGTGTTTAATTGGGGTTGGAACTAAAATATGCAGGACACCGGCCCTCCAGGACTGAGTTCAGACACCCCTGCCTAAACCAATCACCTAAAAGTGTATTTAAGGCAGACCAGCGCTAGCACTGTTGTTCTTCCTCTCTCAAATCCACCCTCCCTCCCTCTATTTCCTCGCTTCCCATTAACAATCCTATAACCCTCTCGTCCCTTTGAATCTAGGTTGGGTCCAATCACTCAATTAAAATATTACAGAGACAGTACCCCCACTCTGAGTCTCTGGGTTGTTGTCGTAGAACGCCCGATCAATCTACCTACTCGTTCACTGTTTATCCTCTAACTTCCCTTCCTCATCATCCCACTGTTCCCATACCATTCCTTTTATCCTTACATCCCTACAATAAAGTCTAGCTCAGTGTGTGACATAGTCCATGCTGGTGAAACATCATTTGGGAAATATTTGAAGAGAAAACAGGAGGACTCATAATTTTGACTTCAACTGTACATGAAGAGCTGCAGGATTTTTAGAGCATCGTTATGAAGGAGAGCAGGAAACCGCAGAGGATCAGGAAGCCCTGAGTCACTCTTCTAGCTTTACTATTTGCAGAGCTCTGCTTGTCGCTTTTAGCATTATTATACATTTTGTTCTTCTTGTGATTCTTACGTCTGTTAATATAATTGTAGCTCTGCGTGATGCTCTGAATGAAGCCTTCAGTGACGCTCGAGATGACTCTTTCTTCACGATCGTGTTTGGAGCTCTTGTTGATGCCCTTTTCGGCGTTACACAGGTCTCCTTCACAACATGAGATGTTCTTCATACATGAGCATGAGCTGTTACAAAAAGACTTCGAAACACAGCCTTTTACAGTGGTGGGCAGGCCTGGTAATGTCCCTGAAGGAAAAAAAACAGGTTTAGTCAAGTTAGTATTTGAGTTGGTATTGGTTTATATCAGCGCTTCTCGATTCAATCTGGTTCCATTTCATGTTTAGCTGTAGGTATCTGCATAATACTGTACTAATACTGTATCTTATTCCAAGGTCTGTTGAAATTCTTGATTGTGATTGGCTGGAGGGTGTGCATTATTTTCGCTGAAACACAAAGGTAGTTTGTCCTGCAATTTTGATCACAGTTCGAAATATATGCGCTTCTCCCAAACGTTTACAGTTACTATAGCAACTCGCATGTGCTGCGCAGGAAACCGATGAGGGCTGTTAATGGCGGACGGGAAATCGGCAAAATTAGGAAAATACTCATCAACTATGCCCACCCTCCCATTTTTCCCGTATTTCTCCTGTATTTACAGTCTTTCTCTGAAGGGTGGCAATACACATTAAAGAGCCGATCCTCCCTATACACAACCCATACCGCCGAACCACCAGGGGCCGCCCCTTGCTCTTAAATGTGAGTCCGTTCTGTGTTTTCGTTTTATTTAGGCATGAAACACTTTGAAATAAATGTAAAAACGGCGGGATTCCCTTTCCTTTTCATTACAGGTGCTGTCGCTCCTCCTATGCAATCCTCAAAACAGTCATATAGCGGTGCGTGACTGTCAGCTGACGTTCTCCATAGTGATAAACAGACAATGTTTCCCAAACGGATTCTGTAGATGTGATTTGAAGCGGAGCTAAAGTCTTGGTTTTGGGTTTTGAGTTTTTCTAAGTGAGAATGTAGTTATTTTAAAGTCAAATCGGCAGTTTATGTGTATGGATAGCACGTTTTTAAAAATGTTGGAAGCTTCAGGCGTCAGCGGCAGCTCTGCAAACGGCTCCCCTCAAGTGAAGCTTTATGTCGGCCAGACCATCTCAAGACCCGCCGCTGGATATAATCTCTTGCAACTCTGTTGGTTAAACGTGATATATAATTAATCTTTGGTGTATCTAACGGTCAGACTTTGGACATTTGAACCTATTACTTGTTCTCAGGTGTATTTTTTGGCAGATCGCAGAGATAAGTTTTATAATTAATCTATGACTGTAATTAATGTAATATTACACTGATCCTGCGTGTTTGGTTGATTGCTTTTGTTTTAAAGAAGATAAAGCAGAATGTTCTCCTACCTGTCTTTATATGTTTTTTAATTATGCAAAATGTACCTATATTTAACAGCAGAGATTTCTGAAATAGACTTTGGCTGCTTCAAAGACTGTAGAATACAATTGAAAATGTGTATTTAATTGATATGGTACCTTTTATAAGATTTGTATGTAATGAAATGTAAATCGTGGAAATCCTGCTATACAGGTAGCCCAGCATTTGCAGTATTAATAATTAATAATATTAGCAGGTAAAAACAGCACGCACATGTTCTCTCTGTCTACCTGTCAGCCTGTCACGGCTGATTCAATGGAAGGACTAAAAAATCTAACATGTAAAAACTGACAAAAATTCGGACAAATATTCCGCTGCAAAGAGCAACGCTATTTTAAACTTAGACCTGCTTTAGTGTTGCTTCATGTGAACATGTGGTTAATGGGTTCTCATGTTGGCTGTGTGTTCTAGTCCTGCTTACGAGAGCGCATGGCTCGTGTTGTCTCTTTGTCATGTGCTCTCAGGTCTATTGTCTAGTCCCACCATCCTTATATCATTGTTAGTTATTTAACTTCTCCTGCTCTGTTAATTCTTTCTCCTTCTTGTCTGCTGTCTTGTGCCAGTTCGTTGTCATTCTTTGAAAGACTCTTGTCATGTCTTGTCCAGCCCTGCTCTTCCCAGCCTTTCCCCGCCAGCCCAGTCAAGTTTGTTTTTGTTAATGTTTTCCCCGTCTGGGTTGTTTTTGCTGTCTTTTTGTTTTATTTTTGATAAACCCATGCTTTTGTGCTGCAATTGAGTCCTCGTCCTTGGCCTTCTCACCAAAGTGACTGTTCAAATGGGTGATGATGCCACTTTCCAGAAATGAAAAGTTGTCAGAAAAATAGAATTTCAAAAGATAAATGGACAGAAAGGCATGCATTAATTTTGTTTTGCAGCAGTCCAGCACAAACAAATTTCAGTTTGATTTTGTAGTAAAATATTTAGAGTTTCTGAAGAGTGGAATTATCAAATACTGAGAAATCTTGTTGTGTTTGTTCATATACATTACTGACACTTAAATTAATCATTTTGTGACATTTGTACTTGTTATTAATCATAAATAGAAATCTGATATATGCCAATATTTGCAAATTACATATATGAGATACAAGTTGATATTTGGATTTTAAATGTATAAAATGTTGCATATGCAACATTCATTTATTCATTTTCTTTTCAGCTTAGTCCTTTTATTAATCTGGGGTCGCCACAGTGGAATGAACCGGCAACTTATCCAGCATTTGTTTCACGCAACGGGTGCCCTTCCGTCACTGGAAAACATCTATACACACTCATTTATGGACAATTTAACTTGCCCCATTCATTTTTAGTGCATGTCTTTGGACAGCCAAGGCCCGAATCAGCGATCTTCTTGCTGCGAGGCGATTGTGCTACCCACTGCACCACCATGACGCCCCTCATATGCAACATATTTCAAAATATAGCAAAAATGTGAGTGTATAATAAATA
>CAIGQQ010029542.1:159661-170456 GCA_903798035.1 Danio albolineatus
AAAGGGGGCTCTAGCTAGAGCAAAGAGTGACGCGGGCTCCTGCGGGAGCCCGAGCGGGGTTGCTTTGGGGTGCCTTTGCATGCTCCTGCGGGGTAGCGACTCGGGGAACCTTTGGGGGAGTCGGAGCATGGGGGAAGGCGGGGTCCAGCTGGAGTGGGAAAAAAGGGGAGTAAGAGCTCCAGCTGGATGGGGGGTGAATGTGGGCAGGGGTTGGCAGACTCTGGGAGTCGATTGCTCGCGGAACACTCCTTGCGGAGATAGAGCTGGGAGGTGGCAGCACTATATATAAATATATATGTATATAGTATATAAATATATATATATATAATGGGGAAAGCTAGGGCCGTGGGGGGGGCAATTATGGACTCTTGCGAGAGTCAAGCTCGTGGGTACTCTGCTGGAGTTAGAGCTGTATGTGCCATCCCCGGCTGGGGTCGGGAGAGGTAGGGGGCTGGTGAGAGCCCCAGCTGGGGGGTGAATGGCAGTTGGGCGGTGACCCCTGCGGGGGTCAGGTTTGCTCGGGACCTGCTCCTGCGGGAGCTGAGCTGGGGAGTGGCAGCACTACATATAAATATATATTTATAGGCGTGGGTGCGTATAGATATATATATATATAAATAAAAATAAAGTGAATGAAATCATGAAAAATATAGGAGATAGAAGGGTATAGATAAACAAAAATTTATAAGCTAGGGCCAGGGGAGGTGACGTGACTCGTGCTCGAGACACAGCTCGGGAGGTAGAGCTAAATTGGCCAACTCCAGAAGAGTCAGGAGGTGAAAGGGGGCGGTGAAGACTCTCACTGGAGGGTGAGGGGCAAGCAGGTGCTCTGGGACCGTTCCTGCGGGAACGAGAGCGTGGAGGTGGCAGCACTATATACAAATCTATATTTATGTGCGAGGGTGCATATAGATATAGATTTGAATAATTAGAAAAGAAGTAGAGTCCTATTATATAACATTATTTATAATGGTATATAATAGGAAAAGCTAGGGCCGGGGGGAGGGGCTGAGAGATGGCTGAGTCAGAGCCATGGGGTCGGGGTCCTACAGGAGTCGGGGAAGAGGAGGGGGTAGTGAAACTCCTGTGGCAGAAGGCCGGGGGGGCGGGGTGGCGGGGGGGCCTGGGCGGGATGTACTCCGCTGGAGTAGGTATGGCTCGGGGAGAAAGCTGAGTATACTCAGAGCTGGAAAAAGTAAGAGGGATAACTGGCTGGGTCGTGCCCGCGCCCTTGAGGTGTCTGCATGGTGGTTATCGTCCCGCCCTTGGGAAGCTGGTGTGGCTGGGTAGTGCCCTTGCCCCTGGGAGGTTGGTAAGGCTGTATAGCCGCCCGGCCTTGAGTGCTGGGGTTAGGGTGACTGCTGGTGAGTGCCTTTTGGGCTTCCTTGAGGTGGCTGTGGCTGAGGCGGATGTATGCTTTGAAGGCGTCGGAAGACCACCTTCCCAGGGTTTGTATGTGATGTTGTGAAAGCCCTTTGTGAGCTGCAGTGGTTGCTGCACCAATTCTAAATGAATGGCTAGAGTATGATTCTGATGGGAAGCCTGAATGTCTGAGGACTGCTTTGAGGTGTTTTTGAAACCAAAAACGTGTTACTGGGTGATTAGTATCGTCGGTGAAGAGGGGGGAGAGGGGGCTGGGACTTAGAGTTTTCCTGTAGTGAATGTAGGCTAGTAGTGTTTGGAATGGGCTTGTAGGGGAGGAGATGTTAAATATGTATACGAAGTGTCCTTTTCTGTATTGGTCTGTTTTACTTTGTTTGAGGAAGGATATGGTTTCCTCGTCCATCAAAGTCAGATCAGAGATGGTGGGGTGGATGTTAGGATCAATGAAGATGTAATTGTGAATTCGGAACATCTAAGAAATCCGAAAAAGCCAGGGTAAACATGACGTCTAGGGTATGGTCTGTGTGGGGGGATAGGTAACCTTTCCTTAGTGTGGAAATGCATTTGGAAAGGATAGTGTGAGTGATGGGTAGCCTGGGGTCTGGGAGGGAGGGGTTTACTTTCTGGATGCCTTTGATAAGAAGGCTGGTTTGTGTATTGGCTATGGAGTCTGAAATGGAGCCATAAATGAGCTTGTGGAAAAACTGAATTCCGCTTAGATAGCTCTTGATAGAGTTGGCTTGGATGTGTTTGATATGTGATGAATGAAGTGATTGTAAGTAGGGAAAAATTGGGGAATGTAGTGTTGTACAGGGAATGAAATGATTAAATGCTTTCCATGCGGTGAGGTATGATTGCAGGGTTCTGGGGGAAACTGCCTGGAGGATAAGGGATATGGATGTTTGATGCAGTTGTGCATGCGAATATCGTCTCTGAATAGAGAGGGATGTCGGGTGCATCTCCGCTTCTGGCGCCAATTGGCTGAATTTCTGAAAATGAAAGCAAGAGAGAGAGTCAGCAATTTGGTTGTGGAAACCAGGAACATGTACAGCAGTCACAATGAATCGTTTTTTTTTTTTTTTTTGGCTGATGTCCAAATAGGCGGCGGAGTAGCGGCATTAAGGCAGGAGAATGTGAGCGTCCTTTATTAATACGGTGCGCAACGGCTTCGTTGTCGCAGTGAACGAGGATGCTGGAGGCGGACCATTCGTCTCCCCATAATATAGAAGCCGCTACTAGGGGGTATAATTCAAATAATGCTGCTGAGATGGATTTTCTAACATTTGGGGAGGCCAGTCTTAAGCAAACCGGCGGCCTTGGTGATGTCCTCCGAAACCTACGGAGGGGGTGGCGTCTGTGTAAAGATTAATATCTACGGGGATGAGATTAAATCGCTATAAAAATAATGAGCAGCCGTTCCAGCACTCGAGGAAGGAAACCCAGAGGCTGAGTTCGTTACGGCGTGGATCGGATAAAATGATGGTCTCGTCCAATCCATGCGCCGATGCTGCGAGTTGAAGGAGGTGGGAGATGAAGGGGCGTCCCTGGGGAATGATGCATAGTGAATTCAGATGTCTTAGTATTGACAGAAGTTCACGTTTAAGACATGCTTGTTTTTCCAGCAATATAGAAGATAAGGAAATTATCCAGTCGATTTTTCCTTAGGTAGGGATGCTTGGAATTTATAGCGAATCTAGATTGATGCTTAAGAATTCGATTGGGCCGGAGGTTTTTTCTTCTGCGAGGGAAATGCCAAGTTTAGCGAAACTGTTTTGGTAGTCGCTAGGTGTTTGGCTGGTGGGGTGTTGGGGAGGAGGTGATGAGGAAATCATCAAGGTGAACTACATGCTGAATTTCGTAGTTATTAGCGAGGATCCAGCATATGCTTCTGGAAGCATGTCGAATATTTTGGGCTACTTCTGCATCTGAATGTTAGGTGGAATTCGAAGTAGGATTGTGATTCCCATTTGATACCAAAAAGATGCCAGAAAACAGGGTGTAATGGCACGATTTTAAAGGCTGACGTGATGTCGACTATAGCGAGCCAAGCGATACGGCCGACTGTTTTAATTAAAGAAAAATCACTTGGTCTATGTCATGGTAGTTTAAAGAAATTCGTAGGGTGGAATGAGGCTGTTAATTTTCGAGAGGCAGAATTGTGGGGAGATAAAAGATCAATTATCAGTCATTTTGTCAGAAATGTTCTAGTTGCCACCTCGATGAGGCTGATACGATGCAAGCTAAAAAGGGGGGGGAGAGATTAGAATTTGTTATCAATCTCTTTCTTGGTTGATTGCTCAACCGCTACAGGTTCAGCGGTGTCAGATTGTAATTTGGGGCAGGTGCGGTTGTAGGACAGGAGAGTGAAGACACTGGAGAGGGATCCGTTAAACAAACCTGAAATGAGAAATTCAGAAAAGTTAGCATCATAGTGTGACCCAATTTATATAAATATATTTATATAAATATATAAATTATATATAATTGCAGTAATTGCAGTGTTAGGGTGATTGCAAGACAGGGAGGAGGGAAGGTTGAGAAAAGAGTGGGATAGAAGAGGTAGATAGACAGGGATGTTGCTGATGGATTTTGGGAATTGAAGTTCTTTTCGTGGTAGGGGATTATGAGGGGGCAGTAGGTTGTCGTGATCAGGTTAACAGCAGACTGCACATCCTCCTGAGAAGATTGGATTATGAGGGTCAGTATCCATCGTCCAGTATGACTGTTGGTTCCACGGTGTCCGTTCAGTGGGGGAGAGATGTCCGTTGACAATGTTGAGGTAGATGCAGTATTTCAAGTTCAGTAAAAATAGCTGTATTAACAGTAGGAGCCATGAATTGTATATTGGCGATTGGCCACGAGGTGTCAGTACAGCATTATACATCTGAGGTTTCTCTGCATGGAGAGAGGGTGTTTATTAGAAAGCAGCGTTTTTTGACCATAAAGGCTTGTACACGCCGAGACGCCCTTCGTTCGCGTCTATAGTCGGCGTTTTTTGAGACGTTTTTCTGCATTCGAGCCCAAGTAATTTTCTCTGGCGTCGAGCAAGAGAGAATGCAAAATCACTCCTTGACGTTAGATGGCGCACGTGGTGGTGCCAGGCTTCTGACACCCGCTTGTTACACAGAAGAAGAAAAGAGGAAGTTTACACACTTGTTGATGTGATCGGCAAAGCATGGATTGTTCAAGTAGCAGCTCAAGCGATGAAGGAATGATTATTGTTTACCAGTGCAATAAGCAGCTCCATGATCATATCGCCTCTGGACATCTGCGCTCGCATTGACGATTTTTGCGCTTGAGCGCCTTCAATGGGTGTTTACTGTAGCTTCGGCGGCTCTGGCACGTGACCAAACGTGGGAATCTGATTGGTGGAGAAGGTAAAACTTATGCTGGAAATAGTGATATTTCGCTTTTATGCGAGGCTGGCGGATTTCTGATACTGTCATCTTGTTTGGAGTGAGGGATGATGATCTTGCGGAGGCGTAGGAAGAAGCTGGAGAAGGTAGGTGGCGATTCGGAGTGACTGGAGATGGCGATTTGTATGCTGTGTTGGGTTCTTGTTGTGGTTGAGCGGATAGGCCTCTTAAAGGAGCCTTGGTGTCTAGCCGGCTTTAGTGGAGAGCTGGAGTAGAGAGTTTGTTCATGTTATCTGTTGTTGAAGATGGCTGCAGATGAATTCCTGTTGCTGTTGTTATTTTGTTGAAAAGTTTGTAGAGAGAGTTTTTTTAAACTCGTGGAGGAACTGGAGCTGTCTTGTCGGGAGCTTTCTTCGGAAAACGAAGATAAGGAGTGATGTATGCTGGGATACTTATAGTGGGATTGGTTTAATCTGATTGGCAGGCTGGTGATTGTTAATGATAGACCAGCTGCGGTCAATAGTATCACGTGTTCCTCTCGAAATTAGTTTGTGAAACTTCACAAAATGGTCATTAAAAAAAATTAAAACTGCTTTTATTCTAGCTGAAATAAAACAAATAAGACTTTCTCTAGAAGAAAACATATTAATCAAACATACTGTGAAAAATTCCTTGCTCTGTTAAACATCATTTGGGAAATAATTAAAAAAAGAAATACTCTATATATATATATATATAGCATACACACACACACACACGCACGCACGCACACACAGTTAGGTCCATAAATATTTGGACATCAACACAATTCAAAGATTTTTGGCCTTTATAAACCAACAGAATGGATTTGAAATTAAACGAACAAGATGTGCTTTAACTGAAGAGCCTAAATTGAGGATATTTACATCCAAATCAGGTGAACGCTGTAGGAATAACGCTGCGGTCACACTTAAGTTTGAGCATGCGAAATTCTGTAGTATGGTACTGCGAAAAGGGGCGATTAAACAAGATGATTAGACACTTTAAAAAGTGAGCGATTGGTCCAAATTTAAAATTTCTGTCCAGAGAGGTCATGTTTTGATCCTCAACTGGTCTCACGCAGTCAAGTGATACAATTTCGCAGGTCAGAGAATCAGAATCAGAAAGAGCTTTATTGCCAGGTATGTTCACACATACGAGGAATTTGTTTTTGTGACAGAGCTTCTACAGTGCAGCTTGAACTTTGAGCTTGAGCTTGCATTTCCGGTCTGATGCATTTGCACGCATTTGAACTGAAGTCTATAGGGAGAAAAGTCCAGTGTGACCGCAGCTTTCCAACAGTTTGCATTTGTGCCTCCCACTTGTTAAGGGTCCAAAAGTAATTGGACAATTGGCTTCTAAGCTGTCCAGGTGTGTGTTGTTCCCTCATTATCCTAATGAGCAAATGAAAGGTCCAGAGACAAAGTGTGCTACTTGCATTTGGAATCTGCTACTGTCAACTCTCAAGGTGAGATCCAAAGAGCTGTCACTATCAGACAAGCTAGCCAAACAAAAAACAAAACCAGCGACCTTCTTGCTGATATGCAACAGTGCTAAACACTTGTAGAGTTGGTTTTGTTGGCCAGTTTTCTTACTGCTCAAGTCAAGAAAATATTATAAAACAATAATAACTTTCCCAGCAACACAACATAAAATCTCTGCCTTTCTGTTATGTTTTATGGATATACACAGTGTCTAAACCATAAATATTGTGCAACTGTCACATTAACAATTGTACTGTATTTTCATGAGACACTTAAGGGAAGCATCATTTATGTTTTGCAGCTCACTGATACCCAGATAACCACTGGGATTCATAATACTACATTCAATCATGCACAGCAAAAAAAAAAAAAAAAAAAAAAAAGAATTGAAGGCTGTGAGATAAACATTTAATTATAACATGCATCGTTTTTCAACTGGTTCTGCTTTATGACTGTTAAGTGCACACTGTACAGTAGGTTCCCTTTGGTTAGGTTAGTTTGTGCCTGATTTTACCGGTCTAAAGGCTTGCATTAACATACAGTTAAATCTCTTTTGTGGAGTCCTCGCCACCTTGCTAATATAAAGCAGCCTTGACTTACATCAGTTTTCTGTTTTTTGACTGCAGAATTTTGAATAAGGTTGTATTAGTTAATCTTAGAAAATGTATTTAGACAAGACAGTTTTTTTATAGTACATTTAATACATAATGGCAAATTACAAACATAATGATACATACAAACATATGATTTATTAAGTAGTTTTAAAAATGTGGACTTTTACTTTCCCTTGAGTACATTTGTAGAGCTGTATGAATGTTTTTACTCCACTACTTTCCTTCAACCTGCAGTCACTGCTTTATTTCTTTCTTGTTTATGGGTATTAGAAAAATCAGTCCTGTGATTCCTGTCCAATCAAATCACACGTAGAAGGTAAATCACCTGATAATGGTTTAGATCAGTGCTTCTCAATTATTTTCTGTTACGCCCCCCCCTGGGAAGAAGTAAACATTTCACGCCCCCCAATTATATGCTACAACCAGGGGCGCCGCTAGGAGGGAAAAAGTTAGGACGATTCTAAGGGCCCAAGCAGTTTTGGGGCCCCCAGAGATATTATAAGGGGCCCTAATGACACTACCCAACGCATCCCCGCAAAGGTTGCCATAGGGCCCCTGCCAGCCAGCGGCGCCCCTGGCAACAACTATAAATAGTATCATTTGTCTATAAAATTCTTATAAGTACACCTCTGGTTGCACATCCTTATTATCTTAAAAGAAGAATAAATAAATAAATATTTATAGATCAACTTACGACAAAGAATAACTTTATTAAAGAGCCCCTATTATGGGTTTTTGAAAATGAGCTTGCATGCAGTGTGTAACACAGCTCTGAGTGAAGTGAAATGTCCAGCTAAGGCTTAAATCTGAAAGTGCACAGTGTTTAAAACTATTGATTTATAAAACTATTATCTATAAAAGAGTCGACTCATTGTTCTTCAAATAAATCGTTGTTATAACAAATCTTTAGGCTTGACGTCAATGCGAAACATAAGTTTCGCCCACTAGTTGCGTGCGCAAACCTGGGAAAATTGAAACCCCCACCCACAGACTGGAAGAAAAAGTGACGACAAGCACTGTATCGAATTCCCGTTAAATCATGTCGCGTAGACGCTGTGCTCAGAAGTTTGAGGGGAATATTGTGCTTTTTTCCCTTCCTAAAGATAAAGCTGTGAAGAGACAGTGGTTGAGGTTTATTTCTGCAGAAATGCCTCAGCATTATAGCCCAGCCTTGTGCTGTGTCCCCTCTGAGGAGTGCTTCTGAAATCTACATGCTTACAATGGAGAATTCGTCAGCCATTTGTTAAAGGAAAGATCAGAAAAGACTATTGATGTATGCAGGGGTGCACTGGCCATGGGGAGCACCGGGACATTTCCCGGTGGCCTGATGGCCGATCTGGCCTGAGACTGTGAATCTGGCCAGCACCCTCTATCCAACCTCTGCTTCTTCCTCCTTTTCAATGTAAGCGTAATTAAAACTGTTGCCTCATTGTTTTCTCTAGCTTGAAAATTATGAATTTGATTGTGTTTTGAAAACGCCACGAGTGTCGCTTTGTTTACGGATTAAAATGCGTTTGTGAGCTCGTGTTCCTCTGCTGTTTGTCGTTGCTATAACCACCATGGGCTGTTCCTGCACGCGCGGCGGTCATGTTTCATAGTGGTTCAGCTTTTGCCGCTGTGTGCATTAATACTGCATGTGTGTCACTGTTTTTACTTCTGGTTAAGAATAGAGCAATATGCTGGGAGATCGGGGAGGTTAGGTTCAGGGGTGAAGTGTTTGAATAACTCTATTGAGAAGCGGGTACTGTGATGTTACTTACTACTGTGAAGCGTGTTTCGGATGCTGCGATCAGATCCTATACCAATGTTGGCAACCCAGGGGTTTCACAGACCGTACCAAAATGCTGAGGACCAGTGGAGTGGCTTTCTGGGAGAAATAACAAATCGGGAGGGTGCCGTTAGATGGGTCTGAAATACGAGCTACTCCCGGGAAAAACAAGAGTGTTGGCAGGTATGCTCATGCATTCACTATGCCGTGATGGGCATTCTCTCGCGCTGAGCGCTGTCCACCAATCGCAACAGACTGGGTCATCGAACCACTGTGCTACATCTGACAGATCGCACTATTATGCCTTTCTTTTCATTGTATTCTTTTAAAACCTGCTTTAACACATTTTAATCTGTTTTTAAATCACTGTTATTATTTGTTTTTATTTTTTTATACTCGTCTCTTTTATTCCTGCTTATAAAAAGCACTTTGAATTGCCACTGTGTATGAAATGTGCTATATAAATAAACTTCCCTTGCCTTGCCTATAAGCATATGTTTAAATACATGTGAATTCTATACATGGAAAAAACATGTTTCTTAATATTTCACATGGATGTCAATTTGTGCTAATAATATATTGCCTCACGTTCATGTAATTACGCCATATGTGCTTATATTTCTGTAAGGGCACACCAAAAAAAAAAAAAAATCGGTTAGAAAATATACTTTCTAAATAAAAAGGGACTATTTGTGTTGATTTTTTTATTGGTGTTGAAAAATATTATATCTGCAGTTTTGAATTTGTCTTATAAAGCTGCCTGTAACGCTTATGCCAATTTGTCTGAGGTCATGCAAAACAATTGACTTTATCAGAGTAGTAGGCCTGTTTACATGATCTGTTCCCGTTTTTAAAATAAAAATAAAAATGAAGTATTGCCTTAAAAACATTATAAATAATAATTATAGGTCATTCAATAATATGCTCTTACTTGCAAAGCAAACCATTTCTTTTTTACTAACACAAAGCATGACTACAGAAATCACCACAACACTTCCCTAAAAACAAATCTCACCAATACAGGATACTGAAGAGTGGAAACCAGTGAACCTCAAATAACTTCTTGTTTCTGTAATATTCTAACTGTAACTTGTTAAGCTCTTTGCATTTTGACCAGCTTCCTATTTCTGTTTGATGCCAATTTGTGTCAGGGTAGGAGATGAGGCAAGGACCCAAGTGTGGGAAATGAAGGATTATTTGATATTTGATATTTTGAAAATAAACAAAAACAAATAACTTAAACATCAACGTGGGGTAAAAATATGACATTAATACACACTTATACTAGGCTTGGCAGGGTTAGGCACGACAGACATGAAAGAGATCACTGACAAACTCAACTACATCTTCAATGTCAAAGACATCGATGACGGTCCAGCACAGGACAGAGCACACTAGGAGAATAAGTAGGGAAGACAAACCAATGAACAAACAGGTGGACAGGTGAAAATAATAATTACAAACAGGATAACAAGGTGGGTGGGACAAGACGCTAAATAGAAGAGCACATGGTACAAAAACACAACACAAGGCATGTGCTCACATACAAACACGCAAATGAGAGAACTTATTGACCGCATGCTCACATGAAAGACACTAAAGCACGCGACTACAATGTAAACATGAAACCGCGTGCTACACGACACCAACACAACGCACAAGCACACGACAGATGAAAACCTTATCGTGCACTCACACGTGACATGCATGTTCCAATCCCAGCGCCGTCTAGACTGGAGCACTGAGAACAAAACATCATGACGCCAACACATCAACACACTAGGACAAGAGCGCACGTCGAGCATCCAGCGGGAGCGTGCACGGCCTGAACGCGGTCACGACGGCGCTCATACAGAGACACACAATGACAGAAACTGAGTGCTCGACCTGAGGAAACTCGAGCCGAGCACAACATACAAGACATAACAGGATTAGTGTCTGGACCAAAACAAGCATTAACAAGACCGAAGAGGCAGAATCCTGACAAGTTTGATGCTTCAGAAAAGTGAAAAGTAAAATTGTACATTTCTTTTCTGTAAAGGTGCAGTAGGCGATCTGCCTTAATGCTAATGTTTGAAACACAGTCACTCCCCTGGTGTCCAAAGCCACGCCTTCTAAAATCACAAACACGCACTGTAAAGATGACAGAGACCCACTAAATCAGGGGTCATC
>CAIGQQ010029543.1:0-15401 GCA_903798035.1 Danio albolineatus
TGTGTGTGTGTGTGTGTGTGTGTGTGTGTGTATGTGCATGCATATATGTGTGTGTGTATGGATGTATGTATGTGTGTGCGAGCATGAATAAGTGTGTACGTGTGTGTGTGTGTGTGTGTGTGTGTATGTACATGTGTGAACATGCATATATATGTGTGTGTGTGTGCATGCATATATGTGCGTGTGTTTGTGTGCATACATATATTTGTGTGTGTGTGTGTGTATGTGTGCATGCATATGTTTGTGTATATGGATGTATGTATGTGTGTGCGTGCATGTATAAGTGTGTACGTGTGTGTGTGTGTTCGTGTGTGTGTATTTGTATGTGCATGCATATATTTGTGTGTATATGGATGTTTGTATGTGTGTGTGTGTGCGCATGTTTGAGTGTGTGTGAGTGCATATGCATATATGTGTGTGAGTTTGCATGCACGTATGTGTGTGTGCACATATGCGTGTGTGTATGAATGTATGTGTGTGCATGCATGTGTTTATGCATTTGTGTTTGTGTGTGCGCGTGCATATGCATGTATATGTGTGAGTTTGCATGTATGTATGTGTGTGTGCGCACATGCGTGTGTGGATGTATGTGTATGAGAATGAAAGTGCCTGTGTGCATGTGTGTGTGCATATGTGTGTCTGTATGCATGCGTGAGTATGTGTGTGCGCATGTCTGTGCATTTGCGCGTGTGTGTGCATGCGTGTGTGTGTATGCGTGCACGAGTGTGTGTGAGCTCCATATGGCTGAGGCTCAGCTAATGAGAGTCTCCGGAGAGCGACAGCCCGCGGGACCTGAGCGATGATCTTTCCTCGGAGCGCCGCCGCTTGAGCGTTTTACCGCCAGATGACGACCTTCGATAACAGCGACATCATCTACTGCTGCAGCGCCAGTCACGAGGAGACCGTATCAGCGCTTTACACACCTACAGGACGCCTGCTCGACCACACACACACACACACACACACTGATGATCTGATGTTCTCCATCATCCTCCTACAGCAGGATTCAGGGCTGTGATTCACGCGGTGGGTCACGAGCATCACCTGGTTTCCGTGGCAACAGCGACTGTCGCTCCGCCGCCCGCGCAGGTCTCCGGACACGCTCACAGTTACTATCTTTACTCCAGTAAACACTCATTTGGAGACGCTGACGCAGACGAGGGTCAGAGCAGATCCCTGACAGACGACAGGTCTCATCCACAACTCTACAGTCAGTGTGTGCTACTGCCGTATATATACAGCCATATTACGCTATAGGGGCATCACGTTCGCCTCACAGCAGGAAGGTCTCTGGTTCGAGTCTCGGCTGGGTCAGTTGGTGTTTCTGTGTGGAGTCTGCATGTTCTCCCCGTGTTGGTGTGGGTTTCCTCCGGGTGCTCCGGTTTCCCCCACAGTCCAAACACATGCGCTATAGGGGAACTGATCA
Organism: Danio albolineatus; assembly: GCA_903798035.1. Classification (NCBI taxonomy): domain Eukaryota; kingdom Metazoa; phylum Chordata; class Actinopteri; order Cypriniformes; family Danionidae; genus Danio; species Danio albolineatus. The sequence continues at coordinate 1,427 of CAIGQQ010029543.1, forward strand.
ACTACACTGGCCCTAGTGTATGAGTGTGTGTGTGTGAATGAGTGTCAATAAATGAATAAATAAGTAAATAAATAAAATAAAAAGTCAAAAAATACATTTTAATAAACAATTAAGAAAAATAAACAAATAAGTTAATTAATAAATATATTAAATAAGCAGGTAAATAAATAATTAAATAAATAAAAATAAGTAAAGAAAGTCAATTAAAAGAATAAATAAGTTCATAAATAAATAGGTGGATAAGTAAATAAATAAATAAAGTAAATAAGGCAATAAATACGTAAACAAATTAACAAATAAGTAAATAAAACATGAATGAGTTTACTAATTAATTAGTTAGTGACTAAACAAATATGTAAATAAATACTAATAAAGAATCATCTTCGGGCAAGTAAATAAGCAAATAAATAAAGTAAATAAGTAAATAAATAAACAAGTTAATTAATACGGAAATAGGTGAGTAAATAAATAAATAAAAAGAAAATAAACAAGTAAATAAATAAGTTATTTAATTAATTAATAAGTAAATAAGTCAAAAAATAAATATGTACACAAACGAGAAAATTATTAAACAAATCAGTTAATAAACAAAGAGACACGATGGCTCAGTGGTTAGCACTGTGGCCTCACAGCAAGAAGGTCTCTGGTTTGAGTCTCGGCTGGGTCAGTTGGTGTTTTGGTGTGGGTTTCCTCCGGGTGCTCCGGTTTCCCCCACAGTCCAAACACATGCGCTATAGGGAAACTGATCAACTAAACTCGCCCTAGTGTGTGTGGGAATGAGTGTGTATGGGTGTTTCCCAGTACTGGGTTGCAGCCAGAAGGGCATCCGCTGTGTAAACATATTCAAAAGTATGTACTATGTCTTCACAAAGAATCTAGGTATAAGTATGTGAATTGGGATGCAGAATGTGTGTGTTCTGCTTCAAGAACCAGCCTTGAGAGAAAGAGAGTGTGTGTGTGTGTGTGTGTGTGTGTGTGTGTGTGTGCGCGTGTGTGTGTGTGATATAGTTCATGGCTATCCTGCAACTTCATTCTCAATAATATTTACCTCACCAGCCGACCACAGGATCAAGGACAATGTTTGTGTGTGTGTGTGTGTGTGCATGTGTGTGTGTGTGTGTGTGTGTGTGTGTGTGTGTGTGCGTGTGTGTGTGTATGATGACGGGAACAAAGTGCAATTTTCCAGTGGAGAGAAACGAACGTACACTTCTCTTCAGTGTTGGCGTTGGGGCGAAAGCTCAAGGCTGGTAAATGGAGGCTTTCTGGTTTAAGTCCAGGAAAGATGTGATCATGAACTATCGCCACTGCGGGAGGAAAACAAGCCCACCTGCTGAAATCGCTTTATCCGTTTGTCGGAAACGGCTTTCATCAAGTAATGCCTGCATTCCAGATTACGCTTTTCCTTTTTGCTTTGGACTAAAAGTGTCACAAACCTTTGCATTCTTCATCTACACTCGTTCTAAAAGCAGAGAAACTAAACAGTAAGGCAGCCAAACACAATGAAGGCCACTATACTGCACAGAAACGCTCCTTATTTCTAGTCCAAATATCTACAAATTCCTAAATCAAGAAGCATTTTCTGGACAAGCACAAAATATTGTGCTGTTTTCAGAAATACTGAATCAAAATGAAGTGATTTCCTACTTAAAACAAGCTGAATAATCTGCCAATGGGGCGATGTTATGTGAAAGGAAAACAAGGTAAGGTTATTTTACCCATTGGCAGATTATTTAGCTGTTTTTAAGGAAAAACTCACTTTTATTTTGTCATATTATTTATTTGCTTGTCTAGAAAATGCTTCTTGCCTTTAGGACTGTACACTACCTGACAGAAGTCTTGTTGTCTATCCGAGTTTTAGAAACACAGACACTAACTGGTCTTCTAGTGGATGATCTGGCCTCAGCAGTGGCTCATATGAAAGGCGAAGGCCTCTAGATTACACTGATTTCACCACAGTAAATATGATCATGTGGATGTTGACTGATGTAATGAGGACAGTGCGGTCTGACTCTGCTGAGACTAAAGTCTCGTCACTGAACCTTCAATAATGTCCAGTATAGAAGATAAAGTCCTGCTGCAGTGGAGACAGAATGAATATTGTGTGTGACTCCCATGAGCTTGGAGGAGGACTGCATCCACACATCTCTGCAGTGACTCCAATAACGCATTAATAAAGTCATCTGGAACGGCAGAGAAAGCGTGAAGACTCCCAGAGTTCATCAAGAGTCTTTGGGTTCATCTTCAACGCCTCCTCCTTCATCTGCTCAATAATGTTCATGTCTGGTGACTGGGCTGGCCAATCCTGGAGCAGCTTGACCTTCTCTGCTTTCAGGAGCTTTGATGTGGAGGCTGAAGTATGAGAAGGAGCGCTATCCTGCTGGAGAATCTGCCCTCTCCTGTGGTTTGTAATGTAACGGGCAGCACAGATGTCTTGATACCTCAGGCTGTTGATGTTGCAGATCTCTCGCACGCCCCCATACTGAATGTAACCCCAAACCATGATGTCTCCTTCACCAAACTTGACTGATTTCTGTGAGGATCTTGGTCCATGCTGGTTCCAGTAGGTCTTCTGCAGTATTGGTGATGATTGGGATGCAGATCAGCAGATGATGCATGGGAAACCATGAATCTAGAGTCAGTGTGTGAAACATAAATGCACCTTTATGATTGGGCCCAGTGGAATTGTGTAAATGGAGAACAGAAGGGGGCCAAGTACCAAACCTTGATGTACCCCATGGCTATTCAATGCCTTGCCTTGTTCAATTCTTCTTTATTTCTACAGTGCTATCTCAGAGTAGACTGAAACTGCTTCAGTCCAGTTGTCAGAGTTAAAGTTCAGTATAGGTCAGATCAGTGTAATGTAAATAGCACTGCTGAAAGCCCAAACACTGAAGAGCAAATCCATCAATGACCAGCTCTACAGGTCCCAGAATACTTACTTTTCAGTGAATTTACCTTTCAGACATGTTTCAGAATCTTTCCAATATATAAGTTGGAATTGTGGAGTCGTAAGGCTACAACAGGTGCAGGTGTATTTACACAGCAGGTGTAGGACAAGTAATGATTGAGCCCAGCGGAAATGTGGAAATAGAGAACAGAAAGGGACTAAGTACCGAACCCTGATGTACCACCATGGTTGGAATATTCTGTAAGGTTTGACTGACTGAAGGGCTACAACAGCAGGGCACAGGAGCAGTTATGAAGCAGGAGGAGGACAAGCTGTGCACCTTTAAGGGTAGACCCAGTGAGATTGAGTAAACAGAGAACAGAAGGGGGCCAAGAACCAAACCCTGATGTACCCCCATGGTTATTCAATGCAACTCGCTAACAAAAGGCGGTGTCCTACTAAAATAAGCTGGAATATTCTGCAGGGTTAATGGAGTGACTGAAAACTATTACTTTTCAGAATCTTCAGATTATAAAAGTTGAAATTGTGGAGTTGTAAGTCTACAACGACAGGTGCAGGTGTAGTTACGTGGCATGAGGAAGACCAGTAGTGCACCTTTATGACTGGGCTCAGTGAGACTGAGTAAATGGAGAACAGAAAGGGTCCAAGTACTAAGCCCTGATGTACCACCATGCTTGTTCAATGCACCTCCCTAACAAAAGGCGGTGTCCTACTAAGAAACTAAATTGGTTGTTGAATAAAAAAGCACATTTTAAAACAACAGCGATGAACTCCTTTTGCATGAACTAGAAAATGTGCTTTGGTCAGGATGCAGATAGCTCTGAATAGATGCTTTAGAAAGAGACATAATTAATTATTGATTTATCTTTTCTCCTTTCTATTCATCCCTGCTCTCGGAGAGAGAGAGAAATGCTGATGATTTCACTGGTGCTTTGTTGCAGAGTCTTTATTGGAACTGACCATATGACCTGCTAAAGGATGCTGGGATAGTCTGATGATAAGAGCGGCATCGTGAAAAGCTCTTCTCACCATTAATACTGTCAATAATAATAATAACAATAATAATAAATCACGTAAACGAATGTGTGATGCTGAAGTAAGCTCCAACAGGGAGGTACAGTACTTCAAATCAAGAACATCCGAGCCTAATGGAAGTCCTCAGAAAGAGCTACATCAAAGATCCCTTTGAAATGAACATTTTCGTAGGGTTCAACCGATGGGCACTTCACTCCCAAGATCCTTCACACTGCTTCAGTAAGTCTGAGTCTGCATGAGGTTTGCCAAGTTTAATACAAATGAAAGCAGATGCACCTTCCCTTCTGTTGATAGAGTAACTGATCGCATTAGTAGATGTTAGTTCTTTTGATCCGCAGTCTTAATACAAGAAAGTGCAGAGTCTAAAACCAGTGTTCATTTTGACAGCAAACTTTGATTCGGTTTTAGTACTCTGAGTTATTTTAATTTCAGTCGACTAAATGTACTCTAGATTTAGTTGTCTAAAATATATTTGCATTAATTTAAAAGCCATTAAATCTTTGCAAGGGCTTAAAGTTGTCACGCGTCACACACCAAAACTAATTCTGATTCACATTTTCTTCTCGTTTTTAGTACTCAACAAACATTATTTTAATTATATTAATATTATTATTATATTTTTCATCCTATTTTCGTCAGCAGAAACTTCATCATGAAAATGATACTGAAAAACAAAATGAACACTGTTTTAAACTAGGACGCACACCAGTACGACTGAGGACCATTAGCACTGCAAAAACTCCTTTTAGGGATTACAGCAGACTGAATAGTTTTATTTTTACATGTGCAACATTTCTATTTATGCATTTGGCAGAAGCTGATCTCCAAAGAGACCTACACTGCATTCAAAAAGCACCAGTCCCCAGTCATTCCTTTCCCTGGGAACTGATCCCACAACCTTATCGTTAACTTATCGTACTACTTAAGTTAAAGAAAGACTCGATGTCAACGTTTGGTCAACAGGCCTAAACTCCAGCATCAAAAGACCAATAGAGGGTGAGCGGTGTGAACAAAATCCCATTTCACTTTAGGAGTCATTTTCTTTCAACATCAGGGTAACAAATAGTTGAAATGGGTCGTTGTTATTCCAGACAATCAACAAAACTGGTATGATAAACTTAAATACTTCAAAAGAGGATGTCGCCTTGTTTTATTTATTGGGTCCCACTTTATATTAAGTGGCCTTAACTAATATGTACTTTACCGAAACCAATAATTTACAATGTACTTATTGTGTAAATACATGTTTACACATTGTACTTGTGCTTGATTAAATACCTGTATGTAATTACATCTGTAATTAACTTCTGTAATTACATTTGTAAATACACTGTTGACCATCCCTTACACCTTAACCCACCATTAAACCTACCGATACCACCAAACTTGTCCTTAACCCTCCCCCTATCCCACCTTAAGAGCACCACAAGTGTTCTCAAATGCATTATGAACACAGTAAGTACATTGTATTTATTTTTTGATGCAAGTACATAGTAGTTAAGGACACTTAATATAAAGTGGGACCATTCATTGTTTTATATATTTGGAGCTTGTTAGATATAGTGGGGATGGACAATTTGGTAGTTTTGCTGATATCTTCAATCTCCTTTTGACTGAGTTGCTGCCGGTCTCTGTTCTGTTTGTGTGTTATAGAGAAGTGTTCATTCACAGGTAAAGAGCTGTAATTTACTGAACTCTGCTTGAGTCACAGCACACTTTTGAAATCTAGCTTAAAAACTGTAATAACAGAGCAGTTTTATACCAAAAGGTCATGGAAGACTAGGGTTGGGTAGCGAAATCTGGAGCCATTATGGCACTGGTACCTGAGTAACCGGTATGAATCAGCATATAAATTTCAGTGCCTGATTTCAGTGCCGATGGTGCAGCGACAAAGACGTAAGAAGCATCAAGGAGTACACGCTAAATATTTACTTCTAAACAACTTTGTGGGATACGGACACCGTCAGCGATGTTAGGCGTTAGTTCTTGCTAAGGTTTTTTCAGACCAATAGTCATGCAGGATCAAAGTCCATTAAAACAACACTCTTCCACCAGTCCTTACTTCATATTCTCAACCAATACCTCAGCTTGTCACATGAGCAATATGTTTCTCAATGAAAGTGAAAATGACCAACTGCAGTCAAGGTCGACAAATTTAGAATTACATGAAACTCCTAAGGGAATGTAGATATCATGATGACGCAATGGCATTAACCGATCAATGTGCTACAATGTAAAACGGGATCATGAAAGAAACATTCAAAAGGGAACTCATATAAACACATTCATCATATTATTGCCTCATTCAGATTAAAGCAAATAATTCAATTACTGATGTCCATATAAACATGGTCACAAGCCCCAACTCTAGATAAAAGGTTTCCACAGGTTAGTAGTAAGCTAACGTAATGTTAATTGCATAATGCAAATCTTAAATTCATGCTAACACACATGATCAAAAGAAATATAGTATTTAAATTCAATTCAAATATACAGAGCATGAACTGACGCATAATTACACTGTAATTATATTGTTCAATTAAAAAGATTAAAATATATTTTTGTCAAATAAATGATTTATCTAGAGTCATTCACCATAATTTTTTGGCTCAAAAGTATCAGATCAGGCATTGTTTTGCCACGGTAGTATTTTTAAAGCATCCATTCAGCACCAGTATCAATAAACTGCAGAGCTGCGGCCCTCCAGGATTGAGTTTGAGACCTATGCTTTAGAGCAGGGGTCACTAATGGCCCGTTTCCACTGAGTGGTACAGTACGGTACGGTACGGGTCGGTACGGGTCACCTTTATCAGGCTTGCGTTTCCACTGCAAAAGGGTACTCTTTTGATGGGCGTGGTGTACGACAGAAAGTTTGTCGACGTCATTTTCCCTCGAGGACATGTCTACAGTAAAGCTTTATGGGTCGTTCAAAAATCATACGAGAAGCACTTCTCACAAAACAGATGCTTTATTATACACATAAACACTGGTGTAAAAATGTCATTACTGACTGAACATGATCTGATTATAACTGCAGATCATTGATGCGAAAGAGCCTACGGTCCGCGATTATATTAAATAAATAAATAAATGCTGCATATATGTACACACAGCCCGTACACAGTCTCCTATGTTACCAAATTACAGAAAAACTACACACAGCAGACATGTATGCCTTATTTAGGTTCAAAAACAATACGAAATATAGCCCCGTCTGTGCAAACCTCTCATCTGTGTCTGTAATCTTCACCAGTACATGTAGCCTCTCTGTCATTATTCTCTCGTTAGAGAGTAACTCCGTCATTCCCAGTTGATAATAATCCAGGTTAGGATCTTTGTTATTTTAAATATTGACGCGCACGCGATCGCAAGCGACAAAGCGAAAGCACTCGCGCTCGCGCTGATGGGCTCGTAACCCATAACAATCTGCTCTTCTCTCAGCTCTGTGTCCGTTCAAGACGACGACAATGTTTGTTTAAGCTCGGGTCGACCATGGCTCGTTATTATATGCTGATATTATTTGAAGCATTGTCTCTCGGCTGTGTATTAAACATGGCGGGTCTTTTGTTTTCATTCTGCCTGAAGCGTGAGCAAATGACGTCACTCTGTAAGCCAATGGCGTTCAGCTGCGCCTCTAGCTCCGCCTTACAGCACCCTTTCTGGGTTTGGTACCCTTTCGAAAGGGTGACCAAAAAGGGGTACGGTACGGTTCAGTTCGGTACGCTTTTAGACAGTGGAAACGGCCTTAAAAGCGTACCGAACCGTACCGTACCGTACCGTACCACTCAGTGGAAACGGGCCATTATCTCAGTCCTGGAGGTCTGGTGTCCGCAGGGTTTAGCTCCAGCTTGCCTCAATACACCTGCCTGGATGTTTCAAGTACACCTAGTAATACCTTGATTAGCTTGTTCAGGTGTGTTTGATTAGGGTTGGAGCTAAAATCTGATCAATGAACACTCCCCAAGACCCTTTAGCGCAGGGGTCACCAGACTCGTTCCTGGAGGGCCGGTGTCCTGCAGATTTTAGCTCCAACCCTAATCAAACACACCTGAATGAGCTAACGCTGCAGAGCTGCGGCCCTCCAGGATTGAGTTTGAGACCTATGCTCTATAGCAGCGGTCACTAATCTCGGTCCTGGAGGTTCGGTGTCACTGCAGGGTTTAACTCCAACTTGACTCAACACACCTGCCTGGATGTTTCAAGTATACCTAGTAATACCTTGATTAGCTTGTTCAGGTGGGTTTGATTAGGGTTGGAGCTAAAATCTGCAGGACACGGCCCTCCAGGAACAAGTTTGGTCACCTTTGGCTGTTTGGTCAACCTTCCTGCATAGTTCAGCTCCTACCCTGATCAAACACACCTGAACCAATTAATGAGGACCCGAAGAGCACCTGATCATTACAGGCAGGTGTGTTTGATATGGGTTGCACCTGAAATCTGCAGGGGGGTAGATCTCCAGGAACAGGGTTGAGCACCCCTGCTTTAGAGCAGCATATTCAGCAGGACTAAAGGAAACCCTGGCTGCTGTTCTCCCCGAAGAATCCCCAAAAGTGCTCTAGAAGTGAGCGTGTAAATGCGACAGGCCCTGGCAAAGCGCAGCTAATGCTTCTTTTGGCTGGAGTTCTGAATCACCACTCTCTCACTGCGCAGGGAACAGGGCACAGGGATGATCACCTCCTAATGGAACACATCCAATATCATACGTCCTGATAGCGCACAGGCGTTCCCTTCAGATCAAGCGCCGCTTGTGTCTCTCCTGTTCAGCACAACTGAGGAAAACAAAAAGACAAAAGCGTCCGGACACAAAGAGCGCAGATGAAGAATTGGCTTCCATTTCATCCTCAGCCTCATTTTCTCTTCCTCTCTTCGCCTACAGTCTTCACAGTTAGATTTACGCCATTTATCATGCTGACACTCTCTCTCTCTCGCTCCCTCTGTAACGGATGAGTCCCATCCTGTCTGTTTAGACACACAAACCTCTAGTCGTGTGTAACGCAAAGGCGAAGGAAAACACTGACACACACACACACACATTGAAGAATGGCGTTGGTTTCGCTCAGAGGAGTTTCACAGATGGCGAGGGGAAGTGACTGTGTGAGGTGGCACAGTGGGACACACACACACACACACACACACTGGTCCGTGCTGCCAGAAAGGAGTGTGTGTGTGTGTGTGTGTGTGTGTGTGTGCGTGGTTGGAATGACTAGATATGTGGACATTACTCTAAAGAATGAAGTGTGCTGCGATCACAGTGTCGTGGCCTTTGCTGATGAATGTCGGTAACCGTAGGGAGTCCCGATCCGCATTTCATCATTGTGAAGGACGCTCACTAGTGCCCCCTATTGAGGGTTCTCAAATGCACTAGTGTCCACCTTACTGTCTTAAGAACAGCATAACCAAAACCCCACTTTACCTGAAGAGGTGTTCCATCAGTAAAGCTTCATCATCATGACCTGACACGAGACTTTATGCATGCTTGTAGAGATTCGTTCGCTCAGTGACATTCACTGTTTACATGGACATTAGTAACCTAATTAATAACCTTAATCTGAATAAGACAATGGCAGCATGGTGGCTCAGTGGTTAGCACTGTGGCCTCACGGCAAGAAGGTCGCTGGTTCGAGTCTCGGCTGGGTCAGTTGGTGTTTCTGTGTGGAGTCTGCATGTTCTCCCCGTGTTGGTGTGGGTTTCCTCCGGGTGCTCCGGTTACAGTCCAAACACATGCGCTATAGGGGAACTGATCAACTACACTGGCCCTAGTGTACGAGTGTGTGTGTGAATAAGTGTGTATGGGTGTTTCCCAGTGATGTGTTGCAGCTGGAAAGGGATCCGCAGCATAAAACATATGCTGGAATAGTTGGTGGTTCATTCCGCTGTGGAAGCCGAAGGAAAATGTGTGAATAAATGTCATTAACCTCTTAAACTCTAGTGCTATTTTGGGATTTCCGCCTGGATTTTGCCTACCTAATTTTAAAAGCTTCCCAAATCCACATGCAGAGGAGTAAATGCAAAAATGTGGTATCCTTTTAAAGAAAACCCTTTAAATTATCAAATAACACTGTTGAAAGTGATTAAAATAATTGTATATGTTGTCTGTGTTATCATAAACTCTTAAAAAAAGAGGCGCTTTCTGTATTTTTTCTTTATAAACTCAAATTTAAAAGAGTACCTTGTAGGTTCTGTGTGGTCTAGGTTTCTGTAGTTAATTTTTGGTGGTTCCTGCACATGTCAGTAATTATAAGAAAAAAGAAAAATGCCTCTATCATAATCTATGCAAAAGTTATTGTATTCCAACTGATGAGAGGTGCTATACCTTTTTTTATGTAATTTCCGCCTACCAAACTTGGAAAGTCTTCCATATCCAAATGCAGTGGTATAAATGACAAATTCCAGTGTTATTGGACAGAAAACCATTTGAATTTACAAAAGAAACTGCTGAAAGTAATAAATAATATTTGTTATGTTTTCGGTTTTATGATGAACCACTTTTGTGTTTTTTTTGTGGTTCCAAACATTGGGCGCTTTTTTATTTTTTGTTCTAAAATGCTTTTTTGAAAATGTGTAGATAATCCCATAAGAGAATAAGACAACTCCAGACAGTTCTGCTTGAAACCAGCAGAGAGCAGCAAACACTGGGAAAAAGACTTTTGTCTCTACCATGGAGTATGCAAAGGTTATTGTAATTCAACTGAATATTGGGGAAATATGGCGTGCAGATAGACTATTGTTTTCATATTTTCACGATCTTTGGTTTGATCAAACATAATTCACTGTGTTTTGACCACATTATACATATAAAAGGAATACTTATGCACATCACCTCAAAAACAGCGGAGAAATGGCCTGTTTCGAAACACTCAGCATAAGGTAAGAGATGATGTAGCATTTGTGGCTTTCTGTGCGATCTGGGGCTGCTTATTGATCATAAATATAATATGAAATAGAATATAAATAGAATATAATTCACATAAAGAAATTCTAGAATCATACATGGACGGGAAGAGCTTTTATTTGAGCTATGACTTGTACATGTGTGTCATATATGAAGCATATAAAAATATGAAAATGACAGCTCGGGTATCCAGTATTTTGTTGTGTAATTAAATGTTAATAACTTTTGTGCAGTAAAATAAAAACCTAAGTGATGCATATGTGCATATAATATAGCTTCTACGCTTTCAAACGGAGCCACTTATAGGGGTCTTGCGCAACCACGGTCCTTTAAAAATGAAAGTGAAACTGATGACGTCATAGGACCCGGTACCGGGTCGCCGGAGTTTAAGAGGTTAAGCATTATAGACGCTCTTTAAAATATCTGATAGAGTAACGACACTTTAATGAGACATACTAATGATAAACACAGTTTGTGATCTGAAAAACACTTCAGTAGTAGTATTTCTAGGACAAATGTTGTCAGGTATGCTGTACTGCCATGACTATGGCGGTATAACGAGAGTCTCATGAACGCCCCCTACAAGTAAAACATTGTCAGATGTTCAATGAACACAGAAAGCAGCTGCCACATGCTTTCAGGAAAGCACAATATCACGTCACGACTTCAACACACAACTTGTTTCCTTCAGCCACTGATCCAGCAGGATGTTTAGTGGCAGAACTAATCCACTAGTCAGTCCAGCAGCTGAGGGAGACACTTGAGACGCAGCCCAAACATCCAGACTGAAGGAGTGGCAGTATTTGGGTTGTCAGGGTTTAGCTTCATATTGAGGTTACTTTCACCAGCTGATAGAAGTGTCTCTATTTCATAGTTTTAGATTAGGATTGGAAATCATTTTTGTAGGTTAATGCATTTTTTGAAGAATATAACCACAAGTGTCGCATACAGTGGAGCAAACATATCAATGACACACAGCATGTTGAGCAGTAATCAGTAATCAATAATATATGTTAATATGTATTGTATACATCAATTTAATATGTAATTATATAATAATATATAATTTTTAACTTACCGGCCACTTTATTAGGTACACCTGACCAACTGCTTGTTAACGCAAATCAGCCAATCAGATGGCAGCAACTCAATGCATTTAGGCATGTAAACATGGTCACAATGATCAATTGCAGTGATGCTATCATGTCAATATGAAGCAAAATCTCTGAGGAATATTTCCGGTAGGCCTGTCACGATATCTATTTTTTGTTGTACGATATATTGCACCAAAATATATCACGATAAACGATATTATTGTCATTTTAGGACCATTTTAGGCCACTCAATATATAATGCCAGAAGGGCAATATAATAGCATCATAACACAAGTACACTCTTCAAAAGAACACATCATATTTTGTTCTTAAGAATATTTAATTTAAATTAGTCATTTTAATAATTTAATGATTAGGCTCTGGAATCAGAATGTGAAAACACAGATCCAAAACAAATAATAATAAATGTAAAAATAAATAAATAAAATAAAATGCAAAGTAAAGAGTAACAGAGTCTGCAGAGTCCCAGATTTTTTTTACCAGTATTTTCAGTTGTCAGGCACCCACATCAAAATATACTTTAGTCATTTATGGTAAATACTACAGTGTGTTTTTAACCATACTGACACTGACACCTCTAACAGAGATACACAGCAAAACTTCCAGTGTTAACTATGTAGTGTGATTTTCTTTTGGTGTTATTCAGTGTTAAAACCGGAGTCCATTTTAATCCACGAGTGTGAAAGAGCAAATATTTAAGAATATTTCCCACTAGTGATGGGAAGTCCTTTTTTTTTACTCGAAGCGGTTCTTTCAGACAAACAGTGATCAAACCAGAATGTTTTACGAGTCTTGATGATATAATAAATTATAAGATATAATAAATTCATTCTCTTCAGAAGCAGTGTACTATATGCACTCATTAGCTTATATACACATGCATAATCCATTTAGATTTATTTATTATTAAATAAAGTGAGTGATGTACAAATTTAATATATTAACAATTTGAAGGGTAACACAGACTCCAGTTTGATGTAAGAATAAACTCTTACTTTGTTAAAATGAACTCTGTGAGTAATGTACAAATTTCACTTTAGAAAGTGTTATTTTAACTCCAACATGGAGGGAGTCATTTGTACACCCAAGGAGTGTCAAGATAAACTCTAATTGAGTTAAATGTACACTGATTTTTTTTGCTGTGTAGAGAGGTTGTGCATTAAGCTAAAATGTTGCAAAAATATTTTTTTATGTATTGGCGATATATATTGCATCACCAAAAATTTTTGAGCTCATGTTTATGTATTGTGAGATAAGTCGAGATATTGATTATTGTGACAGGCCTAATTTCCAGTACCTTGTTGGGTCTACGACAAGAAGGATTAAGCCAGTTCTGAAGGCAAAAAGGGGTCCGGCACAATCCTAGTAAGGTGTACCTAATAAAGTGGCCGGTGAGTGAAACATAAATACATTGAATCTTTCTCTGTATTTTCTAGAAATGGCTTGAATGCTCAGACACAGGCTCCTGAAATGCATGTAAATTATAAACTTTCAGTAATGTTATGAGTGACTTATCCATGCTATAATCAACACCGCATGTCCTGCGCTTTGACTGTGGCTGTGCACATTGTAATATCCATCCTGGCAGGATACTGTGATGCCACAGAATGTTGAGCGCTGATTATCATGTCGGGTGAGCGATATTGAGTCCGCCGTGCTGCAGTGTCAGGAGAGTATTTACAGTCAGATTATAAATCTATATCTAACAGGGAGAGGGCGATTTAATTACTGTCCGATCGATGCATCTTGGATCTGGTACAAACGGAGGATGAGCCTGTTTTGCCTGCGATCGTCATGACGACCCCCTGATGGGACGTAATAGTGAAAGTGCCTCCTGCTCCGCCCTGATGGTCACGCTTGATTGGACGAAATACTTCAGCCAATTAAATCCCATAATGAGCGGCAGCAGTTCAGGAAGTGTGAAATTGCCGTTTGCTCTCGTTCTGTGAGGAAGAAAGAGCCGCGCTCGCCGGCTTATTGATCCCCTGTTTTTCTTTTATTATGTTATTTATTTATTTATGTATG
>CAIGQQ010029546.1:0-20162 GCA_903798035.1 Danio albolineatus
GAATAAATATGCTTAAAGGGGACATATTATGTGAAAGAAAAAAAAAACACTTTCATAAGGGGTTTAAACTCAGTTGTGTGGCAACAATGTGTAAATACAGCCAGCAACTTATGATAAAAATGAATTCGTTAATTTTTTTATAATCACACATCATAAAAACAGTCTGCAGAAACACTTTGATTGACATTCTCCCTTTGTACATGTCATCAGAGGGGGTAAGGCCCACCCATTAGTGATTATCTCATTAGCATAAACAGCCCTGAGTGAGAAGCAGCCGTCCACCATTAGAGTTTTCACCTACTGAAGAGAATGTCAGCGACTAAGATGTGGATAAATGTGGAGTTTTAGAACGCACAAATGAACGCTGGAGTCTCTTGACATTCAGTTTTTCACAGAGATCGTCATCAGTACTTTGATTGACATTCTCCCTTTGTACACGTCATCAGAGGGGGAAAGCCCCGCCCATTAGTGACCATCTCTGCCTCATTAGCATAGGGCGTTTATTTTGTTTTTGAATCTGCCACTATGCAGACACACAGGCATTTGTAGCTCCGCCCTCTTGAAAAGAGCTCAATCTCATTTAAATTTAAAGCGACAGTCACAAAAACAGCACAATCAGGATCAAAGCGTCAGCTTCAGAGAGTTATAAAATAATATTTGTGGGGTATTTTGATCTGAAACTTCACATACTGTACACACTCGAGGACATCAAAGACTTATTTTACTTTTTGTGTTAAAAGGGGCATAATAGGACCTCTTTAAATGATATCATTAGATAGACTGTCCTTATATATATTTAAAATGTTGAATGTTTATTTTCCAGATGATGTCTTCCATCATTTTAAGTTTCTCCTGGAGCTTTTTTCCATCGAGTTTGTCTTCATTCCTGGTCAAGCAGTTCAGGTGAGTCAAACTGCTTACAGTACGTAAAGCTTCTGAACACAAGACATCAGTCTGTAATAATGTGCGTTTCTCTCTCAGGACTTTGAGGAGGGCTGTGGTTTGCTACAGCAGTGTGGTGTGCTCGACCGCTCTGATGCAGAGATCCAGGTGAGAGACGGTGGTCAGGAAACCATGGTCTTCCTCAGAGACATTCTGCAGCCTTTCATTGAGAGTTACCAGGTGATTGCAAGCACAAACACGAAACTCATCATTTCAGTTTGCAACAATATTGACCTGACTGTAAAAAGTTCCTCTGTTATGCTAATTTAAAGTTTGCTAATTTTCTTCTTTAATAGGTTTACATCCATCTAAGGCTAAAAACACTGTAATTTCCTCATAATATACATTGCAGCATTAACTCTTTTCTAACAGAATTGTCTGAAATGGTTGGTTCAAGGATCTAGTCTCTCTAAACCCTGCCTTTCAAAGAGTCCGCATTGCTCTGATTGGTCAGATAATTGGTCTAGTTTGTTTTGATTGGTCTACTGCATACAGTACATGTCAGAAACGAATCTTCAATTATCAAATGAGAATTTAAAGGTAAACATGAAGAGAGGGCGGGACAGAGTGGCTCCTCCCCCATTAAAAAAACAGCCAATAGCGTTTTGTTTTTATCACAGCTCTGCCAGTGAGAGTAGTTGAAAAATGAAAAGTCAAATGAGCCAAAAATCAAATGAAAAGTGGCTTGAAAGGGGCGGGGCATGTCAGATACTAGAGAGCATTTGATTGGTTGGAAGATTTGATGAGAAACTTAAGTATGAGGTGATGTGGGGAAAAACTGTTGTCCGATTTAGGCATAACTGTGCATTCACACGAGGCTTCAGCGTGAACGCTTGACAGAGGGCGTGTCTGAAGATGGGGCTGACGCGATGTCATAGCAGCGTCAGCCAATGAAATTAGTCAACAATCGGCTACTGTCTAAGCTGGTGTATTTGCATACAGCGATCTGATTGGCTGACGCTTCCGTCGGCACCTGAAAATTTGAGAAAGTCCCAACTTCTGTAGCGAGCAACGCCACTGAAGCGGCGCAGACGGATCCACAATGCAGTTCGGCAACGTCTGACGTCACCCATTCAAAGTGAATGGGAAGCGTTGACGCTGACGCACCGTGTGAATGGGGCGTAAGAAAAGTTGGGGCGTAACTGAAAGTTTTTTTGATGTTTTTATCAGTTTTATATTTTCTAAATGCAAATTTTGTCACTGTCTTGGAACACACAAACTAATAGATATCCTTAAAACGAACTAAACGACTGAAATTAACATCAACATTTTTTTATTTTAATTTCACTGGAGCTTTAAGCTTTTCCTCAGCACTTTTACAGAGTGAACAGGGATGGGCGATATGACAAAAATCTCATATCATGATATTAGTTATTTCAGATCCCGATAAATATGTACTGTATCACAATGCAATGCAATATCTTTGTTAATCCATTGAATTAATAATTTACATTTTTTAACCACATGTAGATGATTTTGTTTTACAAATTAGTATGTAGTCAGAATTGTACTCTTTCATATGTGATCATATTTCCCACTTTATTTATAATTTTAGCGCAAATGTTTAATTAAACGGTCACACTTTACAATAAGGTTCATTAGTTGATGTTAATTAATGCATTTACTAACATGAACAAACAATGAACAATACATTTACTGCAGTATTTGTTCATGTTAGTTAATGTTAGTTAATGAAAATACAGTTGTTCATTGTTAGTTCATGTTAACTCACGGTGCATTAACTAATGCTAACAAGCATAGATGTTACTAATGCATTAGTAAATGTTCAATTATGATTAATAAATGCTGTTCAACTGTTGGTTATGATTCGTTCATGTTAGTAAATGCATTAACCAATGAACCTTATTGTAAAGTGTTACCAATTAAAAATGTAGAAATATAAAATAAATATTAATAAAATTACAGGTCCAGCATACTGTACGTTTTTAAAATATTTATCAATTAAAAACAAAAATGTAAATATTATGACGGCCTAGGGGCCAATCACAACAGAAAAGAAAAGAGATTTTGAGAGAATTTGAATTAATCAAGCTTTGTTTATTTTTTGAGAGAAGGATATATCTTTAGGGGAAGACCAGGCCAAAAATAACAAGCAAAAATAGCTTTGTTCATCAACTATCTCACCTAAATAAAATAAAAATAATAAACAAAATACAGCAAATACTTATCCTAACTCCCTTTTTACAAAACAATAACAAACATACAAAGAAAAAAAATGTGGCGCCGATCTACCTGCTTCTTTTCAAACAATTATTCACGAGTGTGTTTTACATTAGTGTTGACCACAATTCTAAATATTATTGGTAGAAACTAATGAGCAATAATAATTTAATAAATTGAAACTAGGGCTGTGCAATATGGACAAAATAATCATATTGCGATTTTTGGAACGAATATTGTGATTGCAATTGTATTTGTGATTTTGGCAGCTGCTTTTTCAAACGCGCTACATACACACATTCTAACTGTATTCAGTGCACAAGAAGGGCATAACAAAACATTTCACAATGAAATAACATAGTATTAACTTTAATAAATAAAACTGTAATAAATTGTCTTTTAAACAGACAACATAAAATAACTTAACTAACCTCAATTCCAGTCAGAACAATAAATAAAAACTAACGTAAATTAAAACCACCTATTCGGGTCTCCCACTCAACTTCGATGTGTGCGGAGTGAGCTCTGATTGGTTAACATCTTTCTCCCGCTCAGCTTAGCTGTAATTGCCCGGTGTGCTGCATCAGCTCTGATTGGTTTTAAAAAAGGGACCTATTATGCAAAAATCACTTTTATAAGAGGTTTAAACACAGTTGTGTGGAAACAGTCTGTGAATATAATTAGCTTCGTCTGCAGAAACACTTTGATTGACATTCTCCTTTTGTACGTCAGAGGGGGAAAGCCCCGCCCATTAGTGACCATCTCTCGCTCATTAGCATTGGACGTTAGTCTTGTTTTTGAATCTGCCACTATACTGACACATAGGCATGTGTAGCTCCGCCCTTTCTTTTGAAAAGAGTACAATCTCATTTGAATTTAAAGCGACAGTCGCCAAAACATTATATGTGTTAAATATTGGGCTAAAAAAATCACATACACACTCAAGGCACATCAGAGACTTATTTTACATCTTGTAAATGGGCATTTCCCAGTGATGGGTTGCAGCTGGATGGGCATCTGCTGCGTAAAACATATGCTGGATAAGTTGGCGGTTCATTCCACTGTGGCGACCACAGGTTAATAAAGGGACTAAGCGTAAAAGAAAATGAATGAATGAATAAAATGGGGTAATAATACGTCCACTTTAGGATTGCAACATTCTCACGATGCTGTCAATCCTGTTTCTGTCTGCATCCGCGTGAATATGCTTGTTTTGGGTTTACTTTAAGATTAAAGTTGTTGAATGTTTGCCGGTTCCCGTCTCTTTCTTCTTTGTGTGTGTGTGCGTGTGTGTGTTGAGCTACTGTACTTTTACAACAGGATCACTAATGTGTGTGTATGTGTGTGCTTAGGTGGTGTTCAGGTACCTGTGTGAAGAGAGCTCACAGACATTCAGGGAGAAGGTGTTTTCCTCCAGCATCCGCAGTTTCATCATGAAGCTCCTCATTTCAGGTCAGCTAATTTTTCTGGCAGTATCTGTGAAACAACTCCAAACGCAGTCAATAAACCAGATTCCTCTTCAATCTCAGGTGAAGTTCAGTCGTACGAGTGTTTATCCTCTGACCTGCAGAAGAACATTCTCACAGCCTTGCTCAGGATGGCTGCTCTCACCAAAACTAAAGTGTAAAAACAGCTACAAAATCAAACTTGAAGCATAAATGCATTACTATGTCTAAACATAACATCTGCATCTCTCTCTGATTTCCAGTGATGATCAGAATGAGTTCAAAGTGAATACATCTGCAGTCAAGAGAATATGGGACATGCTAAGTAAGCTATTTTATTATTTACAACAAGGGTGTTCCCAAACCTGTTCCTGGAGATCTACCTTCCTGCAGAGTTGTAACGCTGATCAAACACACCTGTCTTTAGCCCCTTTCACACAGTAGCTACGTTTCCATCCAGCTATTTTTATTCGCATTTTGCATATGCGCATAAAAAAACAGTTGATGGAAACACCAAGATGCACATACATTTTGAAAATGTATTCGCATAACTGAGTAGGATAAACTTTTTATTCGATGAGAAAAGATGCGCATAAACTGCGATGGAAACACTTTTACCGCATAAATTCCAGTATGCGCATTAAATAAAGGTCATGTGATTTTGTTATAAGAGATCGTGTGATGATAAAAATGTGTGTAAATGGACAAACCAGCAGGCTGAGCACATCGTAAAACATCTGAAATGTTGTTTTGGTCATTCTAAAACACCTTACTGTTTCAGTATTAGTGTTATTATATTATTAATGACCTCCAGAATCAAGAGCGTCTGTGCTCCGCGTCTGACACCTTCAAACGCCACCGCGTGTTCACTGCGTGTCAGGATTGCCTTCTGAGGCACAAGTCATTTATTAAATGAAGAAAAGATTGACACAGCTTCTCCTACTGCAGCAAATTACATTTTTACTGTTGATATTTGGCGCCAGTTAATCAGGAAGTGACGATTTTGTCCGCTTTGACTCGTTGGATGGAAACGCTGATTTATTCGCACGTCTTTTATGCGCTAATCCAGTTTTGCACTTAAAGTTCATTCGCAGTTTTGGATGAAAACATAGCTACTGATACCGGTAAATATCCGGAAAATTTCCAGAACGACTTTACCGGTAGATTTAAAAAAGCACTGTTCACACAGGCACAAACCTTACTGTATTTTTCCGGAAAAGACCATTCACACATCCATTTCAAAATACCAGTAAATTCTGTCATCATTAACCAGAAATGAGCTCTGAATGGCTGCGCTTGTGTTTGTAAACATTTGACTACATTACAAACTCTGTGGATGGATTGTGTTACAAACTGTGTGGAAGTATTGTTGAAAACTTAAAAACATAGAGAAACACTTTCGCATGTTGACATGTACATAATATGTGTGTGTACTGGCGCTCACCGGCTGCTTCACGTGCAAGCGCGAGGCGCTACGCAAACTGAATGAAGCAGAGCTTAAAGGTAAACAAACAACGGCTTATGCTGAGTTCAGACTGCATGATTTTAGCCCCGACAGGTTTTGAGAAATTGCCAACAAATGCCTGAAATCACAGGCAAATCAGTGCTCATTCACGCGAGTGACAATCACACAGTATGAACTATCAATGACGCGATCTGAGAGAATCACAGATGAGTCGCCGATGCCCGTGAGATATTTGGCGTGCTGAATATCTGGAGCTGTCGGCGATTTAAATCATGCCGTGTGAAATGAGTTTTGACTGAAAATAACATCAGCGATCACCTACAGCCAATCAGAGAGCAGCATCCAGGCTAGTGGGAAGTTGCTGGAGGAGAAGTTAGCACAATATCAACAAGCATGGCTTTGTTTGAGAAAAGGCCTTCTTTTCGCTGCAAATCAGCACAAATGCAATGTGCATGGCAAGTTTCTTGCGGGCTACCATTTTTTATAATCATTCCACTCTAACGTGACAACTCCAGTGTTGCACGTGTGACCTCGCATTGTTTATGCTCCATTTGTAAAGTCATGCAGTGTGAAATCCACTGTCGCCGATCCATCTTGCAGTGTAAACACACATTTTTTTACACAGTTGCAATTAAGAAGAAACAGAAACGTTCTCTGACTAATATCTAGCAGCTAAATGTGTCTTGAAAAATATTGAAAGGCTTTTATCTTCATAAACAGCACGGATGTGAATGTGTCCGAGGCCCCGTTTACACTTGTGCGTTTTAGTTTTAAATCAGCGTTTTAGCATGAAAACGATCCGCGTCCACACAAGCGTTTCACCCAGCATTTCTGAACATATCTCCGTCCACACTACTCGACCAAAAACGTATATCACGTGACCATTCGCGCACTCTGGGCATGCACGTTCAAGTATAAACAGAAAGCATGTGTCTCGCTCGGTGTCAACAAACGCTAACCCAAAACCGGCATCCTAATTAGGGCTTACGCTGCTTGAAACAGGAGCAATTAGCAAGTACTTGAACAATAGCTTGCCTCTTGGGAATATATGTAGCTGTTGTAGTAAAAAAGGCAAAGATTAACTGCACAATAGCGCCTAAAACGGACAATAGTGCGGTCAACGATGCTCCCATTTCTGTGTCCAGCTGCCACGCCTCCGTTTTCCCCCATCCACACTGAGACAGTAGAATGTTTTAGAATGAAAACGGCCTCTCCAGCGTTTCAAAAACGCTTCGTTTTCGGGGCTCGAAAACTCCGGCGTAGTGTCGACGGATGGCGTAACTGTAGCAAAACTTATGCGTTTTAAAACGAGAACGCATTAGTCTAAACCGGGCCTGAGTGTTCTGATTGGCTAAAGTAGACGTCTCACGTCAGTGCGTTCTAGACGTGAACACGCTTTTTCCGGCAATCTTCCTTCTGTGTTCACACAGCGCAGCATTCCGGCAAATTACCGGTAATGTTACAACGTCTCTTTCCGGAAAATTGCCGGGACAAATTTACTTTTATTTACAAAAAGGGCCTGTTTACACATACAGTACAGACCTTTCTGGAAAATTACCGACAATTTTCCAGAAAGGTTTGTATGTGTGAAAGGGGCTTTTAATTCCCTACTTTAGATCCTACTTATGCCGCGGTCACACAAAATTTTGTCGTAAGGCACTGTGAAAAGGGGAGGGCCTAAACAAGATGATTAGACATTTAAGTAAGCGAGCGATTGCTCCATATTTGAAATTTCTGTCCAGAGAGGTCATGTTTTGATCTTCGATTGGTCTCATGCAGTCACATGATGCGATTTCGCAGGTCAAAAAGTTCACCAAGCTTGAACTTCGCACATCAGCGGACTGCAAAAATTGTCTCACGAGCTTGCGCTTCCGGTCTGCCGCATTCATGTGTGTATGAATGGAAGTCTATGGGGAGAAACGTGCAGTGTGACCGTGGCTTCTGTTGGTTTAGTGGTGTTTGATCAGGGTTGGAGCTAAACTCTGCAAGAAGGCAGATCTCCAGAAACACGGTTGAGCACCTCTGATTTACAACAAACCAAACAGTATTTTTACTCCATGCTGAAGTGCAATGTGTCATATTTTGTCTTTCTTCATGACAGATAATGGATGGACACCTCAGATCAGTGTAGACGCCAGACTGTGAGGAGAAGAATTAGAGTGACTCCTGATTCTCTTATTGTAGAAGTGGTAATGTCGCTGGGTTTCCATCCTAACATGAAGAAAACGGTTTCAAAATTCACCCCAAAAAAAAGAAAGAAAAAAAATCCCAAATGCGAATTAGCTGCATTTCCATCAAGTGCTTAAAGCAGCTCACTGTAGTATTGGTAACCTAGCAACCAACAGTAAACAAGACAAGCATAATCCCAAAGACTATAGACCTTTTTCTTGGCTGCTGCATGGAGGGCTCCATAGCGACCAGCGTCTTCTGGTAGAATGTTTAGAACTTCCACTTACAGCGTTTACAACTGGTAATTTGCAATCCGAAATTGGGTTTCAATGGCGTTTTGAGTGGATTACGGAGTGTTGTTGTGACACAGCTTTGAAAGCTGTGTGTTAAAGACGTTATAATCTGTCAGCCGGTGTCACTTCTGTTAGCTTTGTTCTTTTGACTGTTTGCTACCATCTTGTGTCTGAATAAAGTGCAGGTTTCAATGTGGTTCAGTGCGGTTCAAATGGTTGTTTTTACAACCTGGATGTAATTTATCCCTTACAAAATTAATCACTTTCTGGTCTTCTGATATCAGCTATGTGGATATAGTATACATATATACATACATATACACACATATATACATATATATTGATTGATGATGATGGATTGATGATGGAAACCCAGCTTGTGAATGAGTGCTGTACAGTATGTTTTAGTCACTCAAAGAATAAACATATAGCATCTTATATAGATGTAGAACATCATTTATTATTGACTGTCATTGCAGTATTGATGATTTAATTTTTTAGATCATGTGAAATTTGCAGATATTAAAAAGAAAAATCACATCAGAGAAATTGTTACTCTTTTACTGTAAGTATTCTACTAACAATGCATGTGTAATTGCTGTTTTGATAGTTACATTAGGTGAATAATTTTCTAAAAATGTTTTAGATATTTATTTTTGTATAATTTCAATAAAATCTTGATTTGTGGTACATTTTAGTGTTTGTGTTTTTGAATACAAAAATTTACATTTTAGCATATTTTTTGCTCACTAAAAACAGCTTTAAAAACACTCCAATTATTTTTCTTTCAGTTGAATGAAACCAATGAAGATATTTAGTTTTTAAAATCTCAAATCCCTCAAATAAATAGATCTATCACGTTCAGTAATGGTAAGCACACAAAAAAGCCAGCACTATATGAACAGCTGAATACAAAAGTAGCCTTTCTGTGAGATTTACATTTGTGTTTAAATATTTTTAATATAATCGTCATGTACAAAAGAAATAAGTATTTAAAACTGTTATATTTAAAACGGCATCACTTATATAAATATTTAATAATAATTATATTTTCACAGGACTAATAACATTGTCTTCAACCGTATACACACACACATACAAATACTTACATACAGTATAGATTTTTTATTTTACTAGTCTTAAAGTCTGTATTTGCAATACTTCATACAGATATTTAAACCACTTTCCAAACAGCTACAAGGAGAAACGAAACAGAAAAACTGTTATATACATCATTAAATTACAAAAAAAACCCACAAAGCTCAATTACTGCGCCAAATCATTTCACAATTAGTCAAGTCTTCCACTGATTTATAAGATCACCCCACACTCTTGATTTGTCCAGCATCAAAGACCCCTCAGAAACACTTTGCTCAATTCTATTTTACGACTAACATACAATAAATTGCCATTTTACTTATCCCTGTGTGAAATGACTGTGTATAATTGGCAGCTAATATGTTATGGTATGTTTTCAGAGGAAGTGATATGCTCAGGCAGCGATTACATTGACGATTGGGGCGGGAGTCAGCTTTTTCAGTAATGTTAGTTTTTGTAATAAATTGTTCAGTGAATTAAATCCATGTACATCTAATTTATTAATAAAATGTATTTAGTTTTTCAGTGTTTTGAGGGATATTTAGTGTATTCTGAACTATGCTTACCTCGAGCTATTTGAAAGATTACTGTAGATTACTGTATTTGAAAGATCAGCTGTAGGTTAAACCATACAAGCTAATTTCACTTTACTTTTAGGCTCAATGTAGATACAAACACTTATTTTACGACGTCTGTCGGTGCTGTACTCCAGCCTAGACTGTTGTTGAATGTGTTTTTTTCTAGCATAGTCTGATTGGCGCCATCATGCGTTCACAATGGTATGAACCGTTTGGGGGAGGTCAAATGTGTATTTATATTCCCTATTAACTTAATTATTAACATTATTATTAAAAATACAGATCAGAAGAAACTACTTCTCACTATTAAAAGGCTGACCCTCCATACATCTTGTTTTTGACGTCCTTCAGGGTGGATCTTACGTTATTAGGAGGTTATTAGGAGGGTCAATCCCCATCAAGCTCCCCTGTAATTTGCACCCTGGCTATGCTCTTCTTCTCTTTTCGCATAAAAGTAAGAGATCAGAATGATTGATGTATTTCTCTACATGGCTTCTTTGTTCCTGTATTTTGTTCCTTTCTTTCTTCTGTTCTTTCTCCCACTCCTCCAGCTCGTGTTTATAAAGCAGCATGTTTTGCAACCAGCGCGCAGTGGAAACAACGAGAAACAGCGCCGCCTGCAGGACGAGCCGCGCAGCCACAAGCACACAGGTAACCACCGCCAAACAATGACAAAGACACTCCATAAACAAACACGTCGACTCCAGGAAACACACGGCGGCTTTTCTGCAACATTTCCAGAAGTGATCTTTTGGTATTGGAGTGTAGAAACTCAACTTATCCTCAGGGTCATCGAGCTGTTTTAAGAAACCGTGAGCAGTAATGAAGTGTTTTGCGGCATGGCGCAGGTGTAAGAGCGCCAGGTAAAGCTGACACACAGCTGTCGCCACTGCATGAAGAACCAGACCACAATGGCTAGCAGTTTTCCCTGTGAATGAGAAATTATTTCACACTGTATAAAGCAGACAAACACATATTGATGTTAGATACGTATAATAATGCGGGGAAAACATGTTGACGAATTGCGAGATAGCTTAAAGAAATAGTCACAACAATTAAGAGCTCTAGCATCCACAATTTAAACTGCTATGCAACATTAGGT
Source organism: Danio albolineatus (assembly GCA_903798035.1). NCBI lineage: Eukaryota > Metazoa > Chordata > Actinopteri > Cypriniformes > Danionidae > Danio > Danio albolineatus. The sequence continues at coordinate 11,274 of CAIGQQ010029546.1, forward strand.
ATATTTATAGCAATAGAGTGAGAAATACTGATTAGCCTGTTCTTTTTTTATATTGTTATTAGGATTATTATTATTATTATTATCACTTTTATCATCATATTATTATTATTATCATCACTTGTATTATTATCATATAGCCCCTGATATAGTTCATATTTACCGTCCACTGCAAGAATAATCCAGATAACCAAGAAAAGGAGAATCCACATTTTGAAGTCGATTGTGATGCTCGTACAGCACAGGTGAATGTGTAAAGATCATCTGTTCCTAAGAAATGAAACTCGTAGTGTAAATTCTCCGCCCACACAATGGTAACCTTTGAGGAATTAGACGCCTTTATTATTGTTTTCCGCGACAGTCATGGCGGGTTACTTTTGATTCTTTACACTTCAGAAAGTTTTTAAAAACAAAAAGGTACAATTAAGTTAAACCACTATTAAAAGCAAACGTATAAAGATGAATATTTTAAAGATTAAATACGAAATGAATAGCCTACGTTATTTAAACCTGCATTTTATAGAGGCCAGCCATAGGCCAAATTTGTGTCTGATCTGTCTGTGGAGATCAGGGCTGGCGTTCTGACAATCTGTGCTACCTCATCAAAATGTGCTACCGATAGCTCAATCTGTCATATTTCATCTAAAAAAACAGGGTTAGCACATCTTTTCAGATTCAAATGTCTATCAGAAAGAACGACCACAGTAAATAAGGATGTAAAACAGGGGTAGCACATCATCAGCTTCAAATATCTAGCAAAATTAACTACTACTCCAGTAGTTCTACTTGAACAATGTAGAAAAAGGCGTAGCAGCTTCAAATGTCTATCAGAGTAAACTACTGCCTTATTTATTTATTTAAAATTTCATTAGTTTTATATTTAATTTGTTTATTAGAGTTGTTGTTCATTACGATTGACATTTGAAGATGACAAAACGAGCTGCCCCTGTTTTTACACCCCTCTTTAAGGAGATAGTTCATTCTGATAGACATTTGAAACTGACAAGATGTGCTAACCCTGTTTTTTAGATGAAATATGACAGATTGAGCTACCGGGAGCACATTCTGATGAGGCAGCACAGATCGTCCCTGTGTACAAATGGGGGCCCTAGGCAGAATAATTTTGGGGCCCTACCTTGCTCTTAATGGTGGAGTATTGCCATTGCAAACCGGCCCACAATGACAACATATTGCTTATTAAACACAATCAATGAAACCAAAAAGTAAAGCATGAATTTATCTACTTGATAACTGTATGAATGATTTGGAGATTTTAAAACAGCACTGTTTTTATCAACTAGCAGCTTCCAAAATAAAGAATTAAACACTCTTTAATAAAGGAACCAGTGATTCCCACTTTGCGTCCTTCTGGAGCTTTTAAAACATTTTCGATTCATTTTGCAAACAAATTGAAGATTCTATAAAAGATTCAAGGTTACGTTTTTTTTTCTTATGAATTCCAATAGCAAAACCCCTGCATGACAATGAACAATAATCAGCCAAAATTGAAAATGCTTAGTAATAAAATATACATTCTGAACTCATTAAAAACTCAAAAAACAACAACAACAAAACAATAACATTAATGCAAAGATTGCTCCATAAATGATCAAATCAATAAGCAAATAATATGAATATGAAAAATATTAATAGAAAAAACATATAAGAAAAAGAAAAGCAGCAAATACAGGTTTATACCCAAACACAAACTGTTATTATTTCCTTCAGTCTCCTTCCCTGTTTCTTTGAGACGCAGGGTCCAGAGCATATATTAAACTAGGATCAATTCAATTAGGACATCACTTTTATAAACACGTCTCAGGAAAAAATATTACCAGTGTGCAAAATATGTCAGAGAAAGACACTTTAGCTTTGCATTTCAGTAAAATGCGTTTTAGACAAAAAAAACAACAACAACAAAAAAACGGGTCTGTAAAACCAGGACAAAATTAAACAAGAACACAGAACGCATATGAGAAATGAGATGCTGCGAGCTTCCTGGTGACAATTTTAACTTTAATAAAATAGTGATTTTAAAAGCTCGCACCTCTAGTGGGTTGTCGGGGCCCCCTAGTGGCGGCAGTTTATATTCTAGTTCGCTTATATAGGCAGGGCCGGCTATGGTGAAGATGATCATTCTGTGAAGTGATGGGGAGCAAAGGGATGGTTACAATATAGGGCAGTTGCAACAATATTTACTCCTCCATTCAGGATTAAACTGGCATACATACTCTCAGTTTGACCCTCCTTCAATCTGAGAGAAATCTTAAATTTCAGCTGGATTAGCTTGTTTGATGGGGATCATAACCACTTATTAATGCAACAAAAATACTTCCTACATTTTTGTCGAAGCCCTTCATTTTACCACGAAGAGTTTATTTACAAATGTGCATTTTAATTACAGTTTTATTAATAATGCATTGAGATTAGAGTTTTAAATTAACATTCGTGAACAAAGAAATATGAAAAAATACTTTTTTAAAATACAAATTTATCATCATCCATTATTAAAAAAAGATATAATAATAATAATTAGGAATCTGTCAAAACTTGTTTTAAATTATAAACTGAAGCCTATAGGTAAATAACAAACTGGCCAGCTCATTTCCTCCGTCAGAATTTGTCAAATTGAATATTTTAAAATTAAATTAGTCTTAAAGCCTTCTTATGTTGGTTATTTTCACAATTTCTGAAGGCATACTGTCAAAAATAGGACAAATGAGCTCTCACAGGGGACAAATTCTGGTCTTTTGAACCACCCGAACCCCCCTGGCTACAGGCCTGCAGATGTGACCATTCCTGCAGTATAAATCCCATTTTGAGGTAAATGTTCAGAACTCTCACATTGTCTAATCTGAAACATTATTCATTTGTATTTAAATAATATTTTCTTAGCTGTAAATTAGGGCTGCGCAATTAAAAGCAATCGCAAAAAAAAAGCACGATTTAATCACATGCAATTTTTAAATCGCGTAAGGCTGCAATTTTATCTATTAATTTATTAAGATTTTTGTTCACATTACTGTGTGCATGATTTTAATATGTTAACCAATCAGAGCTGACGCAGCACACTATTACAGCTAAGCTGAGCGGGAGAAAGATGTTAACCAATCAGAGCTCACTCCGCACACGATGAAGTTGAGAGGGAGACCCGAATAGGTGGTTTTGATTTGCATTAGTTTTTATTTATTGTTCTGACTGGAATTGATGTTAGTTCATCTTTATTTCTTCATGTTGTCTGTTTTTTAAGACAATTTATTACAGTTTTGTTTATCAAGCAGTGAGTACTACTGTGTACAGTATGTGTTTAACTAGAGATGAGGTTAGTTAGTTTATTTCATGTTGTCTGTTTTAAAGACAATTTTACTACAGTTTTATTTATTAAACTTAATACTGTGTTATTTCATTGTGAAATGTTTTGTTATGCACTTCTTAGATAGACAATAGAGAATGCATGTATGTAGCTTGTTTAAAAAGCAAAAATAGTTGCCAAAATCTCAAATAAAAATCGCAATCGCAATATTCGTTCAAAATATTGCAATATGATTATTTTGTCCATATTGCACAGCCCTACTGTAAATGGCTACCAAGCTGATTAAAGCCATTGTATCTCCCTAGACAGTTTGATCAGGGTTGACAGAGTTGGGACAGGTGCAATTGTCCCCCATTACAAAACTCATTTAAAAGCTTGCTATATTGATGTACGATTTTACTTTTATAAGAGTTTCAGTGTAATTTCATTTTAATTTAAAAAAAAACAAATTTGTTAACTAATTCATTTCAAAGTCGAAGAGGTAGTTTAGTAAAGGTTCAGTCTAGATTTTCTAAGAGATAAGATATATATATATATTTTTAGGCCTGATAATTAGCTGTTGCTTGTTCTTTTTAATGGTCTGTATTTATATGGCCAATTTAACAATTTACCCAATTTGCATTTATGCCGAGTTCAGACTGCATGTTTTTAGCCCCGATTTTGACTCGCCGACAGGTTTTGAGAAATCACCTACAAATGCTTGAAATCACAGGCAAATCGGAGCTTGTTCACTCGAGTAAAAATCACACAATATGAACTATCAAAGACGCGATCTGAGAGAATCGCCGATGAGTCGCTGATGCCCGGGAGATATTTGGCGTGCTGAATATCTGGAGCTGTCGGCGATTCAAATCATGCCCTGTGAAATGAGTTTTGTCTGAAAATAACATCGGCGATCGCCTACAGCCAATGAGAGAGCAGCATCCACTAGTGTGGGTACCTGCAGGCCAGCGGGAGGTTGAGGGAGAAGTTAAAGGCGCTCATTTTCAGTTCTGTTTGACATGTCATGTGAGCAATATCACAACCGGTCAAAAAATAAAAAAGTCGAGAAGAAATTGCTAATTCCATTCAAAGCCAGGTGAGCAAATATGTACATTTCTACCCCATTAAAGGCTTCTTTCTCATTATGTAGTTAATAACAAAAGATATACTACGTGTTTTTGGGTGTGAGGCGTAGTTTGGACAAAGTTGTCGGCGATTCTTCCTATTTTGAAGTCGTGCAGTGTGAAACTCCCTGTCGCCGATCCATCTTGCAGTGTAAACAAAGCAGTGACAAAACGCAGCCCAGATAATCATGCAGTGTGAACACATCTGTGACGCGACTACTTTGAAAATCATGCAGTCTGAACTCGGCATTAGTCTGTCTTCCAAAAAATTAAAATAAAATCCAACCTGATGTTTTAGGATTGCTTTTATTATAACATTATTAATGAATGTACCCTGTGGGTTGTTGCATCTGTCCCCCTGCTTTGCATATGTAAATTCTGCATATATTATCATGTGGGCAGGTGTCCGATAGATGTAGGTTTATTATATTAAAACTTAAAATTTAAAAAAACCCAGAGAAACTGAAGGAAATGCAAAAAGTGTTGCAACTGTTCCCGCTCTCACAGTATTAAGGTATCCTCGACATGCCCTAATACACACAAATAATACTTTGTTCATTTTCATTTTTAGCTGAAATATCACAATTTACCTGTACATTACCAACTGAGACAACATTTTGCTTTTAAAATGCTAATAAATCTTAAACTGGAGAGTTCAATTATTAGTATATTTTCCAGAGTGCAATTCGAGTGTAATATATATAGTTATTTTTACTATTCATTGACAGGCAAATCATGAGATACAATACAGTAAAAAAGTAGTGAAAAACTAAAGTGTAATTAATCCTCAGGATTAGCTCTGGTTATTCTGTTATTAATTACTCACCCTCATGTCGTTCTGAACCCCTGAGACCTTCGCACTTCTTCATAACACATATTAAGATATTTTAGAAATCCAAGACCTCTCTCATTCTCCAAATAAAGCAAGCGTCCTGAGAAGTCCAGAAAAGGAACCAAAAACATTGTTAAAACAGTTCATGTGACACAGTCCGCAATACGTAGTTACATCCACAAATGCCAGTGAAAACTGCACTGTGGCAAAAGGCAGCCCTATGTTAACAGTGTCCAGTAGCCCCGTCGACTTCTCTGGGCTCGGAGGCATCTGGGATGGACCATCACTCACACAGGGGAAACGTGTGATCAGATGAATCAGCATTTCAGGTATTTTTGGAGATATGGACACCGTGGGCTCTGAACTAAAGAAGAAAAGGATCATCCAGATTGTTACCAGCAACAAGTCCAAAAGCCAGGGTCTGTCATGGTCAAGTGCCCTCAGCAAAGGTAACCTGCACTTCTGTGATGGCACCATTAATGCTGAAAAGTACATCTTCTTTTCCAGGGACGCCCATGCATATTTCTACAAGACAATGCAAAACCACATTCTGAACACATTACAAAGTAATAATAGCTGCAGAGGAAGAGGAAACAGATGCTTGACTGGCCTGTCTGCAGTCCTAACCTGTCTCCAATAGAGAATGTCCACATTAAAACTTGTTTGCAGGAAGAATGGGAATGGGGTTTGTGTGTTGCGCTGCTGATTCTAATCGCAATACATCATCCTGCCCATAGTACATGTACACCTTCATGACATGGGAGAAAAAAATATAGGAGTTATATATTTTTTGAACAGTACAAAAATAATATTAATAATAATTTTAAAAAATCATTAAATAGTCATTTCATTATCCTTTTACCTCTTCGCTCTCACCATAAGAAAGACACAGAGACGCAGTGTTCGGATCAAAACAGTATATTTAATTCAAGTGTTCCCCAGAACAAGTGCACAGTCAAGCAGCAACTGTGTCCAGTTGCTTTCACTGCGTACAGAGAGAATCATGGAAGGATGAGCTGCTACTATAACACACTCCAAAGACCATCGAAATACAACAGAACTACAGCCACACCGAGAGTGAGAGAAGAGGATATACGCGTGTTACCAAAGAAAGAGACCTGCGGACTGATCTAGATGGACGAGGCTGTACGCCAATAAATACTGATGCAACGACATATATAAATAATCATATATATAAATCATATATAATCATATATAAAATAAAAAAAAAACACAATTTGACTGTATCAAGAAAACATGGAGGGAGGTTGTAGAAAGGAATGTTGGGTAATACAGTTTTGCCATCACTTTCAAGCAGTTACGTAACAGTGTACAGTAATGCCGCCTTCAAGTCCTGCGTGGAAACTACGACTTACGAGTTCGAAAGTCCAAGTGAAGGAATAAAATGTGTTCTGTAGGCTATTTACTTCCTGACAAACCCTAGAAGTTTTATTTCATCTGCAGAAAACGAAGAGTAGATGCGCATGAAGTGCTTTTCAGTTGACACTACTGCAAGGAATGATGGTAAATGTGGTTTTGTTTCCTCATAAACTGCCGAGTTTGACAATTCTTACGCAATGAAAACCCAAATTATGACCAATCAGATCAATTAACCGATTCGAAAGCCAAAAACGTTAAATGTGCGCTCGACTCGTAAATCCAACGGTTCCGACGTGACCTGAAGGCAGCATGTGGATACAGTATGAGCGAATGATTCTTACCGAGAGGCACATACTATAGTAATGTCTAGGCTAACAGATGAATCTGTACAATTTTATTAATCTTTTCACTTTTACATTTGAATCAAGTACAAAGTTAAAATGTCTTTTGTGAATATATCCGTAAAAGAGTAAAATTATAGTCTCTTTTAAATATTACACAACATAAAAACAGTCATAGTAAAGACAGTCACTTCGTAACGATATAACGTTTACCTCATTCTTCTCTAATTCTTTGTTTAAGAATAAATTGTATAGCACCTTTTTGAAACAACCTTCGTAATCACTCTAAACATTCCTAAAATCACCTCGCGCAAGACCCCGCCTCCTTTTAAAGCAGAGAACAGGCTGTTTGTTGGACATCACCTGTCAATCATCCTTATAAATACAAAAAGAATGTTCATTGCATTCATTGGACACGCCCACAACTGACTCACAGCTCTGCCTTCGGCCCAACCCACTTTTATTATAACAGCCATGCATAATCATACACTACCCAATAATCACAGCAGAATTGAAAAACACCCAGCACAGAAAATGTATTAAACTTGTTTAAAAAAAGGAGGCAAACTTATCTATGTACAATTCGTCAATCACTGAAGTCTCGACTAACACCAATCAAATCTCACGCTGCGTTACGAGATTCACCAGCCTTCACCAAACGAACACAAACAGACTCTAAGGCTACGAGCGGTTCGACCACAACCGTCCCGCTAAACGAGTCGCGTCCTACCACGCAAACACTTAAAAAGGAGAGCATCCTACATTTCAGACGTGATCAGGACCCGAAAGCTAATCTGAATTAGTTTTGAGAAAAATAAATGGTGATGTTCGTCTTTAAACCCAAACATGCTGCTCATAGAAGTGCATGTTCATCTGAGAGAAAGTCTTTTCTGCAAATTGTTTGCATTATCACAGCTTAACTCTCGATACGATATTATCGCGATATTTTGTCTTCAATAATAATATATCACATTCCCACGATATATCGATACGGCTTAACGCATGATATATTATCGCAACATTTTGTCCCCGATAATAATATATCACAATTCTACGATACATCGATACAGCTTAACTCACAATATATTATCGTGACATTTTGTCCCCAATAATAATATATCACATTTCCACAATATATCGATAAAGCTTAACTCACAATATATTATCGTGATATTTTGTCCCCAATAATAATCTATTACAATTCTGCGATAAATCGATTCAGCTTAACTCACAATATATTGTCGTGACATTTTGTCCCCAATAATAATATATCATGATTCTACGATATATCGATACAGCTTTACTCACGATATATTATCGCGATATTTTGTCCCCCATAATAATATCCCGATTTCATGGTATATCGATACAGCTTAACTCACTATATATCATTGCGATATTTTGTCCCCAATAATATCACAATTATGCGATAAATCGATACAGCTTAATTCACAATATATTATCGTGACATTTTGTCCCCAATAATAATAAAATCACGATTCCACGATATATCGATACAGCTTAATGCATGATATATTATTGAGATATTTTGTCCTCAATAATATATCACAATTACACGATATATCGATACAGCTTAACTCACGATATATTATTGTGATATTGTCCCCAATAATATCACGATTCTGAGATACATCGATACAGCTTAACTCACAATATATTATCGTGACATTTTCTCCCCATTAATAATATATCAAATTTTTACGATATATCGATATAGCGTAACTCACAATATATTATCGTGACATTTTGTCCCCAGTAATAATATATCATGATTCTACAATATATCGATACAGCTTTACTCACGATATATTATCACAATATTTTGTCCCCAATAATAATATATCACGATTCTACAATATATCGATACAGCTTAACTCACGATATATTATCGCGATATTT
>CAIGQQ010029546.1:40162-53739 GCA_903798035.1 Danio albolineatus
TTACCCCTTGGTTTCCAGTGTGGTCCTGGAAAATCTCAGTTTGAAGGGGTATCTAGCCCTTCCCCTTAGCCCTACGCCTTTAAGATCAAGAGAATTGGGACACCCCTACCCCTTTACGCAAACGAAGAGTAGGGGTAAGGGGAAGGGGTAGAACTGGGATTGGGTCTTAGTGTTCAAATACACTTTTGCTATTATAGACCATTTTGAGGGATGTAAACAAAAACAATGGTCCCAACGTATTTCCTGTTTTACATTTGTAATTTCTAGAGCTTCCGAGAATCCAAAAAGAGCCATATATTGATAAATAACGTTAGGATAGCTGCTTTAACATAAAGTTATGACTGAATTGCCTTGTTACAGTTATGAAATAGTTTGATAACAAGCAGGAGATATTCAAGGGCCACTGACATGACCACATTGAAATTGTGTAAAGGGATGGGAAAAAAGGTGCATGGTCTAAGGGTGCTTTCACACTTGGTTCAATTGCCTGGACCGTACCCAAGTTCGATTGTCCCCTCTTGCCACCTTCTCAGTTGGTTTGTGTTCACACTGTCTTTTTTTCCTTCTGAACCCCGGTACGCTTGCATCATCAAGCCGCTGTTTTGTTTACAGCTGTTGCCAGGTGACAAACACGAAAGCAAAGCGCCAAAATGGAAAGACATTCACACTCCGCACATCGCGGTCGTTTCGCTTTTACTGAACCTTTTGGTTTTGGACATACAGAAAGCGACTCGCGTATATCTGCCGCAAAAATAATAGAAAGGTTCAGAACATCACGCAATGTCTGCAGAAGCCGTTTTTGGAGGAGACAAGCAGATATTATCACTGTTTATACTGGTGACATACACAGACATACACACACGAATGAACGTTATGAAAACTAAAGTTTGTTTTACAGTTGGCGGTTCACTTCCGGCTTTTGGTGCGATTGCATTCATACTACAAGCGAACCGTACCAGAGTTCACAAGAACCGTACCCCAGACCACCTCTTTCAGGTGGACTCGGGTACGATTCACGAGTGCACACCCGAGTTCAGAAGACGTGTTCACACTAGCTAAACGTACCGTACTATGACGTCAAACGAACCCAGGTGCGGACCAAAAGTGCTAGTGTGAAAGCACCCTAAAAGAGTTGTGCTTATTCTCTTATAGGTCCCGTGAAGTGCTTTGAAATGTGCGCTTTTTATTCAATGTTTGATGTCATCTTAACTGTAAAATGAAGAGAGCGTGGGTAGTTTTTCAGCTCTGCTAGTGAGAGTGGTTGAGCTCAAGCGCATCAAATGAACAACAACATTCATTTGTTAATATATTCATTGTTTTTTCTAATCTGTTGTTCATTTTGATGCCTACTTTACAAGTATCTCAGAAGCTAGTAAAACAGCAGCCACTCTCAGTCATTCTGTTGACATATTTTCAAGCAGTCTTACCGGTTCATGCCAGGAAGGTTCCCCCAGAAGTATCGAGCTCTGTGTGCGGCTGACACCTCCTTGGCGTCGATCATGACTGGATTACACTGGACACAAAACAATGGTAAAAACAATAAATGAGGGATTTCAAGAGAGATTCATTGTTCATTAAATGACTTCAGAGTGAACGTGTGCTGTTGTAGTGTATAGACACACCTCCAGAAAGCGTGAGATGTCTTTCTTGTCACTAACTCCCATCGCAACCACGTTTTCGAACAGCCAGAAAAAGGGCCGGTCGTCTCCTTCTTTAGGCCGTGCTTCATGAAGCAGCCGGTAAAACTCAAAAAACAGGCGCCCGGTTCCCTCTGCACATAAACAAATGCATGTTTAACACAAGTGTATGGACAATTTTAGTGATGAAAATGGATCTAATGGAGCGTGTCGTACCAAACAGGCCTTTCCTGGCAGGGTTGACGATGGACAGATCATTACAGGGACTTCCACCAATCACAAGATCAAACGGCCCCCACTCCTGCATCTACAGAGACAAACAAAGAGGGACATCAGGGGTCTGTTCTTCATACCTTGCTTTAAAGGGGACCTATTATGTCCATTTTACAAGATGTAAAATAAGTCTCTGATGTCTCCAGAGTGTGTACGTGAAGATTCAGCTCAACATATTACAGAATTAAAGTTTTATAACTTTTTTGAAACGGCCCCTTGTAGGCTTTGACCTAAATTGTGACATTTCGGTGACAATCGCTTTAAATTCAAATGAAATTGTGCTCTTTTCAAAAGTGGGCGGAGCTACAAATGCCTGTGCGTCAGCATAGTGGCAGATTTAAGGGCTAGTGCTTTATCTGTGGAAAACTGAAATGGTATTAAAAAAAAGTGGTCTAGAAGAAGGCAGTCTATGATGAATTCAGTGTTTGTGCATCCTAAAACTCCACATTTATAGACTTCTTAATCGCTGACGGTATCTTCAGCAGGTGGAAACTAATGGTGGACGGCTGCTTCTCACTTAGGGCTGTTTATGCTAATGAGGGAGAGATTATCACTAATAGGCGGGGCTTTCCCTCTTCTGATGACACGAACAAAGAGAAAATGTTTCTGCAGACCGTTTTTATCAAGTGTGTCTAAAAAAATGTAATTAATTAATTGTTACCATTAGAGGCTGGCTATATTCACAGTTTAAACCCCGTATAAAAGACAGATCTATTGATCCTTAATTAATTAACTCAATTTAAAGTTTTTTAAGTGTCTGCAACTCCTGCACTGAATCAAACTGCATCAAAAATAAATTCTTTTAACTAAAATATATATGCCTCCACAGCAAAACATAAAATATGTCATTGAGAATACTAGCTATGTCTATTGTCATACACTCAATTGCACTAAAGCTGATAAAAGTTCCATATTGGTATCTTAAAAGTACACACTATATTAGGTATACCTGTCCAACTGCTCGTTAACACAAATTTCTAATCGCCAATCACATGGCAGCAACTCAATGCATTTAGGCACGTAGACATACTCAAGACGATCTGCTGCAGTTCAAACCGAGCCTCAGAATGAGGAAGAAAGGCGATTTAGGTGACTTTGACAGTGGCATGGTTGTTGGTGGCAGATGAGCTGGTCTGAGTATTTCAGAAACTGCAGATCTACTGGGATTTTCATGCACAACCATCTCTAGGGTTTACAAAGAATGGTCAGAAAAGGAGAAAATATCCAGTGAGCGGCAGTTGGCGTCAACAATATGAAAGCAAAGATCCATCCTGCCTTGTATCAATGGTTCTTGGCACACTTTGGGACCATTAGTGCCAATTGAGGATCGTGTGAACGCCAAAGCCTACCTGAGTAGTTGCTGACCATGTCCATTCCTTTATGACCACAGTGTACAATCTTCTGATGGCTACTTTCAGCATGATAACGTATCATTTTATAAAGTGTGAATCATCTCAGACTGGTTTCTTGAACATGACAATGAGTTCACTGTACTCAAATGGCCTCCACAGTCACCAGATCTCAATCCAATAGAGCACCTTTGGGATGTGGTGGAACGGGAGATTCATTATGGATGTGCAGCTGAAAAATCTCCAGCAACTGTGTGATGCTATCATGTCAATATGGACCAAAACCTCTGAGGAATATTTCCAGTACCTTGTTTAATCTATGTCATGGCAATATATAAAAGGCAAAAGGGGGTCCAACCCAGTACTAGTAAGGTTTACCTAACAAAGTGGCCAGTGAGTGTATATACTCGTACCTAAATCAGTCATCTGCACTTCAATAACTGTCTGGTTTAGCTCAGCTACCAAATCTGACGGACTGCTGAGTGAATCATTGGTACAACCCTCCCTACTCTCCAAGAACTGTACTTATCCAGAGCGAGCAGAAGGGCTGCCAAAATCACTCTGGAGCGCTCACACCCAGCGCACTGCCTCTTTGAACTGTTACCTTCTGGTTGACGCTACAGAGCACTGCGCATCAGAACAGCCCGACACAGAAACAGTTTCTTGTCACGAAAACAAATTCCTCGTATGTGTGAACATACCTGGCAATAACGCTCTTTCTGATTCTAAACTGTACATATCAGTCCATAAAAGTGCAAAAATAAAAATAATAATAAAAAGAACAAGTAAAATAATCTGCCAATGTAGTAAATAAATAAATCTTGTTTTCAGTTTTAATTATTTTAAGGAAAAACTCTTTCTGAAAACACAAGAGCGTTTTTACTTGTATAGAAAATGCTTCTTAAGACTTTAATAAAATGTTTCCTCATTTTGCAGTGATAATTCAAACACCTTGGGCCTTATTTATAAACGTGGCGTACGCACAAAACGGACAGAAATGTGTGTATGCCACTTTCCACCAAAAGTTGTGATCAATAAAAAACTAACTTGACAGGAGAAAGTGTGCAGCTGTATGTAAACTCAAAGTAAACATATGTAACTTAAATATGAACTCAACTGATCCAGTTTAAATGACCATATCAGGGAATATCATTAATAAATAAATTACTATTTATTCTGGGGTACGGAAGGATATTATGCAAATGTGATCTGATTGGCCAAACTTCATAACAGGTGTAAACGGGCCTGCGAGACTGAAAGGGATTTTTGCTCACATGCTTGCGCGTGATGTTCCTGATGTCTCCAACATACGTGATCCGTTCGAAGTGTCGCACCATGCCGACAGTGATGGAGTCCTCACACACTTCCGACGCCACATAACGATCCACCTGAATGCCCAGATCCTTCAGCACCAGCAGGCCTGAACACACAGACATATGCGCACACACACACACACACACACACGCACACACACACACGCACGCACACACACACACACACACACACACACACACATATTTTATATGGATGGTTCAGAAGAATAAAAAATAAAAAAACGCGGTAATAAAATTGAAGTGTTAGTATACAGTAGCTATACATATTTTTAAACAATGTCAGTTTTTGCATTAATTTTAACAAGCATTTTTGTAATTATTGCAATTATTTTTGTAAGTCTTTGTATATTTATAATTTTCGATGTTACAACCCCAAATCAGAAAAAGTTGCGACAGTATGGAAAACGCATATATATATATAAAAAAGTACTGACTTTCAAACTTATGCCTAAAGTTCAGACTGCATGATTTTAGCTTTGATTTTGACTCGCCGATAGGTTTTGAGAAATCGCCGACAAAAGCCTGAAATCACAGGCAAATCGGTGCTCGTTCACGCGAGTAACAATCACACAATATGAACTATCAATGACGCGTTCTGAGAGAATCGCCGATGAGTCGCTGATGCCCGGGAGATATTTGGCGGGCTGAATATCTGGAGCTGTCGGTGATTCAAATCATGCCGTGTGTAATGTGTTTTGACTGAAAATAACATCAGCGATCACCTACAGCAAATCAGAGAGCAGCATCCACTAGTGTGGGTACCTGCAGGCCAGCGGGAGGTTGAGGGAGAAGTTAAAAGCACTCATTTTCAGTTTATTCGGACACAAGAAATGGAGGGAAAATGAGTGTAAATTTGTCATGAGCCCCCGTGTCTGTTTGACGTGTCATGTGAGCAATATCACAACCCAACCCGGTCAAAAAATACAAAAGTTGAGGAGAAATTGCTAATTCCCTTCAAAGCCAGGTGAGCAAATATGTACATTTTCTACCCCATTAAAGACTTCTTTCTCATTATGTAGTTAATAACAAAAGATATACTACGTGTTTTTGGGTGTGAGGCGTAGTTTGGACAAAGTTGTCGGCGATTCTTCCTATTTTGAAGTCATGCAGTGTGAAACTCCCTGTCGCCGATCCATCTTGCAGTGTAAACAAAGCAGCAACAAAACGCAGCCCAGATAATCATGCAGTGTGACCACATCTGTGACGCGACTACTTTGAAAATCATGCAGTCTGAACTCGGCATTAGGGTGCTTTCACACCTGTTTTGTTCCGAAACAGGGATTTAAATAGTTACAATGTTGCACTTTGTTCTTGGTGCGGTTCGCTTTCACACGGCAACATTTCTAAACGGACCAAAACAGCTAAAACAAGTCACATGCGAGTAAACTCTCCTCAAATTGGTCAGAGTTACATGGTTTATTTTGCAGAGTCCCGCTCAGCTGTTGTACAACTCATGCGTCCTTATTTTAATTTATGCAATGAGCAATAAGACATTATAAGCAGAAAGCTGTGCTTTAATTTTGAATGGTGACACCCACAGACATCTAAATAAAGTATAAATCAGATGTAGGACTTTCTCATACAGAGCCCTTGGCTAGAATTATGCATTATAGGCTTTTACATTATAGAGAGAAATAACATATACAGTACCAAGACTGCAGTTCGGTCAGTTTTCCTAATGGATAAACAGCTCCAGTTAATAGTTACATGCTTTCACTTTCATATTTGACATGAAACGCACATTTACCAGTAGGAATGACATCCCGCCCTACTCATAATGCTCTCTTCATATAGCCGTATATATGCCCATAATACACTGTGATATAGCCGGGCTTGGATCGTTTTGCTTTCTCACTACAATCGATCCGCTCCAGAGTTCATTTCAATCGAGCTGAGACCTGCTCATTCAGTCGATCTCGGGCCGATTGATTTGGTGCGGATCAGAGCACGAATGCTGGAAAGAGACTGGTTCCGAAACAAAAGTCTAGATGTGAAAGCAGCCTTACTTTACCTTGTCACATCGATTCAGGACTACTTTGACAAACCTCTGTCAAGTACCACAATAAGTTACGTCACAAATGCCACTTTAAACTGTACTGTGCCAGAGGGAAGCCATATGTTAACAGTGTCAAGAAGCACAGTGGAAATGAACTGTGGTCAGATGAATCAGTATTTTTTTGTATTTTATTGAAGAAATGCACGTTGTGTGCTCTGGACCAAAGAAGAAAAGGATCATCCAGACTGTTAACAGCAAGTCCAAAAGCCAGGGTCTGTCATGGTCAGGTGCCCTTAGCAAAGGTATTTTGCTATTCTGTGATGGCATCATTAATGATGAAATGTACATAAAGATTTGAGTATAATCTGCTGCCTTCTTTTTCAGGGACGCCCATGCATAAGACAATGGGAAACACATTCTGCACACATTATAAAGTCTTGGCTGCGGTGGAAGAGGATACAGATACTTGACTGGCCTGTCCGCAGTCCCGATCTGTCTCCAATAGAGAATGTGTGGTGCATTTTGAAGCACAAAATGCAACAACAAAGACCCCATACTGTTGCCCACCTTAAGACTTGTTAGCAGGAAGAATGGGACAAAATTAAAACTAAAACACTTCAGCACTTGGTGTCTTCAGTCCGTAAACGTCTTTTAAGTGTTGTGAAAATAAACAGCAATATCACAAAATGGTAAATGTTTTACTGTTTCAACTTTTTTTGAAATGTGTTGCAAACCAAAATTGTAATACGTGATTATTCGATAAGAAAAAAGCAGGGGCGCCGCTAAGGGGGGGAAAGTTAGGACGATTCTAAGGGCCCATGCACTCTAGGGGCCCCCAGAGATCTGCTTTATAATTAATATCAATTCTATAATATAATATAAATTATTAATGTATCTCTAAATTACAAGTAAAACAATTTATTAGAAAAAAACGGCTTATATCGGCCTCTCGTGTCTGTCACTGTCAAATTGCACCCCCCTCCTTTCACTCTATGGTTCAGTCCGTCAGTAGCGGAAAGAGAGTTGATACTTTGAGAGCGATCGTCAGGTAAACTGTCAAAGCAGCGAACACAGATTAAATCCGGTCATCAAAAACGAAGAGAGGCTACAAAAAGCAGAGAGGGTGAAAAGGTAACGGCTGTTGCTATCACAGTTTTTTGAAAAGAGAGGTAACGTTATGTCTATTCACAGAGCTTTCTTTTTGCGGTAATGACAGCTCCGCTAGTTTAATGATCTTTGCTAATGATGAGTTCTCTATATATACGCCTTCACCCGCTCTTCCATACGAAGTTCCCCAAACTCATCTCCCAGTTGAAGAAGCAGGTAACTGAGATCCTGCCTTTAAAAATAGCATGTGCATTGCAGTCTGCGTTTAAGTATTAATTTCACTATGATATTAACTTAATTGTTGACGTGGCCACTATTAAATGACAATTTTTCCACAATGTTGATTATATAGAATGATATTAGTTAAAACAGCAAAGCGAACATAAAACTGAAAGACAAAACTTGAAATATATCAAGTTAGGTTTCCTTGAAAGATAATGATCTATTTTTTTATTTATTTTTTGCCCAGTGGACCATTTCTAGTAATATAACTGATTAGTCAAACTCATACCATATCAGCAGAATAGTGTAAAACAATATCTCAATGTCCATACAGACAAGTTTTGAATTTGAATTATGTATGTTTTAAATATGTCATAGCCAGGATTCTCCTCAAGCCAGTCTTTTGAGCCTAGAATGTTAAAGTAGAGCCCATAGTGAATGGCGTAATTTAAATGTAATAAATCTGCAGAATTCTGTCTGTATTACTTTACTGCATGTACTCAGTTACACAAGCACGTGTGTAAACACACACACACATACAGATATACACACATACACATATTAGCCCCCCTTTATTTTTTATTTTTTTGTCAAATATTTCCCAAATGATGTTTAACAGAGCAAATTTTCACAGTATGTCTGATAATATTTTTTCTTCTGGAGAAAGTCTTATTTGCTGTATTTTGGCTTGAATAAAAGCAGTTTTTAATTTTTTAAAAACCATTTTGAGGTCAAAATTATTAGCCCCTATAAGCATTTTTTTTCTCGATAGTCTACAGAACAAACCACTGTTATACAATAACTTGTCTAATTCCCCTAACCTGCCTAGTTAACCTAATTAACCTAGTGAAGCCTTTAAATGTCACTTTAAGCTGTATAGAAGTGTCTTGAAAAATATCTAGTCAAATATTATTTACTGTCATCATGGCAAAGATAAAAGAAATCAGTGATTAGAGATGAGTTATTAAAACTATTATGTTTAGAAATGTGTTAAATTGGTGAAAAAATAAACGGGGCTAATAATTCTGACTTCAACTGTGTGTATATATGCACATAAAAATGTAAAATTTTCAGTGAATATTTTATTACTGTTACTTTTTTGTACTACGTTTACATTTGAACAATAAATCATCTGCTAGCTACAGTCATGTAGTTCCTCTTACTAAATACTGATAAGTAGTGTACAAAATCAATAATAAACTGTATAGGTCAGTATAACTACACCGCGGACAAAGAGTTTGGATAGTTAGCTTGGTAGAAGGGGGCCCATCCTCATAATTTTTTCATGGGGCCCAAAATTGCTAGCGGCGCCCCTGGAAAAAAGTCAAATGTTTTATTTATGTATCTCTATTAAATGTCCTCATAAAAGGTACTGAACAATACTGGTCTTACCTGTAGCGATGCCATCAAATAAAGACAGCACTCTGATTGGTTGCCTCCTCTCAGGTGCTACTGGAGAATACAAAGTAGGCGGCTCCTGAGAAAGACACGGTAAACTGCAATTAGTAATTAATTCCAGTTTTAGTCATTTTTCAAACACTGGTCATAACGCGCGCACACACACACACACACACACACACACACACACACACACACACACACACACACACACACACACACACACACACACACACACACACACAACACACACACACACACAATCTGAACTCACAAATTCCTGGTCGTGGTTGTTCGCGAAGAACAGCTGCAGTCGTGAGGGCCAGTCATCTCTGCGTCTCAGCAGGCCGAAGACGCCCCGGCTGCAGCACATATAGCAGTTCCAGGGGTCTTCACTAATGGCGGCCTGAGCGCAACCAGTGCCCACCAGCAGGTCCACACACTCCACACAGAAACATCTGCACACACACAAGCAAACCTCTCTCAACTGGGAAGCTTTAGGGACTTCGAAATACAATCCAATTCCAATTGGGAGTCCCACTCAGATCCCAAAATGATTCTTGACCTTTATTTTGTCACGTGGGCAAACACATCTTTCCAACTGTACCACGATCGGAGATTCTGCTGTTTTGGTGTTTTTGTGTGCTTGTACAGTTGAAGTTATAAAAGTTGAATTATTAACCCCACCTGTATATTTTATACCCAAATTTATGATTAACGGAAAGAAAATTTTGTTTAACACATCTCTAAACATAATAGTTTAAATAACTCATCTCTAATAACTGAGGCCAGACAGACTCTGCGGACAATTTTTGCTATTTATGTGGAGAATTTGGTAAAGAAAATCTGCAGATTTACATGAATGATTTTTGGAGCATCATAACTAAAAACTTAATATATAAAATAAAAAAATAAAACCAATTTAACTTTTATTTAATGTTTACAATGCAGATCCAATTAGATCCACTTATTTGGTAAACAAAGCAAGTCTCTCATATAATACATCTACTAAAATAAATGTACATACATTTACAGGTAAAAAATTGATTCAATAATGGGCAAAAAATCAGTGGAAATCTGCGGATTTCTGTGCGGGCCTGCCAATAACTGATTTCTTTTCTCTTTGCTATGATGACAGAACATATTATTTTACTAGATATTTTTTAAGACACTAGTATGCAGCTAGTATTAATAAAAAATAAATAAAATAAAAGGTCAATTAATAAAATGGCTTTAAAAAATTAAAAACTGCTTTTATTCTAGTTATCTAAATTAAACAAATAAGACTTTCTTCAGACTAAAAAATATTATCAGACATACTGTGAAAAATCCCTTACTCTGTTAAATAGCATTTGGGAAATATTTGAAAAAGAAACAAAAAATAATTAAATAAAAATAAATCACAGGAGGGCTAATAAAACTTTTGTCATCTGCATATTTCCAACGCTACATTTTAACCTGAATTAGAGTTTCTGAGCTTTTGTTTATGATTCGAATATATGACAGTGCTGCCACTTCAAAAATGCTTTTTTTATAGATATAAAAAAGTTATAATCAGCATGAACAAGTTCTGAATGTAACATTGAAACGCCCCACTACAATTAAACGCCCCAGGGCAACTATAGAGATTTTATTAATTATTTTTTAAGACTGCAGTACTGTCATACAGAGAGTCCAATCTCCTTTCCAGATATGTTTACATACCTGAAGAAACAGGTGACCTCCAGAATCAGAATCCGATCCGTAAAGTCCCTAAAGATGCCCACCCCTAATATACAGCTGAGGTCAACATTATTAGTCCTCCTGTGAATTTTTCTTTCAAACAAGAAAGTCTAGTTTGTTTTATTTCGGCTAGAATAAAAGCAATTTTTAATCTATTTAAAACCATTTTAAAGTTGATATTATTAGCCCCCTTAGGCAATATTTTTTTCCATTGTCTACTTAGAATAAACCATTAAATTTTATTTTACATTTTTTATTTTTACTTTATATTGTTAATAATTTTTTATTAACAAGCCTTTAAATGTCCCTTTAAGCTGAATACTAGCATCTTGAAAAATATCCAGTCAAATATTCTGTGCTGTCATCATAGTAAAGATAAAAGAAATCAGTGATTAGAGATGAGTTATTAAAACTATCATGTTTAAAAATGTGCTGCAAAAATCGTTCCATTAAACAGAAATTGTATTAAAAAAAAACGATAATAATTCTGACTTCAACTGTATTTATTTGTTAATTATGAATATTAAATTAAAGCTCGACTTGACTTGAAATGAAACCAGTGTATTTTCATACACATATGGTACACTGACCTGCAGCAGTTGTTGTTTCCGCACATAAGCACTTCTCTCCCTCCACAGCAGATGGTGCAGAAGGACTGATAGCCGTCCTCATCGTACTGATACGCACACTCCAGAAAACTGTTCTGAAGACCAGCATAGACACAACCTCAGAACCAATCAGAGCACAGAACACTGACAGCTAGACGCATAGGTTTCCATTGTTTTTTTGTACTGTACAAACCGTATTTTCTATTATCCTACCCTTACAGGCAACTGTGTGCATGTTTTGAGACATTTATTCATTTTATATTAGGAAATTACCCATGGCAACTTTAAATGTAATGCAGTTTGCACAGCTCTCAATCAAGCTTGGATTTAGGCCCATTATAAGAAAAAGTTTGGGCACCCCTGTCTTAGAGGCTTTTTATCCAGTATTGTAATTGTCTGTTTGTATAGTGACTCTGTGGACTTTAGTGTTGTTATTTATCAAATGACTTATACATTACACACATTGAGTTTCTTTCAGAAAGCAAGGCTCATTCTGATTATGTACCCCTATATACATTTCTGGAGAGCGCCAAATACGTCCCAGGAGATACGTTTTTTTTAAAATCACAAATCCACTAGAGGCCGCTGTGTACGCTTTCTGAGAAAAACACTTTTCTTTCGGGGGTGCCATTCGTGCCTGCTCTTCTCACGTAAATCTACCAGAGGCCACTGTCGACTGGCTGACTGACCAACCGACCAGTCCCCCCACCCACTCTCTTCCCTTAACCCAACCGATAGTATTTTCAAATGCACAGATTGACCCGTCCACCCACTTCCCTAAACCCAACCGACAGTGTTTTGAAAAACAATCCAGAAAAAGAAAGACCCTCACAGCAGCCTGGATTTTACCACGTTTTCAGATTTTACCACATTCTCACCCTGTTATTTACTTGTTTCAAGAGTTCGCCCTTGCCGATGATTGATTATAAAGCGTGTTTGGCATGCTGTCACGGGAGAGAGCCCTGAGCTCGTGGGATCCTCGAGCCCGGGGCTCCCCCCCCCCGTTGCAGTGCGAGAGGGGAGTCCAAGTTCAGGTAGGTCTCGAGAACTCCCCCGCTTGCGAATATAGATTATGAATGGCTCTGGAGAGTGTATGCTGAATTCTACGCTTATCTATGATGCCGATTTAGTTAGTCAATTTACTTATGTTACATGTTTTTGGTCTGTGGGAGGAAACCGGAGTGCCCGGGGAAAACCCACGCAAACAAGGTGAGAACATGCAAACTCCACACAGAAATGTCGACTTAGCCAGGTAGGATCTGAGCCAGTGACTTTCTTGCTGTGGGGCAATGGTGCTAACATTGGGCCTCCGTGCTGCCCTGATAAAGAAAGGGGAGGAGTAGGGGTGGAAGGGGGGTATTCTTCAAGACGAAGATGGCTAAGGTAAGATACTCTGGATGTTTATAGTGATTAAGAAATCGTCTGATTGGTGAATCATGCATTAGCTAATGAGGACCAGCTACTATCAATCATAAGCGCGTGCTCCTCTCGAAATTAGTTTATAAGTAAACTTCACTCGTTTTATTTTTAGTTTTACCTACTTTCTAGAACCGTTCTTTAACGGAATCGCACCCTGTCGTCGAGGTCAGCTCCCCTCTGCACCTTAAATCCGCCGACATATGCAGCGAGCCACTGGTAACAGCAGAAAAGCCGTCCACACGAAGGTAAGCGGCCAGCTCCTAGCGCAAAAAGGAACGACGTCATACCGCCCCATAGCGTTCGTTTTAAAGACAAAATGCAGCCACATGTACTTCTGGCTACATAATTTGTGATCTCCAGAATGTTTTCAGAATGAGCCTATGTTTAAAATGGCACACAGTTTCCTTTAAGGGGTAGGACAATAGAACATACAGTTTTGTGTAGTATAAAAACAAATGGAAACCTATGGAATGTCTCCACAATCAAACACGTATGTCCGTGTGTGTGTGTGT
>CAIGQQ010029546.1:192104-214219 GCA_903798035.1 Danio albolineatus
CACACACACACACACACACACACACACACACACACACACACACACACTTATGCAAAAAGCAGAGTCAGCATTTTCTACTTTTATCCTCCGTGCTAAACCAACACACAGACATACAGTAAGTAACACACACACATACCCACACATGCCGCTGTGTCTGCTGATCGCCGTCCCGCTTAGGTAGATGTGTGTGGATGGGTGGGTGCATGTGTGTAAAAAGACACTTTCAAAATTCAAAAAGAGCCAGACACACATGCATAGTGTCTTTGTTAGGGCTTTGCACGTCACATGACTCGATGCTGATTGGTCACAGAGGGTTTGTTTAAAAAAAGAAAAAAAGAAAAAAGGGCAGGAAGACGTACAGCCAAACTTGAAAGAAAGCAAAAGCACAGACCAGAGAAACAAGAGAGATGGTTTAGATTTGCTGATGACAGGCTCCTTTATTCATACGGGAAGGATTTTACTAGACATTCTGACAGTTGATGTTACTATAAAAAAACTTTTAGAACTTATTTATTAGGTGTTTTACAACTCATGAACTCTTTTGGAGTTGTTTTCACAGGATGGTGTAAGAATTCAGTCTGATCCCTCACTGACAGACATCGAAAACACTATTTTTGTAACAAAGATACCATCAAAATGATTTCAAAAGGGATTAAGATATGATTTCATGTTTCATTTTAAGATTTAAACATATGGAAGCACAATAAACTGATAAATAAATCTACTATAGTACTTTAATATGGATTGCTTTCAGGTAAGGCTGTGCAATATGGACAACATAATCATATTGCGTTTTTTTTTAAATGAATCTCAAGATTGCAATTTTATTTGCGATTTTGGCAGCTGTTTTTGCTTTTCCAAACAAGCTACATACACACGTTCGAAATGTATTCAGTGCACAAGAAGTGCAGAACAAAACATTCCACAATGAAATAACATAGTATTAAGTTTAATAAATAAAACTGTAGTAAAATTGTCTTTAAAACAGACAACATAAAATAAATGAAGGTGAACTAACCTCAACTCAAGTTAAAAACATACAGTAGCACACAGTAGCACTAACAGCTTGATAAACAAAACTGTAATAAATTGTCTTAAAAACAGACAACATGAAGAAATAAAGATGAACTAACCTCAACTCTAGTCATATCAATAAATAAAAACTAACATAAATCAAAACCATCTATTCGGCTCTCCCGCTCAACTTCACCGTGCGCAGAGTGAGCTCTGATTGGTTAACATCTTTCTCCCGCTCAGTTTAGCTGTGATTGTCCGGTGTGCTGCGTCAACTCTGATTGGTTAACATATTAAAATCATGTGCACAAGAACATGAACAAAAATCGAAATAAATTCATAGATAAAATTGCAGCCTTCACGATTTAGAAATTGCATGTGCTTAAATCGCGATTTTATTTGCGATTGCGATTAATCAGATTATAAGTTAAAGTTATTAATCATAATTATAAGAAACTTCGCAAGTACATGTCAACTTACACTAACCCTAACCCCAACCTAACAGTCTACTTATAATCTAATGAGTATTAGTTGGCACGTAGATGCAATGTGACTTAAATTCAACAAATGGACCATCAAAATAAAGTGTGACCCTACAAAAAAATACATCCGGGCTAGTGAGATCAAGGGTCTCCGGTTACACGTATTCACCCTGCGCATACACTGTGCGCAGTAACGGGGCGTGGCCAGAGGAGCTGTAATGTTACGGCAGAGCTAAAATGCAGTCCAAACGCCGCTATTTCCACTGAGCTTCTTCTGTTTCTGTATTTGGGCTTCCAAAGGACACGACACAGAGAGAGAAGTGCTTACAGTTTAATTTTAATTATGTTACAGAGAATTATAAAAAAATATATAGCTAGCATTTGACAAAGGAGAACTACCAGAATATCTCCCAGCTCAGTGCTGGATTCGGTTAAATCTCCTCCAGTTCAGTAGTTTGAACAAGTGCTTGCACACGCACGCACGCACGCACGCACGCACGCACGCACGCACGCACGCGCACACACACACACACACACACAAAGCACAATTTAAGGCACTTAAAAATAGAAACACACACATGGAGGAAACTCAAAGAAAACATAAATGATAAACACCGTTGCAAATAATTAGGTTCTTCATTATAGTGTCTTCATAAAGCAAACCGCCTCAGACAGCATGCTCAACACACACACACACACACACACACACACACACACATGTTAGTAATCAGGTCGTAGCAGATTTTGATGAGAACCAGAGGCTGCAATGGGTGGAGACACACACACACACACACACACACACACACACACACACACACTTTCTATCCCCTCTCCCTCCCTCACTCTCTCTTTCTCTCTGGGTGAACCGAGGACACGACAGCCCCTGCAAACCCCTGTGGCCTCACATAAACACACACACTACACTGCAGGACACTAAAAAAACTGAGTCAGACAATCTGTGTTACAGTACGAGAGTTATTCTGACCAATATATCGAACACTGAGTACACACATTACTGCGCACTCATAATATGACTAAAACAAGAGACACTTTAAAAGACAGCTTCTCTTTCGGGGTCCGCTGAAGACATAAAAGGAACGCTCCACTTCTTTTAGCAATAGGCTTATTTCACGAATGCCGTTTTTGAGGAGAGAGCACTTTTTAACTTAGCTTAGCATAGATCATTGATTAGGATTAGACCATTAGCATCTTGTTCCAAAATGACCTATTTAAAAGGTGCAGTAGGTGATCGTATTCAGAAACGTGTTGTTGTGCTAGTTGAAAGTCTCTTCACATTCCATTAGTAATTATTAAAGCAAATGATCTAAATGTATTTATGTGAAGTTTATTTATAGACTAATTTCGAGAGGATCATGTGCTAATGATTGCTTGCAGCTGGTCCAGCATTATTCAATTTATGATTCACCAATCAGATGAGTCCTAAGCCACTATAAATACCCTAAGTTCCACATCACAGCCATCTTTGTTTTGAAGAATCCCCCCTTCCACCCCTACTCCTCCTTTCCTAGATGGGTGGTACGGTGGCCCAGTGGTTAGCACTGTTGCCTCACAGCAAGAATGTCACTGGTTCTAGTCCTTACCAAGCCAGCTGACGTTTCTGTGTGGATTTTACACGTTCTCCCCGTGCTCACGTGGATTTACCTCAGGTTCCCTGGTTTCCTCCCACTGTCCAAAAACATGCAGCTTAAGTTAATTGACTAATCCAAATCAGCTCCATAGACATGCTCCTAGTAAGTAGTTATCTTTTCATAGCGATCACTATCTGTTAATTAGCTACTACAGCAGGGGAGTTCTCGAGATTTACCTGAGCTCAAACTCTCCTCTGGCCTTGCAAATGGGGGGGGAGCCCTGGGCTCGAGGATCTCAGGACTCTCTCCCGGGACAGCATGCCAAACAAGCTTTATAATCAATCATCAGCTGAACTAAAACTTTTTAAAATGCTGAATCAATATTGGAGTTAGTTTTGCGCGCTGGAGGAAGGACACCATGGCTGAAGTGTTTCTCTCAGACAGGTAATGTTGTGTTTTAAAAACTATTTTAGTCATGCAGAGCTTATGCAGATTGTGTTGTTTTACGAATGGGTTATATGCACAGAAGTGTTGGTCAAACACTAAAATCTTTCAGTAAAAGATTGATGTGGCTATTTTCAGTTTCATAAGGTCCTTTTACAGCATGGATAATGTAGATTTATATTTAGTTTAACAGTAAAACATCAGTAAACAGCGCTATTCCACCTAGCCTGATTTACTGAGCTGAAGTTGGCTTTATATTCACATGTCTGCAGTCACACCTCTGTTTATAGACATCCACACTGACATGGAGCAGCAGCATTTAAAAAAAGAAAACGGACTATTCTGCATTTTCAAAATGCTCTGTTTTCAGGGATCAAAAACTCCGGGGTAGTGTGGACCGAAGGCATAACATAGTAAAACGTATGCGTTTTAAAACTAAAACATAATAATAAAACAATAAAATATAAAGCATTCTGCTTAAAACATCATGAAACATATGACACAAATCTGAGACACATTTAAATTGGGAAACAAAACTAAGTAAAATAAAAGCTTCCCTGACACAGAGCAGGGGTTAAGTCTGGCCTATTTAACACTGTGCAGAGATAACACACCTATACAGGAAACTGGGCCTCACAATGTAGCCACCACAAACACACATGCATGCACACACACACACACACACACACACACACACACACACAAACACACACACGCACGCACGCACCCACACCCACACACACACACACAAACTAACGGACTTTCCACTGATGATCCCTTTCCACCCACCACACACAGGCACACATCTACACAGAACTCACAGTTTTACTAAACTGCTTTGAATTTCTTGTGAACACACTCATTTGTTTCAGACCGTTTTTTGCGCATCTTTAACTCAGTTCATCTCAAACAATTCAACACTTTATTTCTCAAAATGCAATCTTCTGACCACAAAGAGTTTCATTCAAAGTTTTTTTTATGGTAAAGGGATGAATAAATGCCAATGCTCTCAAATTAACACACAATTAAAACAGACTACCATTAAAAGTGTCATACCGGGTGATCTTTGCAGCTTCTTTAGGTGTCAAGAATTCATTCATTAGAAAATTATAGAAGAATTATTTGCAAGATTATTCATTAGAAATCAACTGTTCAGCTTGACCGGAAAGTACTGCCATTATGATTAAAGTGAATTATCTTTATGTTTATTCAGTACTTACTCCTAGATGTCAATTGGGGGGGGTGGGGCGTGGGGGGGGGAGACTAAAATCAACCATGAAAGGAATACAGTTTATCAGCATATCTTGTCTAATGTGCATTGTTCCAGTTCTTTCAGCAATAAATAAATAAAAAGTCTTAAAAACAATACAATATGGCACATTCATTTTCATTGTATGAGCCATGATTACCGCAGATGTCTAATCAGCCAATCATATGGCAGAAATTCAATCGATTTAGGCATGTAGACATGTTGAGAATGAGTAATATTTAAAATTATTATTTACAAAAGAAAATTTTATAGTATACATTAGCAAACAGTTTAGCTTATTAAAATTAGCTATTGTAAAGAAATAGAATTAAGTTATCAAATCTCAATTTTTCTCACTGTATAACTCACACATTCTGAATAAACAGCATTGAATTAATTTAGATTTTTTATAATGAAAGCATTCGATTGCTTTCCTAACGTTTTATAAAATTAGTAGGATAAAAAAAATTAAAGGATAAAATTAGTTTTGTTTGGAAATAAAAAAAAAAACATAAAGATGGAAAACTTTAGCTGTTATTATTATTAATTATGTTTATGTCTGTTCAAACACGCACCCAATACCCAGTGTCCACTTTTACTACGCTTCAAATCGCATGTACAGAATCTGTTTGGGAAACAGCATCTATTTAACACTATGGAGCGCGTCAGCTGACAGTCACGCACCGCTTTATGACTGTTTTGAGGATTGTATAGGAGGAGCAACGGCACCTGTAATGAAAAGGAAAGGGAATCCCGCCGTTTTTATATTTATTTTAAAGTGTTTCATGCCTAAATAAAACGAAAGCACAGAACTGACTCACATTTAAGAGAAAGGGGCGGCCCCTGGTGGTTTGGCGGTATGGGTTGCGTATAGGGAGGATCGGCTCTTTAATGTTTACTGCCACCCTTCAGAGAAAGACTAAAAATACGGGAGAAATACAGGAAAATAACTTTACGGGATGATAGCGGAATAGAACTGTAAAATACAGGAGAATCCCGGGAAAAACGGGAGGGTTGACAGGTACGGCAAAAGCAGCATGCAGGCGTTTGCCTTTCACACCGACTGCGTCTGCAGCGTGTAGCTCATCGTCAGCTGCTGCACAGATCACTCTATCTGTGTCTATTCTATCGAGTTATCTATCCATCTATAAATACACATTTTTTTTTACCTTTCATCTGCACCAAGGCCCGCAGTAACTTCCTCCTATGCCGTTTCCTTAACCTGCAGGTCTTTATTTGACAAATTATACACAGTAGATCCTAAAATATGCTTCTCACGCTCTGAGGAACGTCATTCATGTCTTTTAAAGTGCACTCGGTCAGAAGACAAATCGCCTGTGATATCATGCCATTTTGTATTTGATTGTCAGCATAATGTAGGCCTATAGTTATATTATTATTCATGCAGTATAGTTATAATATTTATACATGATCAAACTAGTGTGCAACTTAAGCAAAACTAATACTAAATTGTTTTAAATTTGGCAGTTCATTGAATATATAAAGATCAGTGGATATTATCGATGCATTTATTAGGTAAAATTGCTACTCATTCAATGTGTTTTTGTTCATTATGAATGCACTGTCACTTTAATTGAGCGTGAGCAGCGCGACAAAAATAGACCCATCGTTGAAACTATCACGGTACTGCTGCTTTAGCGACACTCGCACCTCGCGCTGACACGCTGCTTTCTGTGTGCAATATGAAAGCTCTGATCTGTTATGTCATACACACATCATAATGTATTAAGCTGGGGTTAAGCTTGTCTGATGGCGACACAACTTGGCTGATTGGGTGAGCTGTCTTTTTTTATTCCACGTAAAAAGAAAAGATAGAGAAAGAAATTTGAAAACAATACTGAACATTCTGCACAAGGAAAATACTATTTCAAGCACAATGCAAGTTTGATAGTTCCCTCCTCACTGTAAAACCAAGTTGAGACAAAGTGTACGTGTCTGTATGCAGTGATGAGTCATTTTATGTCCATTTGCATTAGACAAATATTATTGTGGTATTATTGATCTTATCAGTGAAGAAATGAGTATTACATTTTACAAAATATTCAAAACTCTGCAGATAGAATACTCACTCATATTAAACGCTCTGCTCACATAACCCCAATCTATGACCCCCATAGGCGAGTTTGAAAGTGCCTCCTGCTGTCGTTGGCCACTGACGCACAGTAAACAATTTGTGGCTGGCATTTTCAAAATAAAAGCCTCACATACGTAGTAAGTGAAATATACGCTTAAAATAACTAAGGGAGGAAAATGACCACTGTTGTCTCACTAAAAAACACTATCAAACGCAGCCTGAGGCATGCATATTAATGATCTCAGAGCTGCATCTGAGTCGTGTTCTCTTGATGATGCTCGTCAAGTCCGGATGAATGACCTAAAGTAGGCATACATGCAAATATGGAGGGCATGGCCTGTGAGTCTCATCAGTTTGTTTGGTCTTTTGATTGGCCCGTTGTCCATTGAGGTTTTGCACTCGTGGATTTTACATGAGAACGAGCAAACAGTGGTGTCTGAGGCTCACAGTATGCCCATTTCCATATACTGATCTTTTATTATGACTTGGTATACCCAGATTTTCATTATAGGGCACCTTTAATCAGCCTTTCATAAAAGCAAAAACAAAGAAAAACAACAAAAAAAGCAGTGTGTTTTTTTTTTTTTTATTAATATTTGCTTATTTTTTTCCTTTCATGATTTTGTTTTTGTTTTGTTTGTATGTATGTATGTATTCCCAGTTAGTGTATTTTTTTTGCATACTCTAAAAAAAAAAGAAAGAAAAAAAAGAAATAGGTCATCACACTGATATGAAACCCCGCCCCCCACTCAATATTCAGTTTCAGAAAAAAAATAAATTAATAAAAAAAATAAAAATATATATATTTTTATTTTATATTTGTTAAAACACATTGAATTAAATTATAAGAAATCATATATTAAATCATGAATCATAATTAAAATAACAAATATAACACAATTGCAGAGTTTGCACAAATGTATTAATGCAACGGTGACTGTAAAAAAAATTTGCATACTTATTCATCTGTTTGAAAAATATTTTCTTGTTTGTTTGTTTTTTCATAAAATTGTAAATGTTTGTTCATTTAATTGTTTGTTTAGAATTTTGTTTGTTTGCCAAAACCGTATGGGATAAAAAAAATAAACGGACTATATTTGGCAAAAAAAAGAAAAGAAGCAAAAACAAAAAAAGGGGGCAGGGCTTAATCTTGCCCATGACGAATTGATTGAATAATTTGAATCACAGTTAAATTGACTGAATAATAGTTTGGTCCCGATAAAACACCAACCAGAGCAGAGATTTCATCGAAGTCGGAGGGAAAAAAGAGCTCTCTCACCTTCAGCTCTCTCACCTTCTCTTTCTTCCAGTGAGCGAGCAGCTCTTCTTTCTCTCTGCGGCTGATATGATACGGGTCTCCGGCCTGAAAGGTCTCTCTCTGTACAGGTCGCCTCCTCAGACTGATGTCCCAGCCCTGCCGGCCCCTGTGACGGGCGCCGTCACTCTACAAGACAACACAGGTCACCTTTACTTAGTTTCACAGAATGAAAAAGGAAAATACAAGAAAAAAGAATCAAGTTCAAAACAGAATCTATAAAGTTCCTCAATTAGTAAACAAGCAATACATACAAAAATATAGACAATAGTGTTATTAAAGATGACCTGCTGTGGAAAAATCACTTTTTTTAAGAGGCTTGAACACAGTTGTGTGGCAAAAGTCTGTGAATATAAGCAGCTTCTAATGGTAAAAATGAATTAATTTTATTTTTTTAATCACATTTCATAAAACAGTCTGAAGAAACACATACAAAGAGAGAATGTCAATCAGAGGGGGAAAGCCCCGCCCATTAGTGACTATCTCTCCCTCATTAGCATAGGACACTAGTCTTGTTTTTGAATTTGCCACTATGCTGAAACACAGGCATTTGTAGCTCCGCCCTCTTTTAAAAAGAGCTCAATCTCATTTGAATTTAAAGCGACAGTCACCAAAACGGCACAAATCCTAAAAGGGTCAAAGAGTTATAAAACATTATTTGTGTAGTATTTTGAGCTGAGATTTCACATAAATCCTCCAGGGACGTCAGATACTTATTTTACATCTTGTATAAAGGAGCATAGTAGGCCCCCTTTAAGTCTAGGTTAATAGCAGTGTCAATATTCATCACCACATAATTTCTGTGCAGTCAATGCAGTAGTGATTCTGCAGATGTGGGATCTGATTGTGTGCGCTCGGTGTCGGTGACTTTTGGCAGCATATGTATTTACTGTTATTACTTTCCATTACAGGAACAAACGGGCAAGCTACTAGCACTAAAACCACACACAGCTAAACCCACACACACACACACACACACACACACACAATACGTTGAAGACAAACTTTAAGTCCTTCTGTGAATTTGTAATTAGGAGAAAGTTTTATTTATTTTAGTTTGGCTGGAATAAAAAATACTTTTTCAAATTAAAAAAATGTTAAGGGATCAATATTATTAGCCCCGTTTAAGAATGATTTTCACAGAACAAACCCCTGCTGTACAATGACTTGCTAAATTAATTTGCCTAGTTAACCTAAATAAGCCTTTAAATCACACTTTAGGTTGAATAGAAGTATCTTGCAAAACAATTACTGAAATATTGTCATCATGGCAGAGACGAAAGAAAGCAGTTTTAAAAATATTCCCTTTATTAATCAGTACTTAGGAATATTTGAAAAAGAATGCAAATTTCAGGAGGACTGATGATTTTGCCTTCAACTATATGTATGTATGCATGCACAGATAAAGAATGTGCATAATACAACACACACTTTAGCACTGGTGCAGTGGGGTGGGGGAGATCTTTTAGTTCAAGGACATTCATTTTCCTTTGGCTTAGTTCCTTTTTTTAATCCGCGGTCGCCACAGCAGAATGAACCATCAACTATTCCTATATGTTTTACACAGCGGATGCCCTTCCGGCCACAACGCAATACTGAGAAACATCCAAAACACTCTCTTATTTACACACCCACACACACACACACACACACACTTTTATGCTACGGTCAATTTAATTTCTTCAATTCACATATAGCACATGTCTGTGGGGAAACCAGAGCACCCAGAGGAAACCCCCACACCAACAGAAGAACATGCAAACTTTACGTAAATTTTTTATTGCGGAAAAACAAACACTATTTCAGTACAAATAGTTACATTATCTTTGTTGTTGCTTTTTTTTTTTTTACAAAAGAGAAGAGAGAAAAAAATAAATAATATATATATTTTTAAAAATACAAAAAAATAAAAATAAATAATAACAATAATAATAATAAAAATAAATAATAATGATAATATAAATAAATAAATAATAATAATAATGGGGAAAAAAATGAGAACGAGTAATAAACACAGAAGGAACATAGAAACGTTATCTCACTAACAACTAGCAGCTAAATGTGTTTGGAAATATTCAAAGGCTTTTATTTTCATAAACAGCGCAGATGTGAATGCGTCTGAATGTTCTGATTGGCTGGAGTAAACGTCTCAAGTCAGAGCGTTCTAATTGTGAACGCGCTCTTTCTGGCAATTTTTCTTCTGCATTTACACGGAGCAGCATTCTGGCAAATTACCGGTAATGTTACAAAGTCTCTTTCCGGAAAATTGCCAGAACAGAATTACCTGTATTTTCTTTTTTTTTTTTTTTTCATTTAGTTTTTATTGCAGTTTTCAAATTTACATACAGATAGGGTTTTCCACAATGTATTCATAAAACAACCTAACATCAGATTTCTAAAGTTGTTGAAATAAATGAAATTATGAAATACACAAAATTTCCATTAATAAATATGGAGTTTACATTAATGCTTCAAAGACCTTATAAGTAACAAGAAAAACAATATATTCATACTTGTTTTGTATATCATCAAAAAAGAAACAGATCAAATTAATTTGTTGCCTTTCAGTTACAATTCAATTATGTACTTTTATTGTGGTGCACCCAGCCTATCTTTTTCTGCCCTTTTTTTTTTTAAACCTAAACTATGTACATGATAAACTGTGAGGATGGTATTTTTAGGATCTTAAATGTAAAATGTATTATCCAATTAAAAAAAAAATAGGTATTGTTGTTCCAACTATCTTTCTGTTTTTTTTTTTTTTTTTTTCCCATTACTAAAAATAACCCACAAAATAATATTCACATACTGTGACAATACCTATTTATTCTATAATAAATCTGGTCTTAATGGAAGAATATACTCTACCCATTTTCTCCATGTCTCATTAAACTCCTCAGTCTGCAAGCGACGGTTCATTGTTAGTCTCTCCATCTTATTGATTTCATAAATTATGTCAAACCAGTCACTAATTTGAGGTATTTCAGGCTGTATCCATTTCCTGGTTATGGCTTTTTTACAGGCTACCAACAACATTTTCAGCAGTTTTTTGTCAGATTTTTCTTCTAACATAGGATTTTTTAGGCCCAAGTATAGAGTTGAGAAAGAAAAATCGATGGGGATATGGAATATATTTTCTAGACATTTGTGAGTTTCTTGCCAAAATGCCTGGATTTTTGGACATTTCCAGAAGATATGTGAATGATTCGCTTCATTTGATCCACATTGTCTCCAGCAGACTGCCTTTTTGTTTAAGTATCTCTTCTGCTCAGGGGTAATGAAAAAGCGAGTGATGTTTTTCCAACCAAATTCCCTCCAGACTGAGGAGGATGTTGTTTTCCATTGTGTTTTAAAAATTATTTTCCACTCTTCCTCAGTGATTTCAATATTGCATTCTTTTTCCCATTTATTTTTTATGTAATATGTGTTCTCTAATTTATTGTCTAGTAGATTTCTATATAATTTAGTAATTATTTTGGTCATGGTAGCTCCTTTATAAGCTGACATAAATAATGTAAGAAGACTATTATTTTTGTTTTCATCGCCGTTTCTAATGTTTTTAATTTTGTGTCTTATCTGTAAAAATCTATGAAAGTCATGATCACTCAGTGAATGTTCGTTTTTGAAAGTTTCAAAATCCTTAACACTTCCATTATGTAAAAAAGTGCAGTATGCTGTAAGTCCTTGCTTATTCCAAACTTTAAAACTAGTGTCAATTTTGTTTGGGGCAAATGTGGAGTCAAAAGCTGGCCATCTCAGTATTGATACTGATTCTGTTAAATTACATTTTTTTAGTATTTCTTGCCAAGTTTTTAATGAATTGTTTGTCCAAATGTTAATTTCTTTTTCATAGGTTTTCACCAAATTGTCATCAGCCATTATGGCTTGAATTGGGGGTATAATTGGGGTGGCATTTTCTATTTCCTTCCACCTGGCCTTAAAATTAGGGTTGCATAAACACAGTAATGGTCGTAATTGGGCCGCTTGGTAATACTTCTCCAAACATGGCAATGAAAATCCTCCTTCGTCTTTCTGTAATTGTAATGTTTTAAATTTAATTCTTGATTTTTTCCCTTGCCATATAAAACGTGAAAACAATCTATCCCATTCTGCAAAATGCTGTTTACTTATTTCTATAGGTAGTGTCTGGAATAGATATAAAAATCGTGGAAGTATCGTCATTTTAATTGATTCTATTCTAGAATGTAATCCTAGGCATGGTAGTAGGTTCCATCTAATTAAATCTGCCTTTATGTTTGAATACAGTGGTTTATAATTTAAATCAAACAAATAAGTTAAAGAATTACCTGTATTTTCAAAAAGAGTCTGTTCACACATAATCCCTTTCCGGGAAAATTGCCGGTTATTCTCCAGAAGGTCTGTATGTGTGAAAGGGGCTAGTGTCTCATTCAGTCTGAAGTGCTGCATACTGCAGGCTTCACTATTCCAAGTGTAAATTGAATAAAATATTTCCAGAAGTGTGACAAATGTCAATTTTTAGATTCCAACCCATCTCATTCCTCTCATGTGTCCCAAACTACAGAGTTTCTGGAACAAAATATTCCAAGTTTTTTCATATACATTAGACATTCCGATTGAACCTTTATTAAAAATTACACCATTATTAGTTTCCAAAGAATTTCTGAGACTTGCACAAGTTCAACAACAGTTTGTTTCAAATGGGTTGATTGTATCCTTTTGTTCTGGAAGAAAAAAGAAGTTCCGACTCTTAAAATATGGTTGACAGAGTTAACGGGTACATTACATCTGGGAAAAAAATCAAGTAGCCTAATAGACAGGATTTTGTTATTTGAAAAAAATGGTCCTCTTTTATTTTACAGTTTTAAAGTAAGTTTTACGTTTGTATCTATAAAAAAAAAAGTGTATTTACAAGTGAATGTCTGCTAAATTTCTAATAATACAAATATTTTAAACCACAAAAAAAAAAAAAACATTGAATAAAAGACACTCACCTGCCAAAACAGCATCTGGTTCTAAAGTCACTAATTTCTATGCATTCAAATAGACTCAAACTCAAACATACAGTGTTTGTATTCCTCCAGAAGAATGAAATAACTGAGCTGTGCTTTGCTTTTTATCTCAGAGCATCAAACAGATTCTACTTCTGCTTTGCAAATTTAATGCAAGTGTTCACCACAGTTTAATCGCACCTTCTAAAAGCACCATCTAGACGGAATCTACAACCACAGATTTCCACTTAATTTGCAGCTCATCATTTAGTCTATCAATATACTTGTGAAAAAAAATATCTATAGTATATATTTACACACAGAGAGAAAGAGTGTCGAGAATTAAAAGCCCTTTTCACATAGTGATACCAGTAAATATAAATTTCTAGAACGACTTTACCAGTTAATTTTTTTTTAAATGAATAAATAAATAAATAAATAAATCTCTGTTCACACAGACAAGGACATTCCGGGGTAAAGTCTAGATCAGATATGCGGCCAGCCAGAAGTGCACATCAATATAGCAGCATTTTTTATGACACTGTATAACAATAATTAATATTATTATTAATATTATACAGTATGTGACTGGGCGCCACGGTGGCGCGTGAGTAGCACGTTCGCCTCACAGCAAGAAGGTCGCTGGTTCGATCCCCGGTTGGGGCAGGTCCCGGTTGGGCCAGTTGGCATTTCTGTGTGGAGTTTGCATGTTCTCCCCGTGGTTGCGTGGGTTTCCTCCGGGTGCTCCGGTTTCCCCCACAGTCCAAAGACATGCGGTACAGGTGAATTGGGTAAGCTAAATTGTCCATAGTGTATGTGTGTGAATGAGAGTGTATGAATGTGTTTCCCAGAGATGGGTTGTGGCTGGAAGGGCATCCGCTGCGTAAAACAAATGCCGGATAAGTTGGCGGTTCATTCCGCTGTGGCGACCCCGGATTAATAAAGGGACTAAGCCGAAAAGAAAATGAATGAATGAATGAGTATGTGACTGTAGGGTTTAGGGTTGGGGGTAGGCAATAAAAAATACTATTTATTGGGTAATAAAGTAACATCCAGACACACTCATACACTATAGACAATTTAGCTTACCCAATTCACCTGCTGTTGCTTTATTTACTGAGTGAGTCTAACTGGATCTGCATTGAGTTTTTATTTTCTCTTTGCATTTTCAGCTCCCATGCTCTCAAAATCTGTCCACATAAATGTGCAAATGATTTTTATTACAGAATTCTGCACAAAAATAGAAAACATTAAACTCGTATGTCTTTAATACATCTGCTTTAAACTTCAACCATCAAAATCAGAGCTCTTCTCAAGGCTTAGCGCAGAATGAGATTCCTGAGACATGCACACAACGACACTTTGCAAAAGCAAAAGTCCACACCTCTCTGTGCCACTTAAATGTGGTCGCAGCACATTGAAAACGAGAAACATATCTCATCATCCTTCTAAGAAAAAAGGGAGGCTACTAATTTCAAAAGAATGAACATCGCTGCTAAAATCTAACCTCGCAGAAGCCGTTTTCAACACTCTAAAGTTAACAGTGAATTCAGTTTGTACATTTGTATATTTTCTTTATGTTTAGATAATCGTCTGCTAGCACAAACAATCTGAAATAGAACGTGCAGCTAGTTTTTTTTAATAATCTGTTTAAAGTGTATTTATGTGTCAAAGAAATGCTTCATTTCACTTCAGTTTATTTGTAAAGCCTGGTTTATTCTTGACGCATCCGCTAGTTTGTGGTGAATGTGACGTCATTGGTGTGTTTGTGAAGGTTCGCTTTGGTTGCACGTGACATGATTTCAGCTGGCGGAGCGCACAAAAAGACTCGAGCGAACAGTTCGAGCGGCGCCGCGTATCATTTGAGTTGAATATTAATCACTTTGAAGAGATTTCGTCTGAAACAGGTCCGACTGTACAGACACCTTTATGATTCGTTCATGCGTAATCATAGGGAGAACCAGATGGACAAGAATTCTTGGCTAGAAATTGCAACACCCCTGGAAAAGGAAGAAAGTTTTTGTAAAATTTTGGGAAAAACCCGAGGGAAATGTTTGCCATTATCATATGTTTTCCATTCATCTGAATGGCCACTGTTAGCTAAGCTATCTGTAAAATTATAATATGTATATGTGGGCATCAGAGTAAACTGTGTTTTCTACTCAATGGGGTGAAATATACCGGTTTACAATAGAATCCTAATTCTCTATTTTTGTCATGTAGCAGGACTTTGGATTTCAAGCAGCAGAAAACTCCAATAAAGATGTTCAAGCACTTCCATTGAGCAAAACAACAATTGTAAGACTTTTTTGTTGCATATGCACTGGAATTATTTCACAAAATGTACTTCTTGTGCTCTAATAAAACATTCATACTATATGTTTCTGCCTATTATTTTACAATTTAAAAATAAGTGGTAAGTGAAAAGACTAAAATAATTGTTAGAAACGTGTGGTCATTAGACTGCCTCTCCACAAACAAGGAGCAGGAGAAAATCACAAGACATAGTCTCAGAAAAATAATTCCAGAAATTTCATTTTGCTTAATATTGGCATCAAATTCAAAACTTGTACTCAGAAGATGTATGGCTTTTGACCTATTTCTTTTCTGTGTTGCTTCAGGAATAATTTCATATATTTGTTTATGAAATGTTAAATGTTTAGTGCATTGCATTTTTTTGTACACTACTTATGCATCGATTAACTTTTTTTTAATTTTGAGCATTATAAACTCTAGATGGTGGATAATAAAGCCCAGAGTGTCTTCTTTCCAAAGATACATGAACTGTGAATGTAGACCAAATCATTCAGCATCTGTTAATGTTTTAGTTTGGGATGGTAAGTTTTCAGAAAATGCCACTAACGGTGAGGGAAAGGAGGACACTGATATAGTCTCGGAAAACATTTTACAGAAATCTTATTGTGCATGCTATTTTAATCAAATTTGAAATATAAACTCATGAAACACTTGGCTTTCATGTCATATTTTTTCTAGGACATTACATTAATGTTTTCCTGTGTTTGTATATGGAAAAACAAATATTGAACACAACACAATTTTTTTTCCCTCATGTTTCATAATGTATAACTTTTTATGTTTTTGAGCATGACATTTCTCCTTTTAGCACAGTAAAGCCCAAAGTGTCCTCTTTCCAATGATACCTAGTTTGTTTTTGTAGCTTAGTGGAGACAGAAACTATTACTATTTAAAGTTAGGTAGGTGTAAATCCCCAAAAGTGAGTGCTGGCTAACTTAATACTGAATACTGAAAACTAATACTCCATGATAAACCAGTATAATCTGATTTCTTTGCAGAAGACATGGAGTAAGAACTTAAAATACGACATTGACAAAGATGTCTGGGATGATATTATCAGACTACCCTTGAATATTTCAGTCTGCAACAGATATAAAGAAATGCAATTTAATATTGTACATAGGAAAAATAAATAAATAACTAACACTGTTTCACCTCAATGTCCAAAATGCAGTCATAGTATCGGCACATTCTTTCATTGTCTTTGAGAATGTCCTTTGACTGCTGATTTCTGGAATGGTGTTTGTGACGAACTGTCCATAATACATGAACAGAAGGTTACAACCAAGCATTAATGTGCTTACTAGGTGCTTACCCCCGCTCCTTTTTTCATACATGATTAATAGTAATTAATCATGTCAATAGATTAATAGTCAATAGATTAAAAATAGAGTGTTTGGACTCTCAGTAGTGAACACTAAACCACAATGAACTGAACTAAACTGAACTCCAACACTAAAAACTGAACTGACACTGTTTCAATTTACTATAACCTTCAATGTGAAGCTGCTTTGGCACAATCTACATTGTAAAAGCGCTATACAAATAAAGGTGAATTGAATAGATTATTTAATTACAGAAATATGTTTTCTCTCCATTCATTTTGAATTTTACACGATTTAATATTTACAAAAACTATAATTAAGGAACAAATTATTTATTTTATAACTGAAAAGTAATATTTGAACCTATGGTATTACAACATACTGATGCCCTGTTTTTCTAGGCTTTACTAGAGATAATGGTCAGGAATGTTGGACCACTATAGCCTTAGCACAGTGGTTCTAATGCTTTTTTCACCAAGTACCACCTCAGAAAAAAATGGTCTCTCCAAGTACCACCATAATAACCGGTATTGAAGTAAAGTAGCATAGTTGGGCTAATTAAGCAGCTACAGCACTGCACAGTTCAAAAACAAGGCAGATTAATTCTTCTAATTAACAATATTCATCATTGT
Organism: Danio albolineatus; assembly: GCA_903798035.1. Lineage (NCBI taxonomy): Eukaryota > Metazoa > Chordata > Actinopteri > Cypriniformes > Danionidae > Danio > Danio albolineatus. Next base: position 209,536 of record CAIGQQ010029546.1, read on the forward strand.
CAGCCACTTAAATAAAAGGTTTAGCCTATTAAAATCAATTTACTGATCACATCGGTGTTATCATAACGTTAACAGTGTTATCAAAGGGTTAAAAGTGTGTTTATTTTTTTTACTTCATTTTAATTCAGAGAGCTTATGTACTACTAGTGGTACGTGTAGCACAGGTTGAGAACCACTGCCTTAGCATATAAGTAGAGGACACAAACTAGCCAGACAGTAATGTGTGAATTATGGAGTGGGCAAACAACAACAACAACAAAAAAAAAAGTAAGAGTACTTTTTTGCTTTTAATCTTTCCATAATAAAAATATATATGTAGAGTAACCCATGTTATTTTGTCATTCATGTTTGAACAGACTTTAATAGGTGAAACTGTCCGAGACGAACAAAAGCAAGTGATGCATCAAAGTTTGAATTAAAAAAAAAATCTTGAATGGTTAAACAACCATTATAATCACTAAAATAATTTACAAAAAGAATAAAATACTGATTAGTTTAAGACTCTTGAATGATATTAATGATATGATGTAGTTCCGGAAACTTCCTACTTCTCTGTTTATCCGTCTGATTTTACGATGAGTTTCTGACCGCCCCCTGTCATTTCAAAGAATATCACTATGGCAAACGCTTCGAGTATAAAAGCCTCGTGCGTTCCGTGAGGTGCACACGCAGTCAGCGGAGGTCATTAACACAACAGATATCCATACAGCAGTGGATATTAACCTGTATCCTGTCACATTTGCTTGCAAAAGGAGTGCAAAGCTCAACGCGGGTGCTGTGTGTGTGTGTGTGTGTGTGTGTGTGTAAACTTTGTAACGACATTGTGTGTGACTCATCGTTGCAACTCCACAACAAACACATCAAATGTATTTTCAGTCTTTCTCTGAAGGGCGGCAATAAACATTAAAGAGCCGATCCTCCCTATACGCAACCCATACCGCCGAACCACCGGGGGCTGCCCCTTGCTCTTAAATGTGAGTCGATTCTGTGCTTTCGGTTTATATAGGCACGAAACACTTTGAAATAAATATAAAGACAGCAGGATTCCTTTTCCTTTTCATTACAGGTGCCGTCGCTCCTATGCAATCCTCAAAACAGTCATAAAGCAGTGCGTGACTGTCAGCTGACGTGCTCCATAGTGATAAATAGACGCTGTTTGACTAATGGATTCTGTACATGCGATTTGAAGCAAAGTGAAATTGGATACTGGGTTTTGGGTGCGTGTTTGAACAGACATATACACATAATTAATAATAATAATAACATCTAAAGATGTCGATCTTGATGTTTTTTTTTTTTCAAACACAACTAATTTTGTCCTAAATGAGCATAAAACGTTAGGAAAGCAATCGAATACTTTCATTATAAAAAATCTAAATTCATTCGTTGCTCTTTATTCAGAATATGTGAGTTATACAGTGAGAAAAGGATTATTGAGATTTGATAACTTGATTCTATTTCTTCATAATAGCTAATTTTAAGAAGCTAAACTGTAATTGTTTGCTGTTATGTTGTATATTATGTATATAAGTTGTTTCTTAAAATTATTTTTTGTTAAGAAAATAAGTTACGTCATTATTTGTGAATTTATTTTGTTATTTGGTTTGGGACTTTTATTTTGAAATCTCGGCGGATGTATGTAAAGGCTGACTGCAGGTAAGGTTCTTACTTCCTGTTAGCAAGCGATCGGCAAACCATGAACTGTTTGCATGTGCCCGTCAATGGATATATTGACTGCAAAGGACTTGAACAAGAAACTTAAGGAGCATTCAAGACAATTTTTTTCACATAGCATGCAGCCAACGAAGTATTTTGTTTTATATTTGTATTTTGTGTTTGAAGTTTCTATGGTTTGTTTGTTTACGTATTAGGCATGGGACGATAACCGTTTTCAAGGTATACTGCGGTTTGGAAAAGTCAAGGTTTTCATACCGCCAAACTTTCTGCTATACCGTTCCTAAGGTATGTGTATGATTTTTTTTTCTTTTTTTTTTTTCTTTTAGGTGTAAATTGGAAAGACGTCTGTGTTTTTGAAACAAATGAAGACAGCAGAAGTCAATGATTCACTTGAATGATTTAGCCTGACATGTTTACTGCCCTAAAATATTTTAAACGTTTCTCAAAATAAAATACTTTGTGTTCAAAGTGGGAAAAGGTTTTGTTTTTTATCCAGACATTTAAACAGAATATATTTTAGAGCAGTAAACACAATACCGTCATACCGTGAAATCGTGATATTTTCATCCAAGGTTATCATACCGTCAGAATCTTATACCGGGCCCATGCCTATTACGGATGTTTTGTTTTGTATGAAGTTTATTTGTTTTGTATTTATTGTTTAGTTTTCACGGTGGATATGGGGAAAAAGCCATCAAATAAACCAGTATCATGGAAACCACTTGTGCCAGTGTATGCTTGAGGGAAATTACATAAACTGTTTGCTGATGTATACTATTTATTTTTTCTTTTGTAAAAAATAATAATATAAAAATATTACTGATCGTTTAACAGTTTATTTACAATGAAAGAAGAACATATTTAATAAGGGGTATTTCTTTTTTTATGAATAAAATGAATAATATGACTTATTATGGTGGGCGTATACCTTCTTTTCACATCCCAATGTTGACTGGTATGCTGTTAACGGGTTCGGGCTTTTAAACAGCTGTCAATCAAAATGTACTTGTCAGGCTCGGGCCCTGTCAGGCCTAACTTTTTTGGCCCGATTACAGCTCTAATAAGCGTACAATCAGTGTAATCTGAAACAAGTGTAGTAGGGAAACGTACTTCTCAAAGTGTATTATTCTAACTGTTTGAAAATGCTGTATTTCGATTCATTTAAGATTATTTTAACACTGTATTGAGTGTTTTTGCTCACCTCTCCTCTGCTGGTGTCGCTGCTGGTGTCGTCCTCTTCTACGTCTGAAAGACAAAACACAGATCATTTAGATCAGGGGTCTCAAACTCAAACTGGCAGGGGGCCGTTTCAGTGACCATTTCAACATTCAAGCACAAGAACAAAGTGGAAACCTGACATAATCGATGCATCTTAGGACAACAGACATGACGTTCATTTTTCAAGCATTACCCGTCACCAGCGCTAATGCAAATCAGCACGTTTATCGTGTCAATATATCTGTGGTGTACGGCCGAGCGTTAGACACACACTTAGTCATTCTTCTACAGTATATGCAGTCAAAACTGAAGCTCTTTGTTTCGTGTTGTACATATTGAAGGGGGAGTTTAAACTGCTATGAAAATACTCCAAATAATGGTCACACTTTATTTTGATGGTCCGTTAGTTGAATTTCAGTTACATTGCAACTTTAATTAGATTATAAGTAGATTGTTAGGTTGGGGGTAGGGGTAGTGTAAGTTGACATGTACATGCAAAGTATCTTATAGTCAGTTAAATGTCAGTATCAGCAGATATTAAGTAGACAGTCTACTAATACTCAAACAGATCATCGAAATAAAGTGTTACCCAAATAATAGGCGTAATGATTATTACTCCGTCCCAACCAATTGTACTGTCCCAATAGCATAAGAACAGCAGAAAGCAGTTTGGGTAACTTTAGTGACTTTACTGTCAAATGTTCTTCTCAATATCTTTATTTTTTATAAAACTACAACAAAAAGGAGAAAAGTATGTGCATATTCACATTTCTTTAACAAATTTTATTCAGCCAGCAGGACAACTTTACTAATGTACATCGTAAATCTATGTAATGACGTCTATGGAATTGATCATAGTTGTGACACCACCAGTGTAATGTGTGAGCCATAATGTCAAAAAAGCTCAACAAAGGCTGTACTTTCTTCGTCAGCTGAAGGCGTTCAACCTCCCAAAGGAGCTTCTGAAACAGTTCTACACTTCCATCATTGAATCAGTCATCTGCACTTCAATAACTGTCTGGTTTAGCTCAGCTGACCAAATCTGACCTTCGAAGACTACGTCGAATAGTTCGGACTGCTGAGCGAATCATTGGTACAACCCTCCCTACGCTCCAAGAACTGTACTTATGCAGAGCGAGCAGAAGGGCTGCCAAAATCACTCTGGACCCCTCACACCCAGCACACTGCCTCTTTGAACTGTTACCTTCTGGTCGACGCTACAGAGCACTGCGCACCAGAACAGCCCCACACAGAAGCAGTTTCTTCCCTCAGGCAATCCACCTCATGAACACTTGATGATAATAATCGTGGAACCAACATCACTACTTGCAATACACTTTTATACACACATACACTTATTTAACAACACACTTTACATGCCAATTTGCACATAACAGCTGCACATATAACGTTGTATATAGTAATACACCTGTACATACACTTGTCAATTTGTGTATTTGCATTTAACACTTAATTCTATTTTTAAAATATATTTATTATCTGTTTTTTGTCCTGTCTCTGTAATTCTGTTGCACTGTAGAAGCTCTGTCACCAAAACAAATTCCTTGTATGTGTGAACATACCTGGCAATAAAGCTATTTCTGATTTCTGATTTTCTATTTATGCGTGTGCATCACATAAACATCATAAATATACACCGTACACACACACACACACACACACATATATATAATAGCAAAACAAACTATTATTTTAGATGCAATTAATCACGATTAATATTTGCCCAGCACTAATTATTATGCATTATGCAAGTATATTCAGTCACAGT
>CAIGQQ010029546.1:291444-302125 GCA_903798035.1 Danio albolineatus
ATATATATATATATATATATATATATATATATATATATATATATATACACACACACACACACACACCACATAACTCTCTATTAGCTTATTTTTATATCATATAAATGACACAATGCAAAAAGAAGTAAAGATTGCAAAAACCGGTCCAGTTATATTAATGCTTTCTTCTTTTTAACTTTTGACTTCATTAAACTCATCAGTTTGTATTTGTGTGTGTTTAAAAATCCCCTCTTCATGCGTTTTTCAGAGTTTTCGGCTTCCCTGTCCATTACACTGATGTGTCCAACATGAGCCGTCTCGCCAGACAGAGGCTGCTGGGAAGGTCGTGGAGCGTCCCCGTGATAAGGCACCTCTTCGCTCCACTAAAAGAGTACTTTGCCTGTTAATGAAGCCCCGCCCCTGTCAGTGCACGACAACATCATCAAGTCCAGCTTTCCTGTGTTTTTTATTGTTGCTCAGGCCTCTAAATGGCTGGTGCTATCTTAATGTTACGCCCCATTCACACGAGGCTTAAGCGTCAACGCTTGACAGAGGGCGTGCCTAAAGTTGGGGCTGACGTGATCGTCATAGCAGCGTCTAGAGCCCTGCATGGGCCTTAAATCTAAGCCTGAGCCTGGCCCTGGCCCGAGACGCACACGCTGTAGCCCGGCCCTTGTCGGAAAGCTTATCAAAATCTTTGGTCCGACCCAAAGCCCTTTTTTTTCCGCCAAACATCTTAGCCTATACAGCCATTAAAATAGACCAGATTTGTATTTAAAAGAGAACTGATATTTTTCATTTCCTTTTTTTATCAGAATGATTTAGAGAAATGATTGGAGTTTTTTTTGTTTGTGGCTCATCATTTAAAGTTGTCACTATTTGAAAAGTTGACCAGACCTTTCCTCTTGCGTTTTTCACAGTTTCACGTGGTAAGAAATCTCTATACGCAGGCTTTAGATGTCATTAAACTTTTTTTTATAAAGCAGGCCCGAAGCCTGATATGCAAACTAGCTAAGACGTGAAAATAGGGCCGAAGACCGGCCCGAGGGGCACAAAAAAGTCGGGCCCGGACAGGCTCAGGCTCAAATGCAGGGCTCTAGCAGCGTCAGCCAATAAAATCAGTCGGCTGAAAACAATCGGCTACTGTCTGAGCTGGTGTATTTGCATACAGCGATCTGATTGGCTGACGCTTCCGTCAACGCTTGAGCAATGCCACTGAAGCGGCACCAACGGATCTACAATGCAGTTCGGCAATGCCTGACGTCACCCATTCAAAGTGAATGGGGAGTGTTGACGCTGACGCCCCGTGTGAATGGGGCGTTACCATTCAACCGCAAGACACTTCACATATTTATTTGAAAACAAACTTTTGTTGCTTTATCATCTCCCAAATAATTCAAAATTAGTAGAATTTCTTTTCTTTTTCAAATATTTCTCAAACGATGTTTAACAGAGCAAGGAATTTTTCACAGTATTCCCTATTATATTTTTCTCCTGGAGAAAGTCTGATTTGTTTTATTTCGGCTACAATAAAAGCAGTTTTATTTGGTTTAAAACCATCAATATTATTATTATATTCATATTTAATTGTCAACAGAACATTCCATCGTTATACAAGGACTTGCCTAATTACCCTAATTTGCCTAAGGCTGCATTTACAATGCATGGTTCAAGTGGCTCAATTCTGATTTTCTTTTTTTTTCCCCATGTGACGCATATCTGATATGGCCCATGTATGTCTAAGCAGGGAAAAAAATGACATGGATTCTGATTTACTCGAATCAGATTCAGGCCTTGTTCATATGTGGAAATTTATCCGATATGAATTAGATCCGGCGACACGGTGGCGCAGTAGGTAGTGCTATCGCCTCACAGCAAGAAGGTCGCTGGTTCGAGCCTCGGCTGGGTCAGTTGGCGTTTCTGTGTGGAGTTTGCATGTTCTCCTCCGGGTGCTCCGGTTTCCCCCACAGTCCAAAGATATGAGTTATAGGTGAATTGGGTAAGCTAAATTGCCCGTAGTGTATGTGTGTGAATGAGTGTGTATGGATGTTTCCCAGTAATGGGTTACTGCTGAAAGGGCATCCGCTGCATGAAACAAATGCTGGATAAGTTGGTGGTTCATTCCGCTGTGGTGACCCCGGATTAATAAGGGAACGAAGCCGAAAAGAAAATGAACGAATGAATGAATGAATGAATCAGATCCGTGTCTGCAGTGTAAGCAGGTAGATGGGATTTTCACCTGTCAATGCAAGTAGTGCATCATTAAAAAGCATAGGGAATGACTTCAGGTCTGAAGCTTTCATTTCAGAACAGACTTCAGCACAGTCCCAAACCTTAAATCTCATACACCAAGACTGATAAAGCGTTTGTATTGTCATGTAGCACAAGTATTTAAGCATGTTAACGAGAGAGAGAGAGAGCGAGAGCAATATCTGCTACGTAACCAATATAAACTAATGTAAAACTGATATAAAGTCACGCCATGGACATTACATTAAGATGCCTACTGGTTTAAAAGGGCCTAGATTAAAAGAAGATGGCCAAATGAGAAGTTTTCTGCCATAAACTACAGCAAAACAACTTTAAAAACGTCAAAAATATTGAAAAAAAAAAATTGAAACCCTGTGAACAGATTAAACACAGGAATGGAGAAAAGAGCGCTCTTTTATTATCAGCTGTCAGTCAGCGCCCGCTCTTTTTTTCCTGGTCATTGCGTCTTTGCAGTGTGCTGTGTAAATGCAGACAATCAGATACGAGTCACTTTTAAAAGATGATGTATGCAGATCGGTTACTGTCACAAAATCAGAATTGACCCTCATGATCTGCAGTGTAAATGCGGCCTAATGAACCTAGTTAAGCCTTTTAATGGAATACTAGTATCTTGAAAAATATCCAGTCAAATATTATGTGCTGTCATCATGACGAAGATTAGAAATGAGTTATTAAAACTATTACGTTTAAAAGTGTGTTAAAAATGTTCTCTGTTAAGCAGGTCTTGGGGAAAAACACCTTCAATTTTAATTTCTTACTCCTGACATATTATCATGTGATTAATTAAGCATTAGTTCCCATTATTACTGTAAGAAAAATCGAATAAATTGTGATTTGTTTTGTGAAAGTGTCAGATTAACATGCTGTTGTACACTATCCTGGTTAGAAAATGTAACTGTAACATCCACACAAATGTCACTTCCACACACACACGTTTCCTGTGAGAGAGAAGATGTGCTTGACGCAACAACAGTACACTGTTTACAGTTGATACACACTCTCGTCATACAGTACAGCTATACAACGATAACCGTTCACACACACGACTCTACTATGGTGCTCTTTTCTCTTCTTGTCTTTCAGTCTCTCAGCAATACAAACTCTCACAGTCCCGTATGATGCCTTTCTGATGGAGCCTAAATAGAGCACATACAGTGAGAAACACACACACACTCGTGCTGAGAGATGTGTTACACACTCATACACCTCAATGGACAGTTCATCCAAAAATCAACATTCTGATTAACATGTCTTCTGTGCAACTCAAAAAGAGATATTTTGAAGAATGCTGAAGCTCAACCATTTAGGCTCCCATTGACTTCCATAGTGTTTTTTGGGTTTCCTTACTATTGAAGTCAGTGGGTGTGGGTACGTTTACATGAACATCAGTAATTTAACGATTTAATATTCTGATCAAAATTAACATTCTGATTAACTTTGTCTTCTGTACAACTCAAAAAGAGATATCTTGAAGAATGTTGGAGCTGAACCATTTTGGCTTCCATTGACTTCCATAGGTTTTTTTTTTTGTTCGTTTCCCTACTACGTCAGGGGTGTGGGTACGTTTACATGGACATCAGTAATTTAATTATATTGTCTTATTGTGAAAGGACAATATTAAAGGGATGGTTCACCCCAAAATTTGATGTCATTATTTACTCACCCGTCACTTGTACCAGGCTTTTATGAGTTTCTATATTCTGTTGAATGCTGGAAACTAGTAGCCATTGACATAGTATTTTTTTTCTACTATAGATGTTAATGGTTACTGGTTTTCACATTCTTTAAAATATCTTCTTTTGTGCTCAACAGAAACAAAACTCAAAAAGCTTTGGAACCACTTTAGGCTGAGTAAATGTTATGTTTTGTTTGCGTTATATTCAACAAGTCGCTTTTCCATTCTAACGTGAAGCGATTCTCCTAAAGGTTGCACAAAAAAATAATTAAAACCCCAAGCACAAATTAGGTTTGTTTCTATTGAGATGTTAGAGCAGCTAACTGTAGTATTGGTAACCTAGCAACCAGCAGTAAACAAGACAAACATAATGGAATCATGTGGTCAGGGGAGTCACTAGAGGGGAGAGGTTGGGCCCATGCCATTTTGGCGTCCCCAAATATACTATTGTGGGCCCCAAATATCCGCGGCAACATCCCCTAATAACCCCCCCTCCCCCCACGCAACACCCGACCATGATACCGGACCACCAAACCCAACACCCGCACACCTTTGCTATGCTATACGTGCTAACAGAAAACACCATTGTTGTTCAAAGCTGTTTTGTGACTCCTGCTGCAAAATACAATGGAAATACCTTCTCGACAACAACTGTGTGATTAACGTCCAGCATAAACTTACAGTACGTTAATGTTCTTCCAACTGAAATGGAATATTGAGTAGGGGGCGGGGCTTTAATTTTGCACAGCATTCCTTTACAGCAAACTTACAGTAAGGGGTGTGGTTAAGAAGGGGAGGGGCGTTGTGTCAGAAGCCAGCAAACTGACCTCATCAGAGAAGGACCACCACTCCAAACACAGAAGCAAATGATCAGACTTTGATTGAAGATTAGCAAAACGGGGGGGAAGGGTGACAGAGTTCATAGGGCCCTGGCAATTTAGGGGCCCAGTAACTGGTTGTAGGAGGCTCCAGGGATAACGCCCACTCCCACCACTCTTCATTTACGAGATCGCTAACGTCCCCATCCCTGTGCCCCTTCATGAAATATTTGTCCATGGGGCCCAAAATTGCTGGCGACAATGCTGAGTAAAACAGTATGCACCAGCAAAATAAACATTGTAAATTTAGATTTTACTTTAATGTGAATATCCTGCATTAAAATAGGAAAACTCCACACGTCTTCATTCTATTCAAGCAGATGTATGGTCATCAGAACTCTCAGTCTGCATGATGCATTTGAATCATGCTAATATCAGAGAACTGTTGTCCATTTAAACTCACTGACTGGTGACAGAAGTGACATTTTTGGCTGAACTGGTCTTTTGTGAGAGGTTTATGTACTTTATGGGTTTGTTGTCGTCTGATGCAATAGATCTGCCAGCAGAAACACACACAGACATTCTGCATGCAGAAACAGCTGGAATCACTCGCATCTGATTCTGCCGTTTCACTCGACACCACTGTATTTTGTGTTTGTGTGTGTGTGTGTGTGTTTTCAGTCAGGTATCAGGGATGTTGTGTAGTTTCTAGCCCCTGCATGTGATTTTACTGTCGGTGCAGGAAACTCTATGGTGCAGCTGATTTTCCATGGTGCAGCTTCATGGTGCTTCGTAATATCTCTCTCTCTCTCTCTCTCTCTCTCTCTCTCTCTCGTTCGGACTTTCGTTTTGCATCAAGTTCAGCTAATCTGTGTTCACACCTTGACTCCATCTGATGACAAAGTGAAAGTCACACTTCCTCTTTAGGAAACTTAGACGCTGAATTAAATATTGATGCTATGGGTCCTGAAGCATGTGTAAAATCACTCCAATGTAATTGTCAGGACAACTGTCACGTGTCACCGGGACGCATCGATCTAAGAGATGATCTGAGAGATGATATGAGAGAACTACTTTGGGCATCAGATCTTGCTCTCTGTGCCACCAAGGAATTAGCTAGATCTCTTAGCCGCTCTACAGTAGCTATGGTCATTATGGAGAGACAGAGGATAGAAAACTCTTCCTTGATGCTCCATATTTGCCTGTTCGGTGATTCAGTCGACAAAGTGACTGAGTCGTTCGACAGGGCCAAAAAGAAGTCAAGCTTCTGTGGGAGCTTCCTTTCCTCAAGTAGGAGCAGCCACAGCCGTCTACCAGCTCCTTGCACCAGCAAAGAGTGGTGCAGAAGGAGAGCAAGGCAACGCTCTCAACTGAGGTCTTCTATGGTCTATGATGGTCCAAGGACCATCCTAGTCACAAAAAGGACCTCGAAGATGAGGGCAGTCCTATGAGGGCAGTCCCCTCTAGCATAAGGCAGCATCAACTACGGTATGTAGCACTTGCCCCTTGAGACCTACAGGCCCTATGTGTGACCCCTTCAAACTTAGACTTTGCCCCTGGAATGGTACGTACCTAAGGTTCCCACTATTGTGGCTCAACCTATAGTGCTGCAGACCATTAATCCACCTCCTTTCACATCATTAGACCAGGTGAGGCTTAATTTGCTTTGCCCTGTTAGAGCTTGGGACACCTATGTCTACAGAGCTACCCAGTGGTGTAGGATAGAACAAATTTGGTTTAATTGGAAACCCTTCTCGTGGTTCCCTAGTTTCATACATCTTTGTCAGATGTATGCAACTCAGCGGGGTGGTCTACCCCTCATACCTTTACACGGTTTCACTAATTGGATACAGAACCCTCTTCATGATCAAACTTATAGTGCCTTGAAGCAGACATGTCATCCGTTGCGTTCCCATAGTGTCGATATTTGACGCAGCAACAACAGAGGGGAACGAGATGCAGCATGTCCTAGCCATACTTCCTGCATGCCTGGGTTGCATGTTAGTTAAAGTTGACGCTGTATGAGCAAGCACAAGCTTTATAAGCTATCTAGTCTGCCGTGTCGTAGGGAACGTCCCTCCAATTACATTCACCTGTGCTTCAGGACTTCCTCAAATAGAAAGTGTACCTATAGCGTTGATATTTGTCACAGCATCTCAGTCAAACCTCGGACATTCCTGGGATCTTCCAGTGACATTCAAGTGTGGAAATGAATTATGTTATGCATTGTTTTCTTGCAATGGGACTTGATTTGATTTAAACGTGCTGTATGTAGGTTTGACACCTATTGGTGGAACTAGGTATTGCGGTCCAAATTCAAAACATCGGAAAGGTTTTTTTTTATCCAGTCCCCCCTCCTCCAACATGATGCACACACGGGTTGCCAGATTGATGACATTACCAGATCGCGGGCACGCCTGAAAATCAAGCCTTACTTTGTAAGCTGATAAGCTATTTTATATATATTTCAAATAATTTCATTGTTCACAAAATTAAAACCACCTCATGCACTGTAAAACCCAACAGTCAGCTTAATCAAATGAAATGAGTGTAGTTAACTCAATTTACTGAAAGTCAACTGAACTCCGTGTTGAAGGTAATGTGTTAATTACATATCTCATTACCTCAACTTAAATGGAGTTCACAGTACTCAGATTAGTTTTTTTTTAACTCAGTTTGTAGCAATCGATTTCCTCAAGCGATTTGAGTTGCTTCAACTTATTAGGTTTTACAGTACTCAGTTGGTTTGAGTTCATTTACTGGGCTTTACTGTGTTCAAATTGCGTCATTTACTCAAATGGATCCGTTTTTGAACTTAAATGGTTTGTTGCAATCGGTTTCCTCAAATGGTTTGAGTTACCTTTACTTATTGGGTTTTACAGTGTGTGGATTTTTATAACTCTGAACAGGCTTCTACACTGTAAAAAGTATTACCTAGATCTAACTTATAAAAAGTGAGGCAAGTGGCTGCCTTGGATGTTTTAGGTTGGGTCAACTTCCAGTCTTTTTTAAGTATATTAAACACTGTAACATTGCTTAAAACAAATGCAACAAAATTAAGTTGAGCCAACTAATATTTCTAAAATTACTCAAGTCTGATAAATCTACTTTTTTGGTTAACGTTAACGTATTTATAAGTTGCTATATGTTACCTGTATTTACTTTAATTAGGTATTAAGAACTTTATGGTCTAAAAAAAAATTAACCATGCACATGTCATTTAAAATGAATTCAATTGACTCCTGGCTGTAAAGTCAGAAAATACATTATTATTTCTATATTCTAAACACAATATACAGTGATTAAGTAAAATAGATAAACAGACTTTCACGTCAATAACAATTAAACAAGACTGGGAAGATGGATTGAAGACCATAATATTTACTCAATGTCAACCAGTGTCCCTTGTAATAGTGACTACAAAACAGGCCATTAACGTGGCTGCATGTACACAACACATAAACAAAAAAACATTAATAATGACAGATCCTATTGAGAAATCATCTCTGTGATGACAACTCTGTGAGATTTGCATACAGTACTTTGATGAGGATTTAGGACTCATAATGTCCACTCCCACAAAGACTCTCTGATTTGTCAAATGTATAGAGTTTTGCTCTAATATATTGTCGGTGTAAACTCAGTTTTATACATTTCTTGTACACAAAAACGACATACAAAAAATCTACTCAAATAAATTGCAATAGTTTTATTTAAAATAAACTGTCATATAAACACTGATATATTTTAAGTAAAAGGACGCAAACTGATGTTGTTTTAGTATAAAACAAATAAAATAAACTAGATTGCAATTATTTAAAGTATATAAAACTTACTTTGTGAGTGTAGCACTTTTTACAGTGTACTTTACTGGAGGTCGGATTTTCAGCCTTGCCTTCAAGCCTGAAATGAAAAATGCTGTTTTCCACCAACTAAAATTGGGTAAACTGGCAGTGGGCAGGTTATAGAGACCAAAACAAAGACGGACATTCTGACACAGAACACACATTTTCAAAGAATATCTGACTTTGTTAATAATAAACAAGAATGTTCACTTTGCACACTTCTTAAATATTCGCAAACATATAGTATTTTGATCATTTAGAAGAGTCGAAATCTTACATACGGTGGCGCAGTAGGTAGTGCTGTCGCCTCACAGCAAGAAGGTTGCTGGTTCGAGCCTCGGCTGGGTCAGTTGGCGTTTCTGTGTGGAGTTTGCATGTTCTCCCCGTGTTCGCGTGGGTTACCTCCGGGTGCTCTGGTTTCCCTAAAGACATGCGGTACAGGTGAATTGGGAAAGCTAAATTGTCTGTAGTGAATGAGTGTGAATGAGAATGCATGGATGTTTGCCAGAGATGGGTTGCGGCTGGAAGGGCATCCACTGTGTAAAACAAATGCTGGATAAGTTGGCGGTTCATTCCGCTGTGGCGACCCCGGATTAATAAAGGGACTAAGCCGAAAAGAAAATGAATGAATGAATAAATGAAATCTTACATACAGCACCTTTAATGCAATATCTAAACATGCGTTGCACCATTCAAAGACTGAACAACAATATGTATAACTTTATTAAGCAAGGATGCATTAAAAACAAATCTTTCCACCCATAAACTTTCGAACAGAAATATAAATTGCTGTAATAAAAAATACAAATTTTCCCATATGAAGAAAAGCAAAACTAAGTAAATAAGTATCATTAAAGAATTAAATATTTGATTTCTTTAATTCTTCAAGTCTGCAAACCACATTGAAAATCTAGAAATCAAAAATATTCAAATTTAGAAATGTCAAATTTAATTGACGAATATTATGTGGCGTAAACGGAGCTTTTCTCTTGCCCTGACCTGTACACAGATCAGCCCGCATGCTAATCTAAAGGCTAGCACATAGTCTAACACGTTCAGTGCTCCTTCGCTCGGGATTCTGGGAAAGTGGCCCATCACTGAGATGTCATAAAAGCTGGTCACGTGGTGCTCCCAGAATCCAGAGTCTACTTGTGGTGCATTCAGAGCGTTGACACTTGGTTCACGTGCAAACTGGATTACTATACAAATACACGTGCTGTTTTATAATCCTGTTTCTCAAGTAAACAGGAGTCTGGTGCTCACAGAGATGTGCTTGGATTTTTGTACAGAGTTGCTAAACCCTCGCCGAAGGGTAGAGTTTCTACAGATCTCATTACAACTGAAAAAAAAGAAACTTTTTTTGGGGGGGTTCTCTCTAAGGAAACTAGCACATTGGATGACTACTTATTTAAGGGTTGCTCATTTCTGCTAACTTCTTGGCTTGGCTGGTCAACCACCTCATTATGTGAACGGTAGTTTTATTTACAGCTTCCAGTCTAAACGGTTTTATCACAGTTGATGTAAACGCTTGCTATAACAAACCTTTGCTTTAGCTCGTGCTCACAAACAAACCTTAGAGGAAAACATCCTGCCGTTTCGATGTTGAGCAGACGGAAATATTGCTTTGATAATTTGAGAGTTTTTATTAAAAAACTTTGTTTATCCTGAGTGTAGACCTACAGTATGATGATATTCAATAATATCCTGATAATGAACATGCACAATATTGATCTCGTGGGTGCTTTAGTATAGCGTGATTAATTGTTTAAAAAGTAATTAACCTTTGCTTTAGCTCGTGCTCAGAAACAAACCTTAATGGAAAACATCCTGTATTTCCATGTTTAGCAAATTTAAATATCGGCTTGATGATTTGAGAAATCATTATTCAAAACTTTTGGTTTCTACTGAGTGCACACTGTTGACAATTCCCTGTAGAATCTACAGTAACTTACTGTAATTCAGTTACAGCAACAATACTGTATTTACATTTACAGCACCATTTGTCTTGCTGTATATTTATTTACAGTATTTCATATCTTACTGTGAAATATACAGTAGTTTCCAAATGCAACTTTAAAATACAGTAACATACC